>CM059429.1:82924383-83370255 GCA_030390025.1 Squalus acanthias | reverse complement strand
TCCCACTCTCTCCCCGCGATGTCCCACTCTCTCCCCGCGATGTCCCACTCTCTCCCCGCGATGTCCTACTCTCCCCCCGTGATGTCCCACTCTCCCCGCGATGTCCTACTCTCCCCCCGCGATCTCCCACTCTCTCCCCGCGATGTCCCACTCTCTCCCCGCGATGTCCCACTCTCTCCCCGCGATGTCCCACTCTCCCCCCGCGATGTCTCACTCTCCCCGCGATGTCCCAATCTCCACCCGCGATGTCCCACTCTCCCCGTGATGTCACACTCTCCCCCGCGATGTCCCAATCTCCCCGCGATGTCCCACTCTCCCCCCGCGATGTCCCACTCTCCCCCCGCGACTTCTCACTCTCCCCGTGATGTCCCACTCTCCCCTCGCGATGTCCCAATCTCCCCGCGATGTCCCACTCTCCCCCCGCGATGTCCCACTCTCCCCCCGCGACTTCTCACTCTCCCCGTGATGTCCCACTCTCCCCTCGCGATGTCCCACTCTCTCCCCGCGATGTCCCACTCTCCCCCCGCGATGTCCCACTCTCCCCCCACGACTTCTCACTCTCCCCGTGATGTCCCACTCTCCCCCCGCGATGAGCCACTCTCCCCGCGATGTCCCACTCTCCCCGCGATGTCCCACTCTCTCCCCACGATGACCCACTCTCTCCCAGGGATGTCCCACTCGCTCCGCGATATCCCACTCTCTCCCCACGATGTCCCACTCTCCCCGCGATGTCCCACTCTCCCCCCGCGATGTCCCACTCTCCCCCCGCGACTTCTCACTCTCCCCGTGATGTCCCACTCTCCCCTCGCGATGTCCCAATCTCCCCGCGATGTCCCACTCTCCCCCCGCGATGTCCCACTCTCCCCCCGCGACTTCTCACTCTCCCCGTGATGTCCCACTCTCCCCTCGCGATGTCCCACTCTCTCCCCGCGATGTCCCACTCTCCCCCCGCGATGTACCACTCTCCCCGCGATGTCCCACTCTCCCCGCGATGTCCCACTCTCCCCGCGATGTTCCACTCTCTCCCCGCGATGTCCCACTCTCCCCCCGCGATCTCCCACTCTCTCCCCGCGATGTCCCACTCTCTCCCCGCGATGTCCCACTCTCTCCCCGCGATGTCCCACTCTCTCCCCGCGATGTCCCACTCTCTCCCCGCGATGTCCTACTCTCCCCCCGTGATGTCCTACTCTCCCCGCGATGTCCTACTCTCCCCCCGCGATCTCCCACTCTCTCCCCGTGATGTCCCACTCTCTCCCCGCGATGTCCCACTCTCTCCCCGCGATGTCCCACTCTCCCCCCGCGATGTCTCACTCTCCCCGCGATGTCCCACTCTCCACCCGCGATGTTCCACTCTCCCCGTGATGTCACACTCTCCCCCCGTGATGTCCCACTCTCCCACCGCGATCTCCCACACTACCCCCGCGATCTCCCACTCTCCCCGCGATGTCCCACTCTCCCCCGCGATGTCCCTATCTCCCCGCGATGTCCCACTATCCCCCCGTGATGTCCCACTCTCCCCCCGCGACTTCTCACTCTCCCCGTGATCTCCCACTCTCACCCCGCGATGTCCCACTCTCTCCCCGCGATGTCCCACTCTCCCCCCGCGATGTCCCACTCTTCCCCCGCGACTTCTCACTCTCCCCGTGATGTCCCACTCTCCCCCCGCGATGACCCACTCTCCCCGCGATGTCCCACTCTCCCCGCGATGTCCCACTCTCTCCCCGCGATGACCCACTCTCCCCGCGATGTCCCACTCGCTCCGCGATGTCCCACTCTCTCCCCACGATGTCCCACTCTCCCCGCGATGACCCACTCCCCCCGCGATGACCCACTCTCTCCCCGCGATGTCCCACTCTCCCCGCGATGTCCCACTCTCCCCCATGATGTCCCACTCTCCCCGCGATGTACCACTCTCCCCGCGATGTCCCACTCTCCCCCCGCGATGTCCCACTCTCCCCGCGATGTCCCACTCTCCCCGCGATGTTCCACTCTCTCCCCGCGATGTCCCAAAATCCCCCCGCAATGTCCCACTCTCTCCCCGCGATGTCCCACTCTCTCCGCGCAATGTCCCACTCTCCCCCCGCGATGTCCCACTCTCCCCCCGCGATGTCCCACTCTCTCCCTGCGATGTCCCACTCTCCCCGCATTGTCCCACTCTCCCCGCGATGTCCCACTCTCCCCGCGATGTCCCACTCTCTCCTCGCGATGTCCCACTCTCTCCTCGCGATGTTCCACTCTTTCCACGATGTCCCACTCTCCCGGCGATGTCCCTCACTCTCCCCGCGATGTCCCACTCTCTCCCCGCGATGTCCCACTCTCCCCGCGATGTCCCACTCTATCCCCGCGATGTCCCACTCTCCCCGCGATGTCCCACTCTCCCTGCGATGTCCCACTCTCTCCTCGTGATGTCCCAGTCTATCCCCGCGACGTCCCACTCTCCCCGCGATGTCCCACTCTCCCCGCGATGTCCCACTCTCCCCGCGATGTCCCACTCTCTCCCCGCGATGTCCCACTCTCTCCCCGTGATGTCCTACTCTCCCCCCGTGATGTCCTACTCTCCCCGCGATGTCCTACTCTCCCCCCGCGATCTCCCACTCTCTCCCCGTGATGTCCCACTCTCTCCCCGCGATGTCCCACTCTCTCCCCGCGATGTCCCACTCTCCCCCCGCGATGTCTCACTCTCCCCGCGATGTCCCACTCTCCACCCGCGATCTCCCACACTACCCCCGCGATCTCCCACTCTCCCCGCGATGTCCCACTCTCCCCCGCGATGTCCCACTCTCTCCCCGCGATGTCCCACTATCCCCCCGCGATGTCCCACTCTCCCCCCGCGACTTCTCACTCTCCCCGTGATGTCCCACTCTCCCCCCGCGATGACCCACTCTCCCCGCGATGTCCCACTCTCCCCGCGATGTCCCACTCTCCCCCCGCGACTTCTCACTCTCCCCGTGATGTCCCACTCTCCCCTCGCGATGTCCCACTCTCTCCCCGCGATGTCCCACTCTCCCCCCGCGATGTCCCACTCTCCCCCCACGACTTCTCACTCTCCCCGTGATGTCCCACTCTCCCCCCGCGATGAGCCACTCTCCCCGCGATGTCCCACTCTCCCCGCGATGTCCCACTCTCTCCCCACGATGACCCACTCTCTCCCCGCGATGTCCCACTCGCTCCGCGATGTCCCACTCTCTCCCCACGATGTCCCACTCTCCCCGCGATGACCCACTCCCCCCGCGATGACCCACTCTCTCCACGCGATGTCCCACTCTCCCTGCGATGTCCCACTCTCCCCCCGTGATGTCCCACTCTCCCCGCGATGTACCACTCTCCCCGCGATGTCCCACTCTCCCCGCGATGTCCCACTCTCCCCGCGATGTTCCACTCTCTCCCCGCGATGTCCCACTCTCCCCCCGCGATCTCCCACTCTCTCCCCGCGATGTCCCACTCTCTCCCCGCGATGTCCCACTCTCTCCCCGCGATGTCCCACTCTCTCCCCGCGATGTCCCACTCTCTCCCCGCGATGTCCTACTCTCCCCCCGTGATGTCCTACTCTCCCCGCGATGTCCTACTCTCCCCCCGCGATCTCCCACTCTCTCCCCGTGATGTCCCACTCTCTCCCCGCGATGTCCCACTCTCTCCCCGCGATGTCCCACTCTCCCCCCGCGATGTCTCACTCTCCCCGCGATGTCCCACTCTCCACCCGCGATGTTCCACTCTCCCCGTGATGTCACACTCTCCCCCCGTGATGTCCCACTCTCCCACCGCGATCTCCCACACTACCCCCGCGATCTCCCACTCTCCCCGCGATGTCCCACTCTCCCCCGCGATGTCCCTATCTCCCCGCGATGTCCCACTATCCCCCCGTGATGTCCCACTCTCCCCCCGCGACTTCTCACTCTCCCCGTGATCTCCCACTCTCACCCCGCGATGTCCCACTCTCTCCCCGCGATGTCCCACTCTCCCCCCGCGATGTCCCACTCTCCCCCCGCGACTTCTCACTCTCCCCGTGATGTCCCACTCTCCCCCCGCGATGACCCACTCTCCCCGCGATGTCCCACTCTCCCCGCGATGTCCCACTCTCTCTCCGCGATGACCCACTCTCCCCGCGATGTCCCACTCGCTCCGCGATGTCCCACTCTCTCCCCACGATGTCCCACTCTCTCCCCACGATGTCCCACTCTCCCCGCGATGACCCACTCCCCCCGCGATGACCCACTCTCTCCCCGCGATGTCCCACTCTCCCCGCGATGTCCCACTCTCCCCCATGATGTCCCACTCTCCCCGCGATGTACCACTCTCCCCGCGATGTCCCACTCTCCCCCCGCGATGTCCCACTCTCCCCGCGATGTCCCACTCTCGCCGCGATGTTCCACTCTCTCCCCGCGATGTCCCAAAATCCCCCCGCAATGTCCCACTCTCTCCCCGCGATGTCCCACTCTCTCCGCGCAATGTCCCACTCTCCCCCCGCGATGTCCCACTCTCCCCCCGCGATGTCCCACTCTCTCCCTGCGATGTCCCACTCTCCCCGCATTGTCCCACTCTCCCCGCGATGTCCCACTCTCCCCGCGATGTCCCACTCTCTCCTCGCGATGTCCCACTCTCTCCTCGCGATGTTCCACTCTTCCCGCGATGTCCCACTCTCCCGGCGATGTCCCTCACTCTCCCCGCGATGTCCCACTCTCTCCCCGCGATGTCCCACTCTCCCCGCGATGTCCCACTCTATCCCCGCGATGTCCCACTCTCCCCGCGATGTCCCACTCTCCCTGCGATGTCCCACTCTCTCCTCGTGATGTCCCAGTCTATCCCCGCGACGTCCCACTCTCCCCGCGATGTCCCACTCTCCCCGCGATGTCCCACTCTCCCCACGATGTCCCACTCTCTCCCCGCGATGTCCCACTCTCTCCCCGTGATGTCCTACTCTCCCCCCGTGATGTCCTACTCTCCCCGCGATGTCCTACTCTCCCCCCGCGATCTCCCACTCTCTCCCCGTGATGTCCCACTCTCTCCCCGCGATGTCCCACTCTCTCCCCGCGATGTCCCACTCTCCCCCCGCGATGTCCCACTCTCCACCCGCGATCTCCCACACTACCCCCGCGATCTCCCACTCTCCCCGCGATGTCCCACTCTCCCCCGCGATGTCCCACTCTCTCCCCGCGATGTCCCACTATCCCCCCGCGATGTCCCACTCTCCCCCCGCGACTTCTCACTCTCCCCGTGATGTCCCACTCTCCCCCCGCGATGACCCACTCTCCCCGCGATGTCCCACTCTCCCCGCGATGTCCCACTCTCTCCCCGCGATGTCCTACTCTCCCCCCGTGATGTCCCACTCTCCCCGCGATGTCCTACTCTCCCCCCGCGATCTCCCACTCTCTCCCCGCGATGTCCCACTCTCTCCCCGCGATGTCCCACTCTCTCCCCGCGATGTCCCACTCTCCCCCCGCGATGTCTCACTCTCCCCGCGATGTCCCAATCTCCACCCGCGATGTCCCACTCTCCCCGTGATGTCACACTCTCCCCCCGTGATGTCCCACTCTCCCACCGTGATCTCCCACACTCCCCCCGCGATCTCCCACTCTCCCCGCGATGTCCCACTCTCCCCCGCGATGTCCCAATCTCCCCGCGATGTCCCACTCTCCCCCCGCGATGTCCCACTCTCCCCCCGCGACTTCTCACTCTCCCTGTGATGTCCCACTCTCCCCTCGCGATGTCCCACTCTCTCCCCGCGATGTCCCACTCTCCCCACGCGATGTCCCACTCTCCCCCCACGACTTCTCACTCTCCCCGTGATGTCCCACTCTCCCCCCGCGATGAGCCACTCCCCCCGCGATGAGCCACTCTCCCCGCGATGTCCCACTCTCCCCGCGATGTCCCACTCTCTCCCCACGATGACCCACTCTCTCCCCGCGATGTCCCGCTCGCTCCGCGATGTCCCACTCTCCCCCCGCGATGTCCCACTCTCTCCCCGCGATGTCCAACTCTCTCCCCGCGATGTCCCACTCTCCCCGTGATGTCCCACTCTCCCCGCAATGTCCCACTCTCCCCGCGATGTCCCAGTCTCTCCCCGCGATGTCCAACTCTCTCCCCGCGATGTCCCACTCTCCCCGCATGTCCCACTCTCCCCGCAATGTCCCTCTCTCCCCCCGCCATGTCCCACTCTCCCCGCGATGTCCCACTCTCTCCCCGCGATGTCCCCCTCTCCCCCCGCAATCTCCCCCTCTCCCCGTGATGTCCCACGCTCCCCCCGCGATGTCCCACTCTCCCACCGCGATCTCCCACACTCCCCCCGCGATCTCCCACTCTCCCCGCGATGTCCCACTCTCCCCGCGATGTCCCACTCTCTCCCCGCGATGTCCCACTCTCCCCGCGATGTCCCACTCTTTCTCCACGATGTCCCACTCTCCCCGCGATGTCCCACTCTCCCCGCGATGTCCCACTCTCCCCCCGCGATATCCCACTCTCCCCGCGATGTCCCACTCTCCGCCCGCGATGTCCCACTCTCTCCCCGCGATGTCCCACTCACCCCGCGATGTCCCACTCTCCCCGCGATGTCCCACTCTCTCCTCGCGATGTCCCACTCTCTCCCCGCGATGTCCCACTCTCTCCCCGCGATGTCCCACACTCCCCGCGATGTCCCACTCTCTCCTCGTGATGTCCCACTCTCTCCCCGCGATGTCCCACTCTCCCCCCGCGATGTCGCACTCTCTCCCCGCGATGTCCCACTCTCCCCGCGTTGTCCCACTCTCCCCGCGATGTCCCACTCTCCCCCCGCGATATCCCACTCTCCCCGCGATGTCCCACTCTCTCCCCGCGATGTCCCACTCTCCCCGCGTTGTCCCACTCTCCCCGCGATGTCCCCCTCTCCCCCCGCGATATCCCACTCTCCCCGCGATGTCCCACTCTCCCCCCGCGATGTCCCACTCTCCCCGCGATGTCCCACTCTCCCCCCGCGATGTCCCACTCTCTCCCCGTGATCTCCCACTCTCCCCGCGATGTCCCACTCTCCCCCCGCGATGTCCCACTCTCCCCGCGATGTCCCACTCTCCCCGCGATGTCCCACTCTCCCCGCGATGTCCCAATCTCTCCCCGCGATGTCCCACTCTCCCCCCGCGATGTCCCACTCTCCCCCCGCGATGTCCCACTCTCCCCGCGATGTCCCACTCTCCCCCCACGATGTCCCACTCTCCCCGTGATTTCCCACTCTCCCCGCGATGTCCCACTCTCCCCGCGATGTCCCACTCTCCCCGCGATGTCCCACTCTATCCCCGCGATGTCCCACTCTCCCCGCAATGTCTCACTCTCTCTCTGCGATGTCCCACTCTCCCCCACCCCACGATGTTCGACACACCCATGTCGGATTTTCCTCTACGCGTGAGGCCCAGGCAGTTTTAACTCCTGGGCCTCAACTGTGTGTGCCCGATCAGTTGTCCTCCTGAAACCAGCAGGAAGCGGCAGTAGCTGGCAGGCGGTGGGAGCGCAATTACGGATGGTCAGAATGCTGCCAGGCGGGACCGAAGGAATGGTCATCGGCACTCAGGTAAGTCTAGGGACGGGTTTCCAGGAGGGTCTCGCAATCGGGAAGTGGGGTGGGGGAGAGCCAGGGCGAGAGGAGGCCTAAACTTTCTTTGTGGGGCCCAGAGAAGCACTCCTGTTTCTACTGACCTCGTAATAAAAAACATCACTGTCAGGACCGTTTCTGGCACCGTCTCCTCCTCCCACTGGTTCACCTGGTGGGAATCCACAAAGGGTTCCCCAATCAGACCGCCGGTTAAAATAGCTCTCGGGGTCGATGACATCATCAGAGCCTGATCTGCATATTTAAAGAAGCACTCCGCTGGTTTCAGGCGGGTTAAAATCGAAGTCTGCGGGAAGGGAGCGGGATGTCACCGGGTAAGTCTCCCGGTTTCTGCTGAGTGAGCAGGGTTAAAATTGATCCTTTCATAATTCTAGAAAGGAGTTTGAACATTTGAATCAGGTTGGTCTAATTAATTGCTGATGCCCTAACATTTGCCATTTTCCGAATGACCTTCATTTTTTGACTATTGAAATAATCATTCACCATTGCTTTGACAGAGCGTACTATCAAGACTAATGATACAGTAATTGGCTTCTGATGAAAGGTCATTGACCTGAAACGTTAACCCTACCTTTCTCTCTCCATAGATGCTGCCTGATTCACAGAGTGTTTCCAGCATTTTCGGTTTTTATTTTAGATTTTCCACATCGGCAATATTTTGCTTGAAGAAACAATTGACTTCTATATACATAAGAATACAGCCCCTCAGACGTACTGAGGCTTCACACAGTCTGGCAGTTCCCTGGAAATATTTTCAATATCTGGTCTATGAAATGTTAACAACTGTCATTTTGATGATAATATATTATTGATTGAATGTACCTGGATTGGACTGAATGAACACAGTTTCCAATCCAGGAAAATAGCTGGTTGGTCACCTTTGTGCATCTAAAGGTCACCCGAGCAATATCAAGTCAATAACTTAAATCATTACTTACACTACAAAATGAGCCATTTCTTCAGATTAAAACCATCAATCCAATAAACAGTTGTCACAGAATGAAAAGCTTCTCACCACTGAGGACAGACGAGACTGGAGTGGGGAGGCAGAAGAAGTTCAATCGGCAAATCTGCAACTAAAATTATTCCTTGGACAGAATTTCTGCTTCCCAGTTCCCTTCTGAGTTGATGGCTGCAGATATAAATTTTCAATCAAGTCCCCAACACAAGCGATTTATGTAGGCTTAGTGTTTTGTATCGGTCAAGTCAGACAAATGCACAATTATGTTCAGTTCTCAATTTCTACACTGCTTTTGAGAATGTTTCTTATTAGAAGCAGAACTTAATGAAGAGTGGAGTCCCTCCTACAAACTGGTGTGTGCATGTGTATCTGGGCTCGCGATGAGAATCTGGATTACCAAAATGCTGTAGGAAATGAAGCAGTAGGTATTTTTAAGGATAGATAACGTTATGTACTCCAATTGTTGTGATTATTTAGCATATGCAGATGTAATCCAATAAAAGAAACTTCCTCAGTGGAGGGACCATCTGCTGCTATCTCACTGCACTATATACAGGAAAGAGATTTGATGGACTGGTGTGGGCACATAAAAAGAAAGACTTGAATTTATGTAGCGCCTTTCACAACCTCAGGACGTCCCAAAGTGCTTCACAGCCAACGAAGTACTTTTGAAGTGTAGTCACGGTTGTTATGTAGGAAAACGTGGCAGCCAATTTGCGCACAGCAAGCTCCCACAAACAGCAAATTGATAACGACCAGATAATCTATTTCAGGTGTTGGTTGAGGGATTAATGTTGGCCAGGTCACCGGAAGAACTCTCCTGCTCTTCTTCGAAATAGTGCCATGGGATCTTTTACATCTACCTGAGCAGGCAGAGAGGGCCTCAGTTTAAAGTCTCACCCAAAAGACGGCACCTCCGACAGTGCAGCACTCCCTCAGCACTGCACTGGAGTGTCAGCCTGGATTTTGTGCTCAAGTGTCTGGAGTGGGACTTGAACCCACAACATTCTGACTCAGTGTTGAGTGTTGAATGCTGTGTGCTCTGAATTGATTTGATCTAGGAGAGTACAGTAAACTCTTGTTTAAATGGCACTTCATCATCCAGAATTCTTTAATAACCGGCAAAATAGATAACCGGTAATCTTGCCGAATCCATCCATTTTTCATTTTTCCGAGTCCGAGTTTCCCGCGGTGGCCGAGTTAGTCAGTGGTTTTTATTTTTTTTGTGTTAAAAATTGCCGACCTCTCTGTTATCCGGAATTTTTCATCAACCGGCACCATCCCGGTCCCGTCGGTGCCGGATACGAAAGAGGTTACTGTACTAAAATGAATATAAATTAACTATAGCTCCTCAAAAACATCAACCTCACTATTGTTCTCTAATCAGCTCAATTCAACACAGAAAGGGGGCAGAAATAGGGGCCACCCACGCTTCTTTATTATGCACATGCCTTGGACATACATGTGGAGGGAATGGAGAAACCTGAGTTAATTTGTGCTCCTCTGTTGTACTTATGAACATTTGAAATGGTTGCAGGTGGGAATAAATCATATCCCAGACACAGCTGAAGATTCTGTCAAATCTGAGCATTTAAGATTAAGAGGAAGGAGGTAGAGGTGGTGCTCCTTAAACAGCCACTACACAGAGAGATTATTATCCAGTGGAGGACAGAGTTGGCATATTTAGGCATAACACTTACATTGACAATTGAAGACATCCCAAAGGCTGATACAGTGATTGACAAGGTTAAACTTGACATAGGATGATGAAAAACACTGAGATTATTACTGCAACATGGAATATTTTGCTGTCGATGATTAGCCTACATTTTGTGACCTATTCACCATGGTGTGACTGCTTTTCTCCTCCCAGTGATTTTCAAACTTCTCCATGTGTGAAATCCCTGCAAATTATGACACTCCTGTGGGGCCCTTGTCCTGAAACCTATGAAGGAACTCGATTCCACATCATTACTGGTCTGTGGCCCAAGGCCCTGTAATAATGACCTTTTTCTTTCCCCTTGTATTTACTTATAAGAGTGTTAAAACTATTACAGAGTTTTCTAATCATTATTGTTCACATTCAAATAATCAACTCTTCGGTTTCGGGTTTCTATCGCTTATTGTAAATTGCCATGATGGTGGAGGAAGCTGATTGGAAGTTGCACAATGCCAATGGCGGAGGTGCCAAAAGTACAATATTTGTTTACAGCGTTCAAAGCTTCAGGCAGCAAATCCATAACCAATTTATTTATGCATTTCTTCAGAGCCTGTCATCTGAAGATTAGGCTGATGGAGCATCGGTGACAGAGATTGTAAAAGGTGAGTTGTTGCTATGCAGTTGGAGCCTCCAATCCTAGAAACAGAGGCTTGTTCTCCTAACCCAAGCCATGGAAACACATCATCAGGGACAATAGCCTGCTGACACCATGGCGAATCCTTCAAACGCCACTCGAAATTCATCACTAACTTTGCGGTGCATTTCTCCCAGCTGCTGGCTGCTAGTTCTGGACCCTCCTTGTTCCTTGGCGGATTCAAGTACAGCTTTCAATCGCTCCTTCTCTCACTAGTTCATCTCTTGTTACAGTGTCACTCAGCTCTGGTCCTCTCCTGCACATCTCCAGAAGTTATGACCTCATAGACTCCCAGAAAAAAAAAATTTGCAGTTTGCACTTTGAAAATCACAGATCAAAGAGACGCTGGAAGAAGATTTAGACCATCGACCTGGACAGCCGAGGAGTTAAAGCAGGAGTCAGCATGGCCACATGGCAGAGAAGCAAGTTTGAGTGTAGCTTGCCTCTGTTAACCCATACTGTTACTACCTGATCTTTCAATAGAACTGTGTTGAGATAACTAGAGGTCAGATGCAGAAATTATTAAATCCTTAGAAAAAAAGAGAATTATAGATCCTAAATCTACTTCCCAAATATGAGTTATCTAATTATTCACTCGATTTCAGTTTGTTGTGAAAATGGCTAGTGCAATGGAAGGACGATGAATAATACCTGGCTACTGCCTGTAGTTAGTAAACTAGTAAGTTACCCAAAGTAGGGGGAATCTGATCATTTCTGCATTTCAGGACCACTCCCCCATATTGGGCATTGCCATTTGTGTTCCAACAGAAATCATTTCCACCAAACCTAGAGCTGTGTTTCTTCTGTTTCTAAATATACAGTCAGCCCTGATATAATCACAGTATTACATGCTGGAGAAGTATAACCCAGAAATGAAGGTTGTGACCCAGAAGGCGGGTGACTCACCGATGTAATGTTCAAGGAAGTGAGGAGTAATGAACAGGCAGCTCTCACAAATCGAATGCTGGTGACAGGTAAGAACTCAAAAACGTTGGGCTCTGAAATTACAGCGTAGAAAGACTTGCGCCTTTCATGACCTCAGGACGCCCCTGTTGTAATGTAGGAAACGCGGCAGCCACTTTGCGCACAGCAAGCTCCCTCAAACAGCAATGTGATAATGACCAGATAATCTGTTTCAGTGATGTTGATTGAGGGATAAATATTGGCCAGGACACCGGGGAGAACTCCCCTGCTCTTCTTCAATATATAGTGTGTCTTTGATGTAGGGAAAGATTTTAATAGATTTTTTCTGTGTTTATATTGTGAATTCTAGGAGATTCTCTCACAGCTACCTTACCTGAAGAAGGAGCGAACAGCTCCGAAAGCTTGTAAAATTAAATAAATCTGTTGGACTATAACCTGGTGTTGTGCGACTTCTGATTTTTGTCCACCCCAGTCCAACGCCGGCATCTCCACATCAATATATAGTGCCACAGGATTTTTACATCCACCTGAGAGCAGTTGGGGCCTCGGTTTAACATCTCATCTGAAAGACGGCACCTCTGACAGTGTAGCACTCCCTCAGTACTGCACTGGCGTGTCAGCCTAGATTTTCATGCTCAAGTCTCTGGATTGGGACGATGAACCCACAATCTTATGACTCAGAGGCAAGAATACTACCCACTGAGCCATGGCTGACTCATGTCAGGTAGTTGTGTACGAATTCTTAGTGCATTTGTCTGAAATTCCTCTCTCCGTTATGTCAGGAACTTAGGAATTAGATCAGGCTGATCTGTATCTTAACTCCATCTACCCGCCTTGGTTCCGGAATCCTTAGTACCCTTTCCTAACAAAAATCGAGCAATCTCAGTTTTGAAATTTTCAATTGCCCCCCAGCCTCAAAAGCTTTTAGGGGAAGAGAGTTCCAGATTTCCACCACCCTTTGTGTGAAGAATTGCTTCCCGACATCACCCCTGAACGGCCTGGCTCTAATTTTAAGGTTCTGCCCCCATTGTTCTGGACTCCCCCACCAGAGGAAATAGTTTCTCTCTATCTACCCTATCAAATCCTTTAATCACCTTAAACACCTCAATTACATCACCCCTTAATCTTCTATAGTCGAGGGAATACAAGCCTAATCTATGCAACCTGTCCTCATAATTTAACCCTTTTAGCACTGGTATTCTGGTGAATCTGCGCTGCTCCCCCTCCAAGGCCAATATGTCCTTCCTGAGGTGCGGGGCCCAGAACTGAATGCAGTCACTCCAGATGGGGTCTGACCAGAGCTTTATGTAACTGTAACATAACTTCCACCCCTTTGTATCCCAGCCCTCGAGATAAAGGCCAATATTCCATTAGCCTTTTAAATTATTTTTTTGTACCTGCTCACTAGCTTTTAGTGATTCTGTACTTGGACCCCTAAATCTCTCTGCTCCTCCACAGTTCCGAGCTTCTCACCATTCAGAAAATACTCTGATCTATCATTCTTGGGTCGAACGTGGATGACCTCACACTTCCCCACAGTGAACTCCATCTGCCACAGATATGCACACTCTTAATCAGAGTTAACAGAGGCAGGGAGTAAGGGTGCAGAATTCCACAGTGGACTTATTTATATCCACTCTACATCCTTCAAAGTAGACAACTTTTGTTGCAAGATGTTTCTATTCACAGATTTGGTATTTGTACTGCATTTGGTCTAGATGTCCATGAATTAGCTGTGTCTGTGTTTAGATTAAAGGGATTCACTGAAGAATTTAATTCAATCGGATACTCTTTTCAAAGAAAATAAAAACACCAGCTGCAATCTGGATTTCAGAGAACCTGGACTCAGTATGTGGTTGCTGGTAATGAATGTGCTCTCAAAGTGCCAGGGTTTGATGTCAAGACCTCCAACTGCAACATGTTTGTGCATAAATTATCTGATGTGGCTCCTTAATATCAAAAACATGGGCTTCCCAATTGGGTGTTTCTCAAGATTCCCTGTTCACGCTGTTATTCCCAGTATGCATTTTGTTATTTTTTCACCCAGATTGTACTCTTATTTTTCAGCTATTTTTGCTCCTTCTGGTTACCCCAGGCTCCTCAAAGAAGCAGTGGAGGTGGGCTTGAGAGACCACAACAACAACAACAATTTGCATTTATATAGCGCTTTTAATGTAGTAAAACTTCCCAAGACAATTCACAGGAGCAATTATCAAATATAATTTGACACCGAGCCACATAAGGAGGTATTCGGACAGATATTACATAGGATTACACAGGATATACGGCACAGAAACAGGCCATTCAGCCAACCAGTCCATGCCGGCGTTTATGCTCCACTCGATCCTCCTCCCGTCTTTCCTCATCTAACTCTATCAGCATAACCCTCTATTCCCTTCTCCCTCATATGCTAATCTTGCTTCCCCTTAAATGCATCTATACTATTCGCTTCAACTACTCCCTGTGGTAGCGAGTTCCACATTCTCACCACTCTCTGGGTAAAGAAGTTTCTTCTGAATTCCCTATTTTATTTCTTGGTCACTATCTTATATTGATGGCCTTTAATTTTGCTCTTCCCCACAAGTGGAAACACTTTGTGTTTACTCAATCAAAACCTTTCATAATTTTAAAGACCTCTATTAGGTCACCCCTCAGCCTTCTCTTTTCAAGAGAAAAGAGACCCAGCCTATTCATCCTTTCCTGATATTTCTGGTATCGTCCTTGTAAATCTTTTTTGCACCCTCCCCAGTGCCTTTATATCCTTTTTATAATGGAGACCAGAACTGTACGCAGTACTCCAAGTGTGGTCTAACCAAGCTTTGATACAAGTTTAGCATAACTTCACTACTTTTCAATTCTGTCCCTCTAGAAATAAACCCTAGTGCTTGGTTTGCTTTTTTTATGTCCTTGTTAATCTGTGTCGCAACTTTTAGTGATTTGTGTATTTGTGCTCCCAGATCCTTTTGCTCTTCTACCCCATTTAGATTCTTATTTTCCAAGTTATAAGTGACCTCCCTATTTTCTTACCAAAATGTAATACCTCACATTTATCTGTGTTGAATTTCATTTGCCAATTATATGCACATTCTGCAAGTTTATTAATGTCTTCCTGTAATTTGTTGCAGTCCTCTTCAGTATTGACTATCCCCCCCAATTTGGTGTCATCCGCAAATTGAGAAATTGTGATTTTGATTCCACAGTCTAAATCGTTAATATAAATTGTGAACAGTGGTCCCAGCACTGATCCTTGTGGAACACCACTACCCACCTTCCACCACTGTGAATAGCTACCCTTTACGCTTACTCTCTGCTTTCTGTCTTGAAGCCAGCTAGCTAGCCATTCTGCTACTTGTCCCCTGACTCCGCATTCTCTGACCTTGTTCATTAGTCTATTATGTTGTTTTAAGGAGCGTCTTAAAGGACGAGTGAGCGGTAGCGAGGTGAAGAGTTTGGGGGAAATCTCCAGAGCTTAGGGCCTAGGCAGCTGAAGGCACAGCCACCAATGGTGGAGCGTTGAAAATTGTGGATGTGCAAGAGGCCAGATTGGAGGCTTCCACTTCTCACCAATATTATTTTGGACCAATCACTTAGAAGAGCATGAGAACGGGCTATGGATGGCTCGCCATCAGACTGCCCCTTCCCCTGTCCCTGCACGGCAATATCTGAGCACTCCGTGATACCGTGGTTCACATTAACAGTCCAGTGCATGGAGGTCAAAGGTGAAGAATCGACGCAAACCCCCCCGCCCCCCACCCCGGTTTTACAGCAATGTTTGGCCCTGTAGCAGATTGTGCCTTTGCGCTGTGCTCACGATGTCTTATGTGTATGGCTGAATGAGCCATAGATATTTAGAAGAGCATTATGTCATGCCGTTAGCTGTTGCTAAGGGGTAACACTCTTGCCTCTAAGTCAGAAGGTCGTGGGTTTAAATCCAGCTTCAGAGACTTGAGCACAAAATCTAGCCTGACACTCCCAGTGCAGTCTGAGGGAGTGCAGCACTGTTGGAGGTGCAGTCTTTTGAATGAGATTTTCTTTTTAATACATTAGTTCCTGGGATGTGGGCATCACTGGCAGGGCCAGCATTTAATGCCCATCCCTAATTGCCCTTGAGAAGGTGGTGGTGAGCTGCAGTCCTTATGGTGAAGGTACTCCCACAGTGCTGTTAGGGAGGGAGTTCCAGGATTTTGACCCAGCGATGAAGAGGTTGCGGGTTTGGGAGGTGCTGTCGAAGAAGTCTTGGCGAGATGCTGCAGTGCATCTTGTAGATGATACACACTGTAGCCACGGTACGCCGGTGGTACAGGGACTGAATGTTTAAGGTGGTGGATGGAGTACCAATTAAGCGGGCTGCTTTGTCCTGGATGGTGTTGAGCTTCTTGAGTGTTGTTGGAGCTGCACTCATCTAGGCAAGTGGAGAGTATTCCATCACACTCCTTACTTGTGCCTTGTAGATGGTGGAAAGGCTTTGGGGAGTCAGGAGGTGAGTCACTCGCCGCAGAATACCCAGCCTCTGACCTACTCTTGTAGCCACAGTATTTATGAGGTTGGGCCAGTTAAGTTTCTGGTCAATGCTGACCCCCCCAGATGTTGATGGTGGGGGATTCGGTGATGGTAATGCCATTGAATGTCATGGGGCGGTGACTAAACTCTCGCTTGTTGGAGATAGTCATTACCTGGCACTTGTGTGGCACAAATGTTACTTGCCACTTATCAGCCCAAGCCTGAATGTCATCCAGGTCTTGCTGCATTTGGGCATGCATTGCTTCATTGTCTGAGGAGTTGCGAATGGAACTGAACACTGCAATCATCAGCGAACATCCCCACTTCTGACCTTATGGTGGACGGAAGGCCATTGATGAAGCAGCTGAAGATGGTTGGGCCTGGGATACTGCCCTGAGGAACTCCTGCAGTGATGTCCTGGGGCTGTGATGATTGACCTCCAACAACCACAACCATCTTCCTTTGTGCTAGGTATGATTCCAGCCAGTGGAGAGTTTCCCCCCTGATTCCCTTTGACTTCAATTTTACTAGAGCTCCTTGATGCCACACTCGGTCAAATGATGTCAAGGGCAGTCACTGTCACCTCACCTCTGGAGTTCAGCTCTTTTGTCCATGTTTGGACCAAGGCTGTAATGAGGTCTAGAGCTGAGTGGTCCTGGCAGAACCCAAATTGAGCATCGGTGAGCAGGTTATTGGTGAGTAAGTGCCACTTGATAGCACTGTCGATGACACCTTCCATCACTTTGCTGATGATTGAGAGTAGACTGATGGGGTGGTAATTGGCTGGGTTGGATTTGTCCTGCTTTTTGTGGACAGGACATACCTGGGCAGTTTTTCACATTGTTGGGTAAATGCCAGTGTTGTAGCTGTACTGGAAAAGCTTGCCTAGAGGCGCGGCTAGTTCTGGAGCATAAGTCTTCAGCACGACAGTCGGGATGTTGTTGGGGCCCACAACCTCTGCTGTATCCAGTGCGCTCAGCCGTTTCTTGATATCACGTGGAGTGAATCGAATTGGCTGAAGACTGGCTTCTGTGATGGTGGGGACCACAGGAGGGGGCCGATATGGATCATCCACTCGGCACTTCTGGCTGTTAAACCGAGGCCCTGTCTGATCTCTCAGTTGGACGTAAAAGATCGCATGGCACAATTTGAAGAAGAGCATGGGAGTTCTCCCTGGTGTCCTGGCCAATATTTATCCTTCAACCAACATCACTAAAACAGATGATCTGGTCATTATCACATTGCTGTTTATGGGATCTTGCTATGCGCACATTGGTTGCGTTATTTCCTACATTACAACAGTGACTACACTTCAAATTACTTCATTGTCTGTAATGCGCTTTGGGATGTCCTGAGGTCATGAAAGGCGCTGTAGAAATGCAAGTTAGCTCTTTCTTTCACTTTCTTTTGCTTGCTTGCCTTCTTGCTTTCTTGTAGTTAAACCTAAAGGGGACTATAATGAATGAATAGGATTTATGCTGGTCTTCTTCCTCTATTTAATTCCTCCCATAGTTATAGAGCAATGGGAGGAGGAAGGGCGTCAATCCTACATAAGGTTCAGCTAAAATTGGCCCAGGGGTAGGAAGAGGGTCGGCGGTAGTTAGATCATGACTGGCATTCTGAGATTTGCTTTTCTCATGATGACTAGCCATTTAAAACTATTAACTAACATATCCACATCAGGACGCATTGGGAAAAGGGGAAACAATGATTTGTATTGAAAAAAACTTGACTCAAAAAAGGACCATCTGGTTGAAAACCTCTCTCAACACAGTGAGGCTGCACTTTCGCCTTTATCCTTTTCCACACCGGGTTCAGATGGAGAGTCAGACAGACTGATGGTCAAGGTTGTGGCTGGAATACGGATCAATTGATGGACACACAATACAGCATCCATTGCTGTGCGTGCGGGTTTGGAGGCGAGTCGGCGGCAAGTCGGCTGTAAAAATTGCGAAAGTAGGCAGTGTGTCGCGAACCCGCCGTCATCCTGCCTCCGCGCGCCTTTAACTCGGGCGCGTTTGCCAGTGAGCCACGGATCCGATCGGGAGAGGCGGGCGAGCTAATTTAAATCATTAAATGCTTGTCATCAGACCCTTAAAAGGGTTTTTACTGCAGCTCAGTAAACCTCGCCTGTGAAAGGGAGGTCAAAGTTCAGTGGCCATTGTGCGAGGACATTAATTGGCAGCTGGGAATACCAGATAAATACACACACCTTCACCTCATTACTTGCCTCATGGAAAGGCTCTTGCTGACTCCATTTTGTCCACAGGTTTGTGTGTCAGCAGTTTGCAGGTCATTTCTGAAATCTCAGAAGCCACTCTCACCACATTGCTACTCACTATCACAACACTGAGGGATTGGCCCTCTGATCTCCATCTATTACATCAGCATTGGTGCCGCTTATACTGTCTCACCTTGGTCCTCAGAATCAGACCAAGATGGGCCCCACCACCAACAATACCAGCCACACCAGCAGCAGCAGCAGCAACCACAACAGCAGCCTTCTCCTCAAGGACCTGAAGCTCCACACGAGAGCGGGGGGGGGGCACCACAGGGCTGCACCGCGCTGGAGGCGATACCCCCAACACAGGGTATACAGGCAGAGGATGAGCTTCCTTAACATGATTAAGCAGCATTGCTTCAGGAGGCTCAGGCTATCACGCCAGATCGTCGCAGACATTTGTAGCTTGCTGGAACAAGACCTGCTGCCCAGAGGACCTGGTGGACACTCCTTACCAGTAGCTGTCAAAGTCACCACTGCCCTCAACTTCTTCACCTCAGGCTCCTTCCAGGGATCTGCAGCAGACATTTGCGGCATCTCACAGTCAGCCGCCCACAGATGCATCACACAGGTCACCGATGCCATGTTTCACAAGTCAGCCAATTATATCAACTTTACCACTGATGAGGCCAGTGTTACTGAGCGGGCGCTCGGCTTTGCGGCTCTGGCTCGCTTCCCACAGGTACAGAACGTCATCAACATGTGGACATGAAGGCACCCCATCATCAGCCAGGAGTGGTTTGTGAACCACAATGGCTTCCACTCCCTCAATGTGCAGCTTGTCTGCAACCAGAAAAAGATCATCATGCATGTGTGCGCCAGATTCCCTGGCAGCTGTCATGACTCTTTCGTGCTGTGCCAGTCCACCCTCCCTCTGGGTTTTGGAGCCTGTGAGGGCCCCTCCTGAGACTGTGCAGGGGCAGACTCAGTCATCATGATCCTAGGAAGCATGTGGGGCTCTGACTGAGGGGGGGCAACGGGGGAGAAGTGTGCGCACTTTGAGAAGTGCCCCCATTTCCATGTCCCCTCTCACCATCATTCCTCTCATGGGCCACCCGCACTTCCCTGCTAGCAAGGAGCTGGAGAGCACCTTCCTGCACAGCAGTGGGGCAATGAATGTCCAAGTCTACGTTTACATCCCTCCTAGAGAGGAGGTCCATGAGCGCCTGCCATCTGTTGTCCACCACTAGCATGTGCTCATGTGAGTGGCGCATTCGCTGCTCCATGCAGGTGGCCATCCTTTCCATGGAACAGCACATCGTGGTGCTCATGTTGGAGATGGACTCCTCCATTCTCTGAACATTTGCAGACATCACGGCTGCAAAAGATGCCAGAACCTCGTGCAATTGTTGCTGCCCCTCCAAGATCACCCTCTTTCTCAATGGCCCCCGAGGCTCAGCGTCTGCATGCAGCTCAGCAGAGCTTGGAGCATCCTGCGCCCTCCGGCGAGGAGTCTCCACTGCTGTCCCTGTCAACACCACCTGCTCTTGCTCACTTGTGAATTGTGAGACACCAGGTGACAACACTACCCTATGGCACACAGGACCCACCGAGGTGTGTGTATCTGCGCTGGTGCTGGGTGCGCATGGGTCTGCTGACGCTGCTCCCTCAGGGGCTGCACGTTCCTCTGAGGAGTCGTCCTCCTCCTCCGGCTGGACAGTGGGGGAGTGGGGGGGAGTTGATGGGCCTGTGGGAGAGTAAAGAGATGATTTAGAAGTGTTATAATAAGAATGGGTAATGTTATCCAGCCAGGCTCTTTTGGTTGCTTGTGGAGGTCTCCTTTGCCTGTCAGCAGGGAAGAGGATCGCCCTGCGTGCTCTGACTCCCTCCACAAGAGTAAGCAGGGAAGAATCAGAGAACCGTGGTGCAGCCCTCTGCCTTTGGCTATCCACGTTTCAAAAGTTTTATCTCTCCTGTGGCCTTTCTTTCACACCTTCCACCCTCCTCGGAAACCTTCAAGTGAGTTGAGTGCAAGGCTGCTTTAAATATGGGCGCTAGAAACGAGTCATCGCTGACGTCATCAGACCCGCACCATTTAATAGGGCCGGGAAACCCACATGACTCTTTTAATTGGGGCCATTAAGTGAAAGTCGCTGAAAAGATCGTGTTTCAGACCCACTACGCCGCCCGCACGCACCCAACCTGATGCAAAGGTGAAAATTCCAGCCCTAGAGTTAGTATTGCACATTCTCAGTCTTGTCTGTTCACAGCTCACTTTGGTACATTTAGTTTACAGTACCAGAACAATTAAATTCTTGCTTGTAACATTCCCAGCAATTCACTGATACACAGCACAGCACTTGTTCACACATGACAATGAAAGCAAGCAAAGGAGCTGGGACTAAACATTCAGTGGGATATGAATTCTCTGCAGAGTGAGCTGGTTATTTTTGATAGTCTGGACTGTGTGAGAGTTTGGTTGAAAAATCTGTACTAACTCTCTAAAATATATTGTTTTTTGGGAGGCTTTGACAAAGGTCATTGACGTGAAACTTTGGCCCTGAATTTGCGGTCGGAGGATTCTCGCGGGGAAATGCCTCCGATCCGCAAATAAAATGCCCACCTACCTGGTGGTCTGGAAGGTGCGGAGACTCGGGGTCCTGGGGCTCCCCGGGTACCCGCGGGCAGAGGCCCCGTATCCCAGGGGCGCAGGCGGTTCCCAAGCGCCATGAGATCACATGGGTCAGACCAACGAATGAAAGAAGGCGATCCCCATTCATGTTTAGGATTCTGTACGGAAACAAATAAACAAAATAAAAAAATTACATATTTAAAATTAATTAAAATGCATTTAAATAAATATTTAAAACAAAAATGTAATTTTTTGAAAAATAAATTTAAATGTTTTAAAGGGACTAAAAATAATCTTACCTTATTGTACAGGTGTTTTTAATGTTGAAATGATTGAAAAAAAACTATTGTTATTTTTTTTAAACTCTTATGCTGGTAAAAGCGCGAAGACTTGTGCGACCCTTACGTGCGCGTACGCACCTCGTACCGGGCGCAAGAATTTCATGGGCATTCGCTGGGCAGCTCCTCGCCCATGGAGGACCTTTTCCCGGGGATGCGGTAGATCAGTTAAGGAGATTCTCGACAGATCGCAAGCTCCGGGTTTCCATGCGTGCACTCGTACCCGCCCGTAGAGGCTGCAGATTACGGGCCATTAACTATGTTTCTGTCTCCACAGCTGCTGCCCAACCTGCTGAGTGTTTCCAGCATTTTCTGTTTTTATTTCATTTTTTTTCATTTAATGAATGCTGTAAGTTAGAAGATTGGATTTTATTATTAATGTAATCACAGCACAACAGAGTTTGTTTAAACAATAGGGGGGGAAAATTTGGTTGCTTTGTGCCTCCCTTTAGTGTCCTAAGAGGGTGCTAACGGGGCGCAAAGCAACAAGCGCCCGGGTGCGGCACCACAAACGCCTCCCGCGAAATTAAGCGGGAGGTTAGCGGCAGCGGTAACCATTAGCGCCCCGCGGCGCTGCATGCCAGCGATGACATCATCACCATGAGCAACGCCCCACTCGTGCCCCGGCCACGATCTTCGGTAGCGCCCCCTGACTTACCGCCGGATGCTATGTCCGACGGGGTCAGGGGGGCCTACTTGCGGCCGGGGAGGCGCTATTTAAAGGCGAGGTGCCGGGCGGTCATTTTTGTTGTTCGCCGCCTGCCAGCGCCTGCCCCCGTTGCCGTAGCCCGGCCTCCTGACCCGCCCCCCCTCCGCAGAGTGCCGGCTGCGCTCCGTGAGCCCGGCACTTCTCTTAAGTGCCGGGCTCTTTTGCCAGCACTCCGATCCCTGGTGGCCCAGCTGGGCCCCGGCTCGTGCTGCGCAAGTCACCTCACCTTTAAGAAGGGGAAGAAGGCCTGCAATAAGTGTCACAAAACATATTTGAAAGTTCTTTATCTGAATGAACGTAGCATTCGTAACAAAATGGACGAGTTAACGGCACAAATAACTACATATGGGTATGATCTTGTGGCCATTACAGAAACATGGCTGCAGGGTGACAACGACTGGGAATTAAATATGCCAGGGTATTTAACAATCAGGAAGGACAGGCAGGAAGGAAGGGGAGGTGGGGTGGCTATGTTAATAAAGGAAGGAATCACTGTAATACAGAGAAATGATATTGGGTCAAAGGATCAGGATAATGAAACAGTTTGGTTGGAGATAAGGAATAATAAGGGGGAAAAAACACTAGTGGGAGTGGTATATAGCCCTCCTAATAGTTGCAACTCTGCTGGAAGAAGTATTAATCAGGAAATAGTTGGGGCATGTAATAAGGGAACAGCTATAATTATGGGGGATTTTAACTATCATATTAACTGGACAAATGAAATTGGGCAGGGCAGCCTTGAGGAAGAGTTTATTGAGTGTATTAGGGATGGATTTCTTGAGCAGTATGTAACTGATCCTACAAGGGGGCAAGCAACCTTGGACCTGGTCCTGTGTAATGAGTCAGGATTAATTAATAATGTCCTAGTTAAGGATCGCCTTGGAATGAGTGACCATAACATGGTTGAATTCCATATCCAATTAGAGCGTGAGAAGGTTGGTTCTCAAACAAGCGTACTGAGTTTGAATAAAGGAGACTATGATGGTATGAGAGCGGAATTGATTAAAGTGGACTGGGAAAATAGATTAAAGGGTAAGATGGTACATGAGCAGTGGTGTTCATTTAAGGAGTTATTTTACAACTTTCAAAAAATATATATTCCACTGAGGAAAAAAGGGTGTAAAAGAAATGACAGCCATCTGTGGCTAAGTAAAAAAATTAAGGATAGTATCCGACTAAAAACAAGGACATATAAGGTAGCCAAACTTAGTGGGAGAATAGAAGATTGGGAAGTCTTCAAAAGACAGCAAAAAGTAACTAAAGCATTGATTAAGAAAGGGAAGATAGATTATGAAAATAAATTAGCAAAAAATATAAAAACAGATAGCAAGAGTTTCTATAGTTATATAAAAAGAAAAAGGGTGGTTCAGGCAAACGTAGGTCACTTAGAGGATGAGACCAGGAAATTAATGGTGGGAAACATGGAGATGGCAAAAATGCTGAACAAATATTTTGTTTCAGTCTTTACGGTAGAGGACACTAAGAATATCCCAACACTGGACAAACAGGGGGCTCTAGGGGGGGAGGAGCTAAATACGATTAAAATCACTAAGGAATTGGTACTCAGTAAAATAATGGGACTCAAGGCGTATAAATCCCCTGGACCTGATGGTTTACATCCTAGGGTCTTGAGGGAAGTGGCAGTAGGGATTGTGGATGCTTTGGTAATAATTTTCCAAAATTCCCTGGACTCAGCAAAGGTCCCGGCAGATTGGAAAACTGCTAATGTAACACCCTTATTTAAAAAGATTAGTAGGCAGAAGGCTGGAAATTATAGACCAGTTAGCCTAACATCTGTGGTGGGTAAAATTTTGGAGTCTATTATTAAGGAGACAGTAACGGAACATTTAGATAAACATAATTTAATAGGACAAAGTCAGCATGGCTTTATGAAGGGGAAGTCATGTCTGACAAATTTGCTTGAGTTCTTTGAGGACATAACGTTCAGGGTGGATAAAGGGGAACCAGTGGACATAGTGTATTTAGACTTCCAGAAGGCATTCGACAAGGTGCCACATAAAAGATTATTGCTCAAGATAAAAAATCACTGGATTGGGGGTAATATGCTGGCATGGGTGCAGGATTGGTTATCTAACAGGAAGCAGAGAGTTGGGATAAATGGTTCATTCTTGGACTGGCAACCAATAGCCAGTGGTCTTCCACAGGGGTCGGTGCTGGGTCCCCAACTCTTTACAATCTAGATTAACGATTTGGAGGAGGGGACTGAGTGTAACATATCAAAGTTTGCAGATGATACAAAGATGGGAGGGAAAGTAAAAAGTGAGGAGGACATAAAAAACCTACAAGGGGATATAGACAGGCTGGGTGAGTGGGCGGAGATTTGGCAGATGCAATACAATATTGGAAAATGTGAGGTTATGCACTTTGGCAGGAAAAATCAGAGAGCAAGTTATTATCTTAATGGCGAGAAACTGGAAAGTACTGCAGTACAAAGGGATCTGGGGGTCCTAGTGCAAGAAAATCAAAAAGTTAGTATGCAGGTGCAGCAGGTGATCAAGAAGGCCAACGGAATGTTGGCTTTTATTGCTAGGGGGATAGATTATAAAAACAGGGAGGTATTGCTGCAGTTACATAAGGTATTGGTGAGACCGCACCTGGAATACTGCATACAGTTTTGGTGTCCATACTTAAGAAAAGACATACTTGCTCTCGAGGCAGTACAAAGAAGGTTCACTCGGTTAATCCAGGGGATGAGGGGGTGGACATATGAGGAGAGGTTAGATTGGGACTCTACTCATTGGAGTTCAGAAGAATGAGAGGCGATCTTATTGAAACATATAAGATTGTGAAGGGGCTTGATCGGGTGGATGCGGTAAGGATGTTCCCAAGGATGGGTGAAACTAGAACTAGGGGGCATAATCTTAGAATAAGGGGCTGCTCTTTCAAAAATGAGATGAGGAGAAACTTCTTCACTCAGAGGGTAGTGGGTCTGTGGAATTTGCTGCCCCAGGAAGCTGTGGAAGCTACATCATTAAATAAATTTAAAATAGAAATAGACAGTTTCCTAGAAGTAAAGGGAATTAGGGGTTATGGGGAGCGGGCAGGAAATTGGACATGAGGCTGAGTTCAGATCGGTCAAGGCCCTGTGGGTGGCGGAGCGGGCCCAGGGGCTAAGTGGCCGGGTCCTGCTCCTACTTCTTGTGTTCTTTAGATTTGAGGTTAAGATCAGATCAGCCATGATCTTATTGAATGGCGGAGCAGGCTCGAGGGGCCGATTGGCCTACTCCTGCTCCTATTTCTTATGTTCTTATGTTAATACCGCGGCGCGGCGGCATGTAGCATCGTGATATTCACTCGCAGTGCCCCAAGAGGGAGGCGGGGCGCTTCCAGTAGCACCCCACTTCCCTCTTGGGGCGCTACCACTCAATTTCGGCCGCGGGGGCGCTAATATTTTCGGGGCACTAAAAGTAGCGCCTTGGCGAAGTTAGCACCCCAAAGGTGGCACGACTCAATTTTTCCCCCTAGGAATATGGTTCGGAACCAGTTATAGATGCATGGTAAAGGTCCATTCTCTAGCTCCATTCAGTGGCTAGCTGCTAGAGCTGACCAAAAGTGCACTGAGCTGACTGACTCTACTTGTTCGGACTGTTACAACAAGCTCCCAGTGCAGCTTTGGACTTGTCCTGGGATTTTCTTCAACAGCAACTCCCAAACCCACGACCTCCCCCACCTCGAAGGATAAGGGCAACCACATGCACAGGAGTACTCGTCACAATCATAGCCATGGGAGCACCACTCGTAGGAGTACTAATCACAGCCATGGCAGTTCCCATCACAAGCATGGGAGTATCAAACATGGGAGATTTCAACGGAAAAGAAAATCGAGCGGAGTGTAAAATAGGCGGCTGACTCGCTATCGCCCTTTTTGCAGTACCGCCCAAAACCAATTTCACCCCCAATCAATCTGTTCTCTGAAAAGAGCCCTGACGAAAAATTCGGCTCCGCAACGTCCGATTTTTCGTTTTGTACCAAAAATGGCGGCCGTGCCGCACGCACACACGTCTGGTGTGGGCCGTGCTGGATTCCATTTTGGTGAGGGTGGAAGGGTGGACATTAGGAGCGTGCACCCAAAGTATGCAGACTGCGCAGATCATGATGTCAATCAGCATGCAATGCCGATTTGATGCCAGTGCTGCCATTTTCACCGTCAACACTGGAGCTAATGCTCTGGCTTAACCTCGCACAGCTGAACATATGTTCAACAGCATGAAGGACCCCCCACCAGTGATATTTAAAGGGTACAGCAACCACTCTCAGGTCAGTTGCTGATTGATTTCTACTGGCTCTGTGTAAGGTTGTGGAAGTGTTTGGAGGTTTCCAGAGTTGTTAAAGTTGGTGAGGTGACAGGGAGTGGTGCTGCTAGTGGAGAAGGCCTTGCTCCTGACTTCAAGGGTTCTGGTCAGACCATTTGCTCCCAGTCGTGGGGGCTCTATTTTTCATCACCCTTGGCCTGCAGCATGACAGGGAGATGGAGCAGAGTCAGCGAAGAGGAGGACAAGCTGCTCACAGAGGGAGGAGGATGAGGGGGAGAAGGGCTCTCAGGAGGAGGCCTTACCCACCTAGGGTCTTCCGAGAGCAATCTCTTACCTCAGCCTGAGCCAGGAGCAGTGTGTGAGGCTTTACGAAGGCGGTGCTCACAGAACTCTGCCACCTCTTGTAACCAGACCTGCAGCCTCACTCCAGGGCAAGGACAGCGCTGCCAGTGGCTGTGAAGGTGACCGTGGCCCTGAATTTCTTCATGTCAGGATCCTTCCAGGCTGGAGCAGGCGACTTCTGTAACATCTCCCAGTTCACCATCTACTGCTGCATAAGAGAGGTGGCAGACGCTCTTTATGCCAGAAGAGAGGGCTTCATTGTCTTCTCTCTGAGCAGAGAGAAGCAGGCGGAGTGTGCATGTGGCTTTGCCAGGATAGCAGGCTTCAGGTTTCCACTCGCTGAATGTGCAGTTGGTGTGCGACCATGTTCAGCTTATCATGATGATGAATGCCCGATGTCCTGGCTGCAGTCATGATGCTTTTATTCTGTGCCAGTCCACTGTTCCCTTTGTCTTTGAACCACAACGTCAAACCAGCTGGGTGATCCCTTGACCATCTGGCTCATGCATCTGCTCCGCAACCCGAACTCACGTGGCTAGCATGCATACAATGAGAGCCATGCTGCCACACAAAACATCATAGAGCAGACCATTGGGGTGCCGAAGCAAAGGTTCTACTGCCTGGATTGCTCTGGAGGAGCCCTGCAGTACTCAACAGAGCATGTCTCCAGATTCTTGGTGGTTTGCTGCATGCTCCACAACCTCGCCATCATGGGGGCCTAGCCCTTGCCATGAGGCATACGGCGACCAGCTGAAGAGGAGGAAGAAGAGGAGGAAAAGGAAGACGAGGAGAAGGAGGTGGAAGAGGAGGAATCGGAAGGGTGTTGGCAACCCAGACAGCCCCTTTCTGCCAGAGCTGTCCGTGATTGACTCATCCAACTGCAGTTCCAAAGAACACAACCCCAATTCCACATTTACCAATAGTCCCTCATTTTACCATTCCTCTGATACGGACCATCACAGTGTCCTCTTGGCTACAATGCTGAAATGAAAGCCACAACAAAACAAATATTCCAAATCAACTTTATGCATCAAACCATCAAATATTACATCATAAAATCAACTAATCACTCTTGCATTCTCTTAGTGCCTGTCTTCCATGTGCCTTTCCCTGCTCTAGTGCTCCTACGCAGTGCTACCCCAGTGGCTGCACCATGGCTACGAGGAGGTTGCTGACTTTCTGTGGGGGAGACTGCAGATGGCCTTGCTGGATGACCTCGAGCAGCTCTGGGCCTAGAAGGCCAGGCTGTAGACTTCACTGCCTCAGCATGGGTGGCAGCAGTCTGGACTGGCTGGCTGACAGACAGCAGCAAGGGCACTGGCGAAATGGTAGTGCTGGGAGCTCGAATGCTGTCATCCTGAGAGAGGATAGCAGGTTTGTGCTCCACGGAGCCACTGCCACTCCCCCGGGGTGGCGCCTGAGCAATACTAGCCATCTGTTGGAGGACAGATTGCTGGACTGCTGTGAGACCCTGCAAGCCCCTTTCCACACTGGTAAACACAGCCATGATGGCAGCAGTCTGAGCTTGTGTGGCAGCAAGCTTAGCCTGCATGAGAACAGTCTGTGCTTCCACTGCAGCACTCAGATGTTGGGCCACTTACTTCCACCTGTGCTGCAATGGAAGCTGAGACAATGGTCATCAGATGCTGCATCATGGTTGGGTCCACAAGTGTGGTAAAGGAGTTGGCCATCAATTCCATGCTAGAAAGCATGGGCTCCAAGCTCTGCGCAAAGCCCTGTGCAAGGTTGGTGCTGGACTCCTCCATGCTCCTTGTCATTTTTGGCAAGTCTGCCAATGCACCAAGCATTTTGTTGTGCATAACCATCAGCCTTCTTCTGTAGTCTGCCCCATCGAAGTCCTTATCTGAGTCCTGTGTAGCAGAACTCATGTGCGACCTCATCCTCCGGGGAGCTGGCACCTGTGCTACCCTTTCCCGCTGCCCTGGCTGCAGCCCACTCGTGCCCAGTGTCTCACCATGTGCAGTTCCCATGTATAACCTGTCCTGTAAAGTACACAGAGTGCCAGTATCTGAGCTGGTGGCTAGGAGTGTGAAATCGAGTGACGGTGTGTCTTCATGATCAATGTCTTCCTGCTCCTCCACCAATGCCTGGCCAGGTGGTTCTTGGCTATCTGAAAGGAGAAAGGCACAAGGGTAAGGTTGTGGTGATGGAAAGGAGGAAAGCAATAGGTAGGTGCATGCTTACACCATCAGCAGCTTGTAAGTCAGATGAGATAGTGGGATGAGGGAGAAGTGGGATGTGAGAAGGAGGATTTGTAAGGTTTCCAAAATTTACAGATCCCCAAAACCTAAGGAAAGAGGACTTTGGAACTACCTCAGAGTGATAATATGGTATTTGAGCCTAACCTAAGAGACTGTAAGACCAAAAACCAAGTTTTGGCATTTTAAAACATGTCTGGGCCTGTAAAGGGAGAAAAGGCTGTGAAGGAAGTTGGGGTCGACCTCTGTAAAAGCAGTTTGGGTATTGCAGTTAATTGCAATGTCTGGGGAACCGGGATGACATCACTCAAAGCCCCAGCAAGCATTAACATTTTGACAATAGACCCTGGGAGAAGACAGCCCCACCCAAAACAACAGGTCCCATCAAACCGATTACAGGGCCCATCAGAAAACATGCATAATACAAATCACTCATAGAAAACCGAGTCCAGCCTAGAAACCCAAAACACGAAACCAATCACCAGTGATCAGCCAAGGAGATCGACAGGACGCAAGCCATCCCAAAAACCAGTTGAAACGCTAGTAAAGTCGTTACTGTTAACGAAGTTTTACAATGACCGGGATTTGATTTGGGGTATATAAGGCCATATTCAATGGGTGAGATTGAAGGTCTGTTAAAACCCAGTTAACGTGCTAGTAAATCGTTACCGATTTACGAGCCTGCCAAAACTAAACATTGAACCGAGTAGATTTGGCGGGTAGATAAGGCCACTTCAATTCTGTATAATTGAAGGCCCTCCAAGCACACACCAAGAGAGAAGAGAGAGAAACACCACAGTTCGAAAGTCGTTGGGCCGAGCAGTCAGTCGCAACCAGTGGTCATCAGAAGGAGGAGAGACCAAGAAGAAGAAGGCCCGAGCTGGAAGCGAGTCGGCATCGCTCACCACTCAGACACACCTGAGTCCAGCTCGCGAAGACACCACCTCGACGGACCTCCAACAACGGCCCCAACACGGTCACCCAGAGCAACAAGCAGCAACAAGTCACCGATGGCTCCACGAGGTCGACCGACACCCTAAACAAGGCCTAAAGCCATCGCGGAAACCAAAGGCCTCACGAAACCAACAACCTCGCATCACCCCTAACTGACCGGGTAATAGCAGGCCACCGCGACCAACAAAGACCAACTCCAGGGAAGAAAACCCGAAGAATCGCAAAGTTTCCACACTACAAACTACTCCTGACTTACCCCTGAGTAAGATTTTCCCCAAAGACTCTAAGCCCTGCTGCTGAACTAAAGAAATTGGGTACTCACCAGATAAATCTATAACGACACACTACCGCATCTGCGGACTCGCGAAGACTGACCAGATACGCAGGTGAAGTCCTCTACCGTGTACGGGGTATGGCAGACACTAACCGCCATAAACAGCGAACCCCAAAACCGCGATTTAGCCCAAATGTCAAAGGATTGGTGAGCATTATCCCTGGTCCTTCAAAACCTAACTTAGCTAGTAAAGTGGGGTTGGGAGGGGTGAAGTATTGTTCTACTGTAATTTCCCTCGCTTGTACCGAAGTGTTCCCCACCTTCAGAGTGATAAGAGTGTTATTATTTATGTCTTACCTTTTAATAAAGATTGAAGTTCTTTCATTAAACTCAGTTGTCTGCTGCACCTTTTGTATCACAACCCCCAAATAAGTCCAAGGTCTAGAATCAAGGGAATGGGAACGATTCGAACCACTCAGAAGTCAAAGGTAAAGCTGACACAAACCACCACCCCCTACAGATTAGATATATGAGGATACCCTCATCTTGGATTGCTTCAGCCCCACCACTGGCCACAGGGTCAACAATGGCGCTCCCAATAATGGCCAGCACCGTCTGCTCCAGGAGGTGAGATTATGCAGGCGCACCTGTATCCCTTTGGGGAGCCCCTCCTGGCTCCGATTGTGAGCCAGCTTGTTCTGCAAGAGAAAGGGAAGTGTGTCAGTGAGTGTGGTGCAATGTGTTTGGGTGAAGTGTGTCAGTGAGTGTGGTGCAATGTGTTTGGGTGAAGTGTGTCAGTGAGTGTGGTGCAATGTGTTTGGGTGATGTGTGTGTCAGCGAGTGTGGTGCAATGTGTTTGGGTGATGTGTGTCAGTGAGTATGGTGCAATGTGTTTGGGTGAAGTGTGCCAGTGAGTGTGGTGCAATGTGTTTGGGTGAAGTGTGTGTCAGTGAGTATGGTGCAATGTGTTTGGGTGATGTGTGTCAGTGACTGTGGTGTAATGTGTTTGGGTGATGTGTGTCAGTGACTGTGGTGCAATGTGTTTGGGTGATGTGTGTCACTGAGTGTGGTGCAATGTGTTTGGGTGATGTGTGTCAGTGACTGTGGTGCAATGTGTTTGGGTGAAGTGTGTCAGTGAATGTGGTGCAATGTTTTTGGGTGAAGTGTGTCAGTGAGTGTGGTGCAATGGGTTTGGGTGATGTGTGTCAGTGAGTGTGGTGCAATGTGTTTGGGTGATGTGTGTCAGTGAGTGTGGTGCAATGTGTTTGGGTGATGTGTGTGTCAGTGAGTGTGGTGCAATGTGTTTGAGTGATGTGTGTCAGTGAGTGTGGTGCAATGTGTTTGGGTGAAGTGTGTCAGTGAGTGTGGTGCAATGTGTTTGAGTGATGTGTGTCAGTGTTTGTCGTGCAATGTGTTTGGGTGATTTGTGTGTCAGTGAGTGTGGTGCAATGTGTTTGGGTGATGTGTGTCAGTGAGTCTGGTGCACTATGTTTGGGTGATGTGTGTCAGTGAGTGTGGTGCAATGTGTTTGGGTGATGTGTGTCAGTGAGTGTGGTGCAAAGTGTTTGGGTGAAGTGTGTCAGTGAGTGTGGTGCAATGTGTTTGGGTGATGTGTGTCAGTGAGTGTGGTGCAATGTGTTTGGGTGATGTGTGTGTCAGTGAGTCTGGTGCACTGTGTTTGGGTGATGTGTGTCAGTGAGTGTGGTGCAATGTGTCTGGGTGAAGTGTGTGTCAGTGAGTGTGGTGCAATGTGTTTGGGTGATGTGTGTCAGTGAGTGTGGTGCAATGTATTTGGGTGATGTGTGTGTCATTGAGTGTGGTGCAATGTATTTGGGTGATGTGCCTTTCATGGTTGAATATCTGACAGTGTGTGCAAGCTGTGAGATATGGGTGTGAGTCTTGCAGCAGTGGTAAGTGTATGCGGGCGAGATGAAGCTATGAATGTGAGGTATGAGTCGTGTTTGGTAGAGATTGTTGGTAGGTGAGTGATGGGGGTTTGGAGCAGTGTGTGAGGCTCATGTTGCAGTTGTTGGGTAATGGCATTTGAAGATTAATTCACTCACCTTGACCACAAGTCCAATGTTATTAAACTTCTTCCTACACTGCAGTCAGCTCTTCAGGGCAACACTGCCTGCATTAAAAGCCATAGCTATCTGTTCCAAATGGTGTTTTGTGTTTGCCTGGAGGGTCTCCTGGTCCCTTGTGGAAATAGCATCTCTCTCCTCCTGTCCACCTCCTGCACCAAGGTCTCCAATGCTGCATCTTAGAACCTTGGTGCACATTCTCTCCCCTGTTGTGACATTTGCACCGTCTCCCCCAGCCAGTTGCATGAGCTGCTGCATGCAGAATGCACCTCCCTTTTAAGAGGTGCAGACTACCTTAAAGAAGTGGAGGCTAGCTTTAATTTGTGCTAGCCTCGCACAAACTTGGGCCCCCTGCTGTGTGTTCAGCCACTCAGCAGCGCATTCAGCGCTGGGCTGGATGCTACAAACATTACAATTACCAGGCAGCACGAAGATTACGTGCTGCCTGCATTCCTTTCAACAGGCACAGGGGTGGGGGGGTGATCGTGCATTGCGATCCCTGCCCCCATTTTCAGGTGTAATCCCATTTTTAGCACCCCCCCCCCAGTTTCTCCCGCCTCTCCTCATAATTAAAGCCTCTCACCCCGGGCACCATCCTGGTGAATCTCTTCTGTACATTCCAAGGCCTTGACAACCTTCCTAAAGTAAGGCGCCAAAACAGGACCCAATAAATTCCCGTTGGTGCAAGTGTGATCAGCCTGCTAACCATGATGTATATCGGCCATCGAGTGGCATGTGCTATAGTTGGAACATCAATTAAAACAAAATGCTGAGAAAACACAGCAGGTAAAGACATTTATTCTGAGGGGAACGGGCTCCAGATCTTGATCATAGTATTACATTTCTTTTTATTACATGCTAGCTGTGATTGTTTCTGACTTTCTCGCTGGGATTTTGTCCATTTGTTTGAGCAGCTGACTGTTTTTTTAAAACGGGACATATTTATATAACAAAATGTATTTCCCAGCAATCCTTGCAGACATCCCGGAAAAAAAAATAACTTTTCTTAAAAAAATGAGCAGGAATGGAGAGATAACTGGGAGAGAAAGCTTCTCATTTTCGTCCATATTCTGCAATAGTCACAAAGAAGTCTTGCAATGGGTCGGAAAGTCTGAGAGGCCAGAATTTTCTGGGGTCCGTGCAGGCGCGATTGGAGGCGGGTCGGGTGGGAAATTTGAAATATCTTACAGCGGGTCAGGAACTTGCCGTCATCCCGCCCCCATGCGCAGGCACGTCAGCGACCCGAACGGCAGAGGTGGGCGAACTAATTTAAATCATTATTAGATACTTGTCAGACCCTTAAGCACCTTTTTAACCCTACCTTTCAAATTTCCCTGGATGAGCACAGGAATCACGAAGCTCAGGAACCATGTCTGTGAACTTGAGGTGGAAGTTGATTGGCGATTGATCCAGCTCATTAGTGCACATTCGTGAAAAGTACAATAAAAACTCTCACAGGACAGCTGATCACTTTCCTAAGGCAGATGCTGTTGCTGACTGCATTGTCAGCACAGATTTAGCTTTCTAGAGGTTGCAAGTGTTTCCAGCAAAGTTGCATCCACTGTCGCCTCATTGGTAAAACCTATCACACCATTGACAGATTGCTTCTGTCATCTCTACTTGACCTGCCATCTATTCCATCAGCATGGGTGCCCGTTATACTATCTCACCTTTGTCCTCAGAATCGGGCTACGATGAGCCCCAACACCAGCAGCACCAGGCACACCACCAACCTTCTCCTCAACCACCTGATGCTCCACAGGGCAGAGGACATCAGCGCAGGGCTGCACTCCGCCGGAAGCGATACCCCCAACACAAGGTATAGAGGCAGAGGATGAGCTTCCTCAACATGACTGAGCAGCAGTGCCAAAGGAGGCTCAGGCTGTCGTGCCAGGTCGTCGCATTTGCAGATTGCCGGAGGAAGCCCTGAAGCCCAGAGAAGCGGCTGGACACTCCTTACCAGCGGCTGTCAAAGTCACCAGTGCCCTGAACTTCTTCGCCTCAGGCTCCTTCCAGGGATCTGCAGCAGACATTTGCGGAATCTCGCAGTCGGCCGCCCACAGATGAATCACACAGGTCACCGATGCCCTGTTTGACAAGTCAGCCAATTATATCAACTTTGCCACGGATGAAGCCAGTGTTACTGAGCGGGCGCTCGGCGTTGCCTCTCTGGCTGACTTCCCATGGGTGCAGGGCGTCATTGACTGCACACGTGGCCATCAGGGCACCCCATCATCACCCAGGAGTCTTTGTCAACTGCAAGGGCTTCCACTCCCTCAATGTGCAGCTCGTCTCCAACCAGAGGAAGATCATCATGCATGTGCGCACCAAATTCCCTGGCAGCTGCCATGACTCTTTCGTCCTGCACCAGTCCACCCTCCCTCAGCTCTTCGCTCCTCCAAACAGACTTTCCAGCTGGCTGCTTGAGGCAAGGGCTATCCACTGAAGATATGGCTCATGACACCCTTGAGGAGGCCAAGTACTGAGGCCCAGGAGAGATATAATGAAAGCCACATTTCCACCAGATGTGTCATAGAGCAGACAATAGGCATGCTCAAAATGCACTTCAGATGCCTTGACAGATATGGAGGAGCCCTTCAGTACGCACCAGCCAGGTTCACCAGAATCATTGTGGTCTGCTGCGCCCTGCACAACATAGCGCAGCATGAGGATTAGCGCTCAATGAGGAGCAAGGCACTGAGCGCACAGCCTCTTCAGAGGAGGAGAAGCAGGAGAAGCATCAGCTGGAAGATGAGGAGGAGCAGGCGGTCTGTGGTCCTGTGGTCCTGATCCCACAAGCACCCGAGCACATTGCTGCCCGGGAGGCCAGGGATGGGTTTATCATCGCCAGATTTACTTAACTTCAGGCATCACACCCATATGGCTGCCATATGCTGTGCCAGGTTGGCACCAACCCAGCAACAGCATAAAGCATCCCTGCAATGACCAAGCTATTCCTTTCAAAATTACCACAATTTCTGGAGGTAACGTTATGTCTCACCATTCACTCCAACTCACTGAGCCACTTCCAAAGGTGCACACAAATTTGTCCATGACCAGAAAGTGGTGAAAATAAAGATTTTTATCTGTGACAGCACAGTAACGGAAACTTTACAGAAAAATTTAATAAAACACCCAAGTGGTTACACTTGTGAATCGACTTATGTTTCATTTTTCTCTTACGAGTGCTTCTATGAGGTGCTACCCCTGTGGCTTCAGCAGAGGTAGAGGCAGCCTGCTCACTTCCCTGCTGCAACTGCTTAGACACGTTTGGCGGATGTCCTCTGGGTTTTGGAGCCTCTGATGGCCCCGCCAAAGTCTGCTCCTCCTGCGACTGTGCAGGGGCAGACTCGGCCATCGCTGTCCGAGGAGGCATGTGGGGCTTTGACTGAGGGGGCAGGGGCAACGGGGGAGAAATGTGAGCGCTTTGAGAGGAGCCCCCACTTCCATGTCCCCTCTCACCATCATCCATCTATTGGGCCACCCGCACTTCCCTGCTAGCAAGGAGCTGGAGAGCACCTTGCTGCACAGCAGTGGGGCCATGAGGACCCGAGTCTATGTTGACATCCCTCCTAGAGAGGAGGTCTATGAGCCTCTGCTATCTATTCTCCATAGAGACCATGTGCTCCTGTGAGTGGTGCATTAGCTGCTCCACGCAGGTGGCCATCCTATTCATGGAAGAGCCTACAGTCACCATCGCCTGCGACACGGAGGTTCTCATGTTGGAGATGGACTCATCCATTCTCTGGACATTTGCAGACATCGCGGTCGCAAAACCTGTCAGAGCCCCCTGTACTTCTTGCTGGACCTCCAGGATCGCCCTCTTTCTAGATGGTCCCCGAGGCTGAGCTTCTGCATGCAGCTGAGCAGAGCTGGGAGCATCCTGCGCCCTCTGCCAATGTATCTCCACTGCTGTCCCTGTCTCCACCATCTGCTCTGGCTCATGACACCAGGTGACAAAACTACTCTATCTTACGTGGGATAAACCGAGGTGTGCCTATCTGCGCTGGTGCTAGGTGCACTTCTGTCTGGTGATGGTGCGCCCTCAGAGGATGAAGGCTCCTCTGAGGTGTCGTCTTCCTTTTGCTCCTGGACAGTGGTGGGGGCTCTTGATGGACCTGTGGGAGAGTAAAGAGATGAGTTAGATATGTCATATGACCATTCACTGGCTGCTGACATCAGTCCCCATATGAGTGACTGCTGTATGCCATGTAGCTGTATGATATATAATTCTATCACCAGGTTGCTGAGATGTCCCCCTCTCTCCATCTCCCACCTCCAGCTGCTCGGCAACTCCAGACACTTCCAAGGCAGTCTCCTCTGCTGATGTTGGGGTGGCCAATGATGGAGTGCTACCTCTGATTCTCTCCCTCTCCCTCTTATTGTGGGCTCTCTTTTCCTGCAAGGAGGAAAAGAAGAGAAGATTGAGTGAGAGTGATGGAATGAGTGTAAGGAATGGATGGGTAACATCTTTAGAGGGTGACTATGATGGAGTGGGGTGCCAATGGCTTGGGTGTTGTTAGTTGGTATGATTGCATTAGGATGAGGCTGAGTGTGAGAGGTGGCTAGTCAGATGGGGATGTGATAATGTAGTTAGAGAGAGAGGGATGCATGGGTGTGCAAGATATGTTGGTGTGAGTAAGAATGTGCAGGAGCAGGGTTGGGAAGGCAGAGTGATGGGGATGTGATGAGAGGCACAGCAGGATGAAGTTGAGTGTAGCTTTACACTCATTGAACCGTTTCCGGCACTGCACCCACGTCCTCCTGACCACATCCCTACTGTTGACCTCCTCTGTTATTTGGAGCCAGGCTCCTTTTGTCTGCTGGGGAGGTCTCTTCCACCCATTAGAACGGAAGTGGACCTCCTTTAGTGCTCTCACTCCCTCCACAAGCATATGGAGGGAGCCATCGGAGAACCTGGGTGCAGCCCTCTGTCTCAGTGCAGTCATGTTTGGTACTCTTTGCAGCAGTCTGCCTGCACACTCCTAGATGAACCTTCAAATGCAATGTGGCCATGGCTCCTTTAAATATCTCGGCTGAAAACGCTGACTTCATCAGACCCGCACCATTTAATAGGGCCAGGAAACGCGCAGGGCGACCTTAATAGGCCCCATTAACGGAAAGTCGATCTCAGGAGCAGCTGGGTATGAAGAACAGGGTCACGACCCACCAGGGCGACCGCCTGTACCCGACCCGCCAGGTACAGAAAATTCCGGCCTAGATTTACCTGCAAGCAAAACGTATCCTGTTATCGTCACACTGAACCATTTACTTTAAGGATGACTTCAATAATATTTGAGGAGGTATGAGGAGTGAGTTGGCTATGATAGATTGGGGAGCTTCATTAAAAGGCATGACGGTGGATAGGCAATGGCTAACATTTAAGGAATGAATGCATGAATTGCAACAGTTATACATTGCTTTCTGACGCAAAAACATAAAAGGAAAAGCGGCCCAGCCATGGCTAACAAAAGAAATTAAGGATAGTATTAGATCCAAAGAGGAGTCATATAAAGTTGCCAGAAAAAGTAGCAAGCCTGAGGAGCAGTTTACAGTTCAGCAAAAAAGGACCAAGAGATTGATTAAGAGGGGAAAAATGTATGAGAGTAAACTTGCAAGGAACATAAAAGCGGATGTAAAAGCTTCTACAAGTATGTGAAAAGAAAAAGATTAGTGAAGACAAATGTAGGTCTCTTACAGTCAGAAACTGGAGAATTTATAATGGGGAACAAGGCAGAGCAATTAAACAAATACTTTGGGCTGGATTTTGAATGACCCGTGGAGTCGGGTTTGGAGGCGTGTGGGGGGTTAAAGTAGCAGATTCGGGGGTCCCGACCCCATCCCGACTCCAACACGCCTCCACGCAATTTTGACAAAATCGGTCGCGGGGTTCCGAACTCCGTCCCGCCTCGAAGAGGCGGGAGAGGCCATTAACGCCCTTAACAATCCCTAAAGTGGCTCAGTAATGCCATTTTGAAGCATTTTAGGTAGTTTAACCCTTTTCCCACGTGAAGCACGCCTGATGGGAAACACTCCAATGAAACCTGGCGGGAGCACAAGTGGATTGCTGACTCTCAGCTGCAGCTCAACCTTTAAATAGGAGATTTGATCAGCCATCAATTGCAGGTGGCAGGACTTTGTTGTCACAGGTCTGGGGGAACTTTTAGAAGGCATAACCACAGCTCTGGAAGTTTGGAGCCTGACACCCATCTGCAGTGTGACCTCCTGGGAACCCCCTCTCGCCACACTCATTGAGGGCTTCCTCAACTGAGACATATACCAGAGGCATGGGAGCCATTTATTTCCTTCCCTCCTGGGTATCCGATGAGGACGAACAACAGCCGCGGCACAAGCAGAACCATGAACAACAGCACCACCAACAGCAGCAGCAACAGCAGGAGCGCCAAGCTGCTGCTCACCCACCTGAAGCTGCACAGGACAGAAGGGGCCAGCGCATGGAAGGCCGTCGGCGCAGGAGATACCCCCCAAACAGGGTCTACAGACAGAGGGTCAGCTACCTCAACATGTCTGAGCAGCAGTGCCAAAGGCGGCTCCGACTTTCGCAAGAGGTAGTGGGTGACATCTGCGCAATGCTGCAACAAGACCTGGAGCCAGAGGACCAGGTGGACCACCCTTACCAGTGGCCGTCAAAGTCACCACCGCACTCAACTTTTTTGCCTCAGGCACATTCCAGGGATCAGCAGCTGACATCAGCAGCATCTCCCAGGCGGCCGCACACACCTGCATCACGCAGGTAACCGATGCCCTCTTTGCCATCGCGCACAATCACATCCATTTCACCAAGGATCGAGCAAGTGTCACGGCGCGTGCGGTTGGATTAACTAATCTGGCAGGCTTTCCAAGGGTGCAGGGCGTCGTTGACTGCACACATGTGGCCCTTAAGGCACCCCATCACAATCCAGGTATTTTTGTCAACCGCAAGGGCTTCCACTCCCTCAACGTTCAGCTGGTGTGTGACCACAACAAGGAAGTTCTGCATGTTTGTGCCAAGTACCCTGGCAGTTGCCATGACTCCATACTGCGGCAGTCCAGTGTGCCTCCGCTATTCAGTCCGCCAGACCAACTTCACGGATGGCTACTTGGAGACAAGGGCTATCCCCTGAAGACGTGGCTAATGACGCCATTGAGGAGCCCATCCAACACAGCTGAGGAGAGCTACAACTCCAGCCACATTTCCACCAGAGCCATAATCGAGCAAACCATTGGTATGCTGAAGACGCGCTTCAGATGCCTGGATAGATCAGGTGGAGCCCTGCAATACTCAGCAGCCAGGGTCTCCAGAATTGTCGTGGTTTGCTGTGCACGTCACAACATGGCACAGCGTCATGGCTTACAGATGCCGGAGGACCAAGTGGCTCCTCACATAGCCTCCTCAGATGAGGAGGAGGAGGAGGAGGAGGAGGAGAGAGAGAACGAACAACTTGCAGAGGCCCCTCAACCAGCGGCAGCATTACGCGAGACCATAGCTGCCCGGAATGCAAGGAACGCACTAATCTTGGCCAGATTTGCTTAGCCTAGACAAGCAAGCACTTTTGCCTCGCAGCTTCTTACCAGAGCTATGACAATGGCCCAGACCCAGCGGATCCCTAACAATGTGACCACCATACTGACAATTGCAAGTTATCCTAAGGCCTCATTGTGGAAGTCCCATTAGCGAAATGACGGACACCACAACTGCAGCTGTAGCCATCAGAGTTTTTATTTAAACTTTAGACCTGATGGCTTTTTCACAATACACATCAAAATTCACCCAAGTGACTACCCTTGTGACTATTTGTGCAGTTTCTTTCTCTTACGCGTGCTCCTATGTGGTGCTTCCCCTGTGGCTTCAGCAAAAGTGAAGGCTCCCTGCTCACTTTGTTGCTGCTCCTGTCTCGACACCTTTGGCGGCCGTCCTCTGGGGTTGCGAACCTGAGAGGGCTCGGCAACAGTCTGCTGCTCCTGCGGCTAGGCAGGGGTTGAGACGCCGATCTCACTTGGGTGCGGACTCTGGTGGGGCTCTGAGCGAGGACCTGTCAGTGGCATGGAAGTGTGAGCACTTGGAGAGGAGCCCCCACCTCCTGGTTGTGTGCCACCAACATCCCTCTCATGGGTCAGGTCCACCTCAGCGCTTGCAAGTGGCTTGAGAGCACCTTGCTGCACATCAGGGGGGCCATGGGGACCCGTATCTGCACTGGCAGTCCTACTCAGAAGGACTTCATGAAGGTCTGGTTTCTCTGTTCAATAGATGACCATCGCTCCTCCAGAGATGTCATTCTATTCAGAACACTCACCATGTTTTCTGCACTCTGGCGACTTATCACCTCCATGGAGGTTGCCATCCTTTCCATGGTGATGCGTTCATGCGCCAATGACTCCACAAAGGCTCTGCTCATGTTCGCTATGGACTCCTCCATTCGCTCCACACTCGCAGCGACCCTGGAGACAAAACCTGTCAGAGACTCCTGCACCTGTTCCTGGAGTTCCAGCACCGCTGATCTTATGGATGGCCCCAGAGGCAGAGGGTCGACATGCAGCTGAGCTGAGCTAGGAGAGTCCTGTGCCCTCCGACTAGGACTCTCCACTGCTGTCCCTGTCTCCACCATCTGCTGATGCTCACTTGTGAGCTGTGATACACCAGGTGACAACACTACTCTATGTCCCGAGGGTCCCACCGAGGTGTGAGTGTCTGCGCTGGTGCTGGGTGCGCTGAGTTCTGCTGACGCTGCGCCCTCAGAGGTTGCAGCTTCCTCTGAGGAGTCTGTCTGCTCAGGCTGTTCCTCCTGGCTAGTGGGGACGGGTGCTTGCGATGGTCCTGTGGGGGAGTAAAGGAAAGAGTCAGATGTGATGCCAAGGTTACATGCACATTGCATATTGCAGATGATCATAAATCCATCTGTTAGAGCTTCAGATTCATTATCAGCGACTCATGCAATGTCAATGAGAGAGATGGAACACTATTCAGTCACCAGCTTGCTCTGATGCACCCGTCTGTCCGTCCCCCACTTGCGTTTCCTCCTCTACGCCCATGATCTCCAGGACCGCATCCTCCCAGGGGGTGAGCTGGGCTAATGAGGGTGGCCCTCCTCCTGTCCTGGCTCTTTCCCTTTTATTGTGAGCTCTCTTTTCCTGCAATGAGGGAGACAAGTGGAGTTTGAGTGAGATTGAAGGAGTGAGTGTAGAGAATCCATAGCATAGATGCTTAGAAGGAGACAAAGATGGATTGAGCTGGCGAGACTAAGGGCCCTCCCTGTGTGTTGTAAGTTGTTTTCAAAGCATGACAGTGATAGGGAGTGTGAGGGCTGCATAGTCGAATAGTAAGGTGAATGTGACCATAGCGGGAGTGGGAGTGGGTAAGGGTGCATGGATGTCAGTGTCAAGTGGGATATGGAGGAAGAGGTTGCTAAAGCTGAGTGCTGGTGAGGAAAGGCAATCGGGATCAGATTTTTGGTGAAGGGAAAGTCATACTCACTTTAGCAGTACGTAGAAGGTCATGAAACATCTTCCTACACTGGATCCAGGTTCTGCATGTGAATGATAAAGAGGTGACCTCCTGGGCGATCTGGACCCACACAGCCTTGGTCTGCTGGGGAGGCTTCTTCCTCCCTGAGGAGGGGAAGAGCAACTCCCTGTTGGCTCTTGCTCCATCCACCAAAGCCTGAAAGGCAACGTCATGGAACCTGGGAGCAGCACTGAGCCGTTGGCTGGCCATTCCTGCTGCAGGTTTTTAGATTAGAGGTCCAAAAGCTTGGCAGCCTGCAGAGGAAGCAAGGCTTGTTGCCGACCTTAAATGCAGCAGCAATGATGATGTCATCGGAGGCGACTTTCAGACTGGAATAACTCATTGGCCAATTGAGTTCCCACATGTTGGAACTCAATTGGCCAATTAAGTTAAAATCGCATCATTCATCCACATTAATCTGGAGTCGGGGAGGCAACACGAAATGCGGGTAACACGACCCCAACCCGACCCCAAGACAAAATCCAGCCCATAGAGTTTTATAGCACAGAAAGAGGCCTTTCGGCCCATCGTGTCCGTGCTGGCCATCAAGCCCTGTCTATTCTAATCCCATTTTCCAGCTCTTGGTCTGCAGCCTTGTATGCTATGGCGTTTCAAGTTCTCATCTAAATGCTTCTTGAATGCTGTGAGGGTTCCTGCCTCTGCCACCCTTTCAGGCAGTGAGTTCCAGATTCCAACCACCCTCTGGGTGAAAAGGGTTTTCCTCAAAATCCCTCTAAACCTCCTGCCCCTTACCTTGAAACTATGCCCCCTGGTTATTGACCCCTCTACTAAGGGGAAAAGTTCCTTTCTATCTACCCTATCTATGCCCCTCATAATTTTGTACACCTCAATCAGGTCCCCCCTCAGCCTTCTCTGCTCTAAGGAAAACAACCCCAGACTGTCCAGTCTCTCTTCATAGCTGAAGTGCTCCAGCCCAGGTAACATCCTGGTGAATCTCCTCTGCACCCTCTCCAATGCAATCACATCCTTCCTATAGTGTGGCGACTAGAACTGCACACAGTATTCCAGCTGTGGCCTAACTAGCGTTTTGTACAGCTCCATCATAACTTCCCTGCTCTTATATTCTATGCCTCGGTTAATGAAGGCAATTATCCCATATGCCTTTTTAACCACCTTATCTACCTGTCCTGCTGCCTTCAGGGATCTATGTACATGTACGCCAAGGTCTCTCTGATCCTCTGTCCTTCCTAGGGTCCTACCATTCATTGTGTATTCCCTTGCCTTGTTAGTCCTCCCAAAATGCATCACCTCACACTTTTCAGCGTTAAATTCCATTTGCCACTGTTCTGCCCATCTGACCAAACCGTCTATATCGTCCTGTAGCCTGAGGCTTCCCTCCTCGCTATTTACCACTCCACCAATTTTCGTGTCATCTGCGAAATTACTGATTATACCTCCTACATTCATATCTAAATCATTAATGTACACTACAAACAGCAAAGGACCCAGCACCGATCCCTGCGGTACACCACTGGACACAGGCTTCCAGTCACAAAAACAACCTTTGACCATCACCCTCTGCCTCCTGCCACTAAGCCAATTTTGGATCCAATGTGCCAAATTGCCCTGGATCCCATGGGCTCTTACCTTCTTGACCAGTCTCCCATGCGGGACTTTGTCAAAAGCCTTACTGAAGTCCATGTAGACTACATCAACTGCAGTGTCCTCATCCACACACCTAGTCACCCCCTCGAAAAATTAAATCAAATACTTGATATACTTGCCATAGAGGGAGTGCAGCGAAGGTTCACCAGACTGATTCATAAGAACATAAGAAATAGGAGCAGGAGTAGGCCATTCGGCCCTTCGAGCCTGCTCCGCCATTCAATGAGATCATGGCTGATCTTCTGCCTCAACTCCATTCACCAGCCCTATCGCCATATCCCTTGATGTCATTACTAGTCAGAAATCTATCGACTTCTGTTTTGAATATACCCAATGACTGACCCTCCATAGCCCTCTGGGGTAGAGAATTCCAAAGATTCACCACCCTCTGTGTGAAGAAATTTCTACTCATCTCAGTCCTGAATGGCCTACCCTTTATCTTGAGGCTGTGGCCCCTGGTTCTAGACTCCCCAGCTAAGGGAAACATTCTCCCAGCATCCATCCTATCAAGCCCTGTAATCATTTTGTATGCTTCAATGAGATCCCCTCTCATTCTTCTGAATTCAAGAGAATACAGGCCTAGTTTACTCAATCTCTTCTCATACGACAGTCCCGCCATCCCAGGAATCAATCTCGTGAACCTTTGTTGCACTCCCTCTATGGCAAGTATATCCTTCCTTAGGTAAGGAGACCAAAATTGTACACAATACTCCAGGTGTGGTCTCACCAAGGCCCTATATAATTGGAGTAAGACTTCTTTACTCCTGTACTCAAATCCTCTTATAATGAAGGCCAGCATACCATTTGCCTTCCTAATGGCTTGCTGCACCTGCACATTCACTTTCAGTGACTCATGTACAAGGACACCCAGGTCCCTTTGAGCATCTGCATTCCCCAATCTTTCACCATTTAGGAAATACTCTGCCTTTCAGTTTTTGCTACCCAAGTGGATAACTTCACATTTATCCACATTATATTCCATTGGCCATGTTCTCGCCCACTCACTGAGCCTGTCGAGTTCCCCTTGAAGCCTTTTCACATCCTCTTCGCAACTGACACTGCCACCTAGCTTTGTATCATCAGCAAATTTGGAAATGTTACATTTAGTCCCCTCATCCAAATCATTGATATAGATTGTGAATAGCTGGGGCCCAAGCACCGATCCTTGCGGTACCCCACTAGTCACAGCCTGCCATCCTGAAAAAGACCCGTTTATCCCTACTTTTTGTTTTCTGTCTGTTAACCAATTCTCAATCCATGCTAGTATATTACCCCCAATTCCATGTGCCCTAATTTTGTTCACCAACCTCTTGTGTGGGACCTTATCAAAGGCCTTCTGAAAATCCAGATGCACCACATCTACCGGTTCCCCTTTGTTTACTTCACTAGTTACATCCTCAAAGAACTCCAATAGGTTTGTCAAACAAGCTTTCCCTTTCATAAATCCATGTTCACTCTGCTCAATCTTACTATTAGTTTCTAAGTGCCCAGTTATTGCATCCTTTATAATAGATTCCAGCATTTTCACAACTACTGATGTGAGGCTAACAGGTCTGTAGTTCCCCATTTTCTCTCTCCCTCCTTTCTTAAATAGCGTGGTTACATTTGCTATCCTCCAATCTGCAGGAACCGTTCCAGAATCTATAGAATTTTGGAAGTTGACAACCAATGCATCCACTATCCCACTGGCCACCTCTTTCAAATGTAGGTCATCCGGTCCTTGGGATTTGTCGACTTTTAGTCCCATTAATTTTGCTAGTACTGTTTTTTTACTAATAATAATTTCTTTAAGTTCCTCATTCTCATCACACCCTTGGTTTTCTCATATTTCTGGAGGTTTTTTGTGTCTTCCTCCGTGAAGACAGAAACAATGTATTTATTTAATTTCTTGGCCATTTCCTCATTCCCCATTATAAATTCTCCCATCTCTGACTGTAAAGGACCTACATTTACCTTCGCCAGTCTTTTCCTTTTCACATACCTATAGAAGCTTTTACAATCCGTTTTTATATTTTTCGCTAGTTTGTGCTCATATTCCATTTTCCCTTTCTTTATCAATTTCTTGGTCCCCCTTTGCTGATTTCTAAAAAGATCCCAATCCTCAGGCTGACTGCTTTTTCTGGCAGCTTTATAAGCTTCGACTTAATACTAGCTTTAATTTCTTTTGTTAGCCATGGTTGGATCACTTTTCCTTTTGGGTTTTTATGCCCTGGAGGAATATATGTTTGTTGCAAATTATGCATTATTTCCTTGAATGTTAGCCATTGTATGTCCAACTTCATACCTTTCAGTGTAGTCTCCCAATCTACCATGGCCAACTTGTCCCTCATACCCTGCAGTTTCCTCTGTTTAGATTGAAGACCTTAGTCTCAGACTGGACTACATCACTCTCAAACTTAATGTAAAATTCAATCATATTATGGTCACTTGTCCCTAAAGGCCCCTTTACCACAAGATTATTGATTAGCCCTTTCTCATTACACAGTACCAGATCCAGAATAGCCTGTTCCCTGGTTGGTTCCTCCACATACTGATCCAGGAAATCATCTCGCATGCATTCCAAGAATTCGTCCTCCACACCATTAGTGGTAATTTGATTTGCCCAGTCAATATGTAGATTCCTGCGATGGCAGGACTGTCGTATGAGGGGAGATTGGGTCGACTAGGCCTGTATTCACTAGAGTTTAGAAGAATGAGAGGGGATCCCGTGGAAACATATAAAATTCTGACAGGGCTAGACAGACTGGATGCAGGGAGGATGTTTCTCCTGGCTGGGAGGTCTAGAACAAGGGGTCACAGTCTCAGAATATGGTGTAGGACATTTAGGACTGAGATGAGGAGAAATTTCTTCACTCAGAGGGTTGTGAGCCTGTGCAATTCTCTACCCAGAAGGCTGCGAAGGCCAAGTCACTGAATATATTTAAGAAGGAGATAGATAGATTTCTAGACACAAAAGGCATCAAGGGGTATGGGGAGAGAGCGGGAATATGGTATTGAGATAGAGGATCAGCCATGATCATATTCAATGGCGGAGCAGGCTTGAAGGGCTGAATGGCCTACTCCTGCTCCTATTTTTCTATGTTCTATGTTTCTATTTGTGAACAGGGTGACTAGAAAATGTAAAACTGGGAAGGTAAAGGAGTCCTCTCCTTGCTTTAGTCAGTCCTCAATGGGGGGAATCTCCAGAACAGCCAAGCAGGTTTTAAGTAAAGGATTCTCATCCAAAAATGTAACATATTAGAATTAAGTCTGTCTCAATAAGGCTCTTTTATTACATTCAGTGCACCTTAATGAGGTGCGAACAAGTGAGTAAGCACAGCTGTTTCTGTCCGAAATAAAGGGAGCACTTTATTAGACGCTGTAACCAACCACTTTGAAATTGACATTAATACAAATAGGAACATAGGAATAGGAGGAGGCCATTGAGCTCCTCGAGCCTGTTCACCATTCACTTAGATTGTGTCTGAGCCGTATCTTAACTCCATCTACCCACCTTGCTTCCGTAACCCTTAACACCCTCACCTAACAAAAATCTATCAATCTCAGTTTTGAAATTTTCAATAGACCCCCAGCCTCAACAGCATTTTAGGGAAGAGATTTCCAGATTTCCACCACCCTTTGTGTGAAGTGCTTCCTGACATCACCCCTGAATGACCTGGCTCTAATTTTAAGGTTATGTCCCCTTGTTCTGGCCTCCCCCCACCAGAGGAAATAGTTTCTCTCTATTTACCCTAACAGCTCCTTTAATCATCATAAGCACCTCAATTAGATCACCCCTTAATCTTCTATACTCAAGGAAATAGAAGCCTAGTTTATGCAACCTAGCCACATAATTTAACCCTTTTAGCCCCGGTATCATTCTGGTGAATCTGCACTGCTCCCCCTCCAAGGCCAATATGTCCTTCCTGAGGTGCGGGGCCCAGAACTGAACACAGTTACTCCAGATGGGGTCTGACCAGAGCTTCAAATAACTAACATCACTTCCACCCCTTTGTACTCCAGCCCCCGCGAGATAAAGGCCAACATTCCATTAGTCTTTTTAATTATTTTTTGTACCTGTCCACTAACTTTTAGTGATGTACATGAACCCATAAATCTCTCTGCTCATCCACAGTTCCTAGCTTTTCACCATTTAGAAAATACTCTGATCTATCTTTCCGAGATCCAAAGTGGATGACCTCACATGTCCCCACATTAAACTCCATAAATGGCTAAAGGTTGTCGCTTTTTGGCCGATATAAGTGACTGCCCGTTTTAAACATAGACCTTTGAAGTGGTGGGGATTGTATTTTAACTGGGTCCTAACCAATGATTTGTACAGGTTTAGCATTGCCTCTTTGCTTTTGTAATCTATGCTCCTCTCTATAAAACCTAGGATTCTATATGATTCTTTGTAACAACTTTGTTAATTTTTCCTCCCACTTTTAAAGATTTCTGCAGCTGATTCTCTAAGTCTCTCTGCTCCTCTACTCCCACATTCTCATGCCGAAAGTGAAAACTGAAAGAGAGAGAGAGAGACAGGCAGACAGAGGCACGGATAAAGGAAAAAAAAGAGAGAATTGGACATGTTACGTGGCTGAATTGTTTAATTTCACGCTTACCGAAACAAAGTAGACACTCTTTAGCTTTTGACTCAGCAATGCTGGTTCCGAGGACTCTCTCCTCATTCTGACACGTGGCACATTTATTCTCATTTGTGGGTAGGGCAGGAATCCAAATCAGATAACTCATATTGCTTTTGGAACAATTTCTCCCAAATTGAATAAAGTATAATGAAAACTTGACCAAAGCAATAAATCTATCTTTACTTGGGTTTCAACAGGAAACAACTGTGGGAACAGAGAAGGGCAGATTAATATTAAACTGTTTCAGGCTAATTCTTTTTGCTTTTGGGACCTATTTAATTTTTGCAGCCATACTTTGATTTCAGTGCTGAAACAAAACATATGGTGGAAGTCTGATCGGTTACTCAGAATGAAAGAGCTGGAAGCAAATCAACTGTCGTAAGCCTTGAAGAGGAAAACCTCTAGTTCTGTGAAGCTACAGGTTAAAGGGAGACTGTCACCATTCCACAGAGAGGAATCAGCAGAGCAGAGTGTTTCACTATCACGGTGATTGGCCTTGGAGGGGGACCAATGCAGATTCACCAGAATGATACCGGGGCTAAAAGGGTTAAATTATGAGGCCAGGTTGCATAGACGAGGCTTGTAATCCCCTTGAGTTTAGAAGATTAAGGGGTGATCTAATCGAGGTGTTTAAGATGATTAAAGGAGTTGTTAGGGTAGATAGAGAGAAACTATTTCCTCTGGTGGGGGTGTCCAGAACAAGGGAGCAGAACCTTAAAATTAAAGCTAGGTCATTCAGCAGTGATGTCAGGAAGCACTTCTTCACACAAAGGGTAGAGGAAACCTGGAACTCTCTCCCCAAAACATTTTGGAGGCTGGGGGTCAATTGAAAATTTCAAAACTGAGATTGATAGGTTATTGTCAGGTAAGATTATTAAGGGTTATGGAACCAAGGTGGGTAAATGGAGTTAAGATGCAGATCATTCATGATCTAATTGAATGGCAGAACAGGCTCAATGGGCTGAATGGCCTCCTCCTGTTCCTATGTGATGCTTCTGAAATGCAAATTATGTCATCATATTGTAGCTTGGCAAGCACAGAAGGAAAGATATATCAATAATGTACTGGTAAATACGTTGGTTTTAATTCAAGGTAGTTACAAATATCAAAGTGATATTTATAATTATTCTAAATAATGTCAGCTGTGGCTCAGTGGGCAGCACTCTCACCTCTGAGTCAGAAAGTTGTGGGTTCAAGTCGCACTCCAGAGACTTGAGCACATAATCTAGGCTCACGCTCCGGTGCAGTACTGAGGGAGTATTGCGCTGTAGGATGCGCTGTCTTTCGGATGAGACATTAAACCAAGGCCACGTCTGCCCGCAAAGGTGGATGTAAAAGATCCCACAACACTATTTGAAGTAGAGCAGGGGAGTTCTGCCGGTGTCCTGGCCAATATTTATCCTTCAACCATAAAAAACGGATAATCTGGTCATTATCCTATTGCTGTTTGTGCGACCTTCCTGTGCGCAAATTGGCTGCCGCCTTTCCTACATTACATGAGTGACTACATTTCGAAATTATTCCATTGGTTATGAAGTGCTTTAGGACGTCCTAAGGTCATGAAAGGCATGATAGAAATGCAAGTTCTTTCTTTAAGTAGAAGCACTCCAGGCTGGGATCGATGCACATAGATACATCAACCTGCCATCACCTTGAGCAGTTAGATATCTTCCTCAGCAATTCCTCTGATAGTGGCCTTCCATTTCAACTGTGCCACCTGTGGGGAGTAGAGGCAAAACATTCTCCAGACAGGAGAGGGTAAAAAAGACCATTGTCCCGAAATTCCACGTGGGTTTTACCGGTCTCCCAGTGTAATGTCCCTCTTCCCCTTACAAGGCAAATGACAGGATGGGGGTGGGGCTGGGAGGGGGGCTACCGAAGCTGGGAGTTACCACTCCGGACCCTGGATTGAGACTCGGCCTATTCAAGGCATGAGTTAGATGAATCATGCTGGTCTCTCCGAGGATGCATTTGGGTGCCACCAGTGAGGTCCTGACTTGGCAAGCACCCCATAAGAGGGAAATATTTAAGGAAAATATTTCCTGGATAAGCCCTCCTTGTCTGATGGATGATCAGAGCAGTGATAGAGTTGGGAGATGGGGATGGGGGGAATTCGGTTTGGGCATCTTCTCACCAGCCAGGTAGGTGCCCAAGAAGCAATCTCGAGTGGTATGTCTGCAAATGGGTTGCCCACAAACTCTGGCGGGTGTCGGTATTCCGGGGCAATGGCAGACATGACCCTGGCCTCCAACACTGACCCCCACCAGATGCGGCATGGACAGTTTAATGCATTTTGCAACTGGACACCAAACCCGCGACATTCACCACCGAGAAGGACAAGGGCAGCAGGCGCATGGGAACACCCCCACCTCCAAGTTCCCCTCCATATCACACACCATCCTGACTCGGACATATATCGCCGTTCCTTCATCGTCGCTGGGTCAAAATCCTGGAACTCCCTCCCTAACAGCACTGTGGGAGCACCTTCACCACACGGACTATAGCGGTTCAAGGCAGCGGCTCACCGCCACCTTCTCAAGGGCAATTAGGGATGGGCAATAAATCCTTGCCAGCGACATCCACATACCGAAAATGAATATATATATATATTTTCAAAAATCTTCCCTGAAATTCCCTTGGTAGGGAGAGGCTTGTTATTGGCAGCCTTCCCCTATTGGCCAAGGCATAGGGAGGGACAAACACAACACAGAAATGGGGGATGGAAGAAAATAAATGGACATGCAGTTGCTCTGTGCAGTGGGGTAGGGTAGTGACACATAGAGCCAGATAGCTTGTCTCTGCTCCTCTCCACGGCCCCACCTGTGCTCTCCGACACTGACCCCCGCCACGGGGATCAGTCCAGAGCAACCCACTTGAAGTTCCAAGCAGGCAGGAAAATGGGTGGAGCTGCTCTGAGGCTGATGACCGCAAGTCATTCTTTGAGCACTTTTATTAGCCTTCAGTGCTGCAATCGTGGAAACGAAGAGACCGTAACTTTAAATGGGCTCATTACCCTGCCCAGTGTTAATAAAAAAATATTCAGTGCTGGAAGTCTCGCTGCAACTTGAACTTGGATGCAATTCAGTTTGAATTTGCCTGCAAGTTCAGGTCTGGACCCTTGAGCAAACAAGTCGTAGCCTGATTGTATCTCATGGACATTCTCAGGGTCCCGATGGTTGGTGTCGTTCACAGTGAGGGATTGTGTCCTAATCGGTAGAAATCACAAGGAACAGCTGGTCCTAGTTGGACCAGACGGTCGTATCTTCATAATCTGCTGACTCCCAACAGCGCTGTCCAAATGTGGAGAGGAGACAAACATCCAGCACTGCGATTCTTACGAGATAAAGAGCTTTCTAAGAGCTTTAATAACTTTACAAAGGAGCTGTACTGTAGCACTGGGAAAGTCTATAAATACTTAATTAAAACAAATGATTCCACCCCCGCCCCGACTGACATGTTAACTCTGTAAATAGGATTATTGCACTATTGGGGATAGTTTTTGGCCTTTTACTGCCTGGGAGTAAAGCATAGCCTGGGCTGAGCACAGAGGAGATAATTAGACGGGAAGGATCACACACCCATCAGGTAGCCTGCACAATCTTTCCTCCATTTATATTAACAAAAGGAAAATGGGGCAGGGCTCATTGTGGGCGTCCGATGGTCCCACGCCGATTTCCTCCCTGAGCTCAGCCCCGGCGATGCTGTTGGTCCAGATGTTAGAGGCAATTGAGGACAAGTTTAACATATCTGCCCGTTGGGAAACTGACGTGATCGGGTCCACCGCTGATTTTATACCCCGTCGAGTTAACTCACCATTGAGGTCAGTGTTTCATGATGAGACTATAAAGAGACCAGAAACACACTGTTCCCAACCTCTCACCATTTAAAAAATACTCTGCTTTTCTATTTTTGCTACCAAAGTGGATAACTTCACATTTCTCCACGTTATATTCTATTTGCCATCTTCTTGCCCACTCACTTAGCCTGTCTATATCCCCTTGAAGCCTCCTTGCATCCTCCTCACAACTTACATTCCCACCCAGCTTTGTATCATCAGCAAACTTGGATATATTACATTTGGTCCCCTCATCCAAATCATTGATGTAGATTGTGAATAGCTGAGGCCCAAGCACTAATCATTGCAATACCCCACTAGTTAGAGTCTGCCAACCCGAAAATGACTCGTTTATCCCTACTCTCTGTTTTCTGTCCATTAACCAATCCTCAATCCATGCTAGTATATTATCTCCAATATTACTGAGTAGACCCGTGTAAATACGAAGTGGTGGTATCTCAGAATGATCCCCCTTCTCTCCCCCCAGTGGGCTGAAGTGCAGTCTGTGCCGGACAAAACCCTGAATGAGTTTGAGCTTCATGTTTCTCACAGTCAAAGTGAACACTCAAAAGCGGCATCATGTCCTGACTCAGACTCTGCCCACACTCCATCATCTGTGCCAGGATGTACATTACAAGGACCCTGCAACACACTTTACACCATGTGAATGGACATAATTGACTATTCTGGAGGAATAAAGTCCTGACTGATCTGTCGCACGTGAAATAGGCACTCACCAGTATTTTCAGTGGGAGATTGATGGAAATCTCTGAGAAATGACATAAATGCTCTTTTACTCACCATTTCTGCAGGGTTTCCATCAAAGTTACAGCAGGAGATCGGGAAATCCCCGTGGAAATTCTATCCCACTGTACCTTGTAACTGTTCCTCATGCATCGGTTTAAGGCTCACCATAAAAGGAGTGACGTGCATTTAACGCTTTGCATTGTCAGATCGCTCAGAAAGGTCTCAAAGCATTTCACATGCAATTACTTTGTAATGTAAGTCCCAGTATCCCTCTAGTTGACCCCCAATTGGCACCATTTTCCGGGAACAATTGACAAAGAATTGGGTGCATGGATCTGCAGGAGCAATGGCAGAAGTGACCCAAGGAGTTGAAGGATGATCAGGAGGCCCCAGCAGCCAGCCTTTACAAGCTGCTAGATTGATCCGCTTGACCTTAATAAATGAAACTTCTTCCTGGAATATTCCCACGGCCATCACATTCCTCCCCCATCATCTCTGAACCCTGAATTTCCTCCACTGCCCCTTGAAAAAAGAGCTTCTGGCCCAGAGCGAGCGTCATCCTCGCACAGCACTTGCACCTCGTGAAGTAATCACGGTGGCTCCTGACAGAGAACGTCTTGTGCCTACAAATATATTCATCAATATTCAAAAGAATGGTCGGACACCAGAGCAGGCTCTTTCACAATTCCATCTAAGTATTCATCTGTTTGATATGTACATATAGGATATTCATCATTAGACAGGAGATTATAAACATTCTTCACCCAACTTTCATTATTGAAAAATTGGAATTGTATTTAATAAAAGGCTGAAATGTTTGCTTAAGCTCCCTAAAGTAGTGTCTCCATCTTCTGGGACTGTCGTGGATTTTAATAAGTGAATCTGCGCTTGAGTTTTGCCCTGTGACAATCTAGAAGCCATCAATTCAGCGATGTAAAAATTTAAACTGTCATGTCCTTGTGAATTCTTTCACCAGGTCACTCCATCAAAATATTCATAACAGCAGCAGCGACTCCAGTGTATATATCGCTCCACATGTCAGAGAAACATCCCAGAGTGCTCTACAGTGAATGGACATGCAGTGGAAGGGAGTGAACAGGCAGACTAGAGATTGGGAGCAGGGGCGAAAGAGATAGGACTTTAGTAGGAATGAAAGAGGCTACGTAGGTAAAGAGGGTCGATTGAGCCAAGCTGACACTGGGTCAGTAATTTAAATAATACCAGATGTAATTTTTAAACGAGGTTCATCCTTTCAGTACATACAGCTAGTGCGTAGTCCTCTGAGTGGTGTTCCAACACCTTGTGACACAACATGGCATGAATCAGGCTTTGAATTGTCAGGTCCTGAGATGGAGTGCTCTGGATTGATGTTTCATCAGAAGGAGGTGAGTGGGGCCCAAATAGTTCCTTTTAATGTCATCCGGAGTCTTAACAGAGTCTGGGCAATTAATGTTCAGAGAAATGCAAGCTAAGAAGTCAGTAAATATTACCACAAAGAATATTTCACCCAACCCAAGGCTCCCAGAACTTTTGTGCAAAATTAATTGGGTACGGGAGCATAGTGGTTATGTTACTGGACTAGTAATCCAGAGGCCTGGACTAATGATCTGGAAACGTGAGTTCATAATCCCACCCCCGGCAGCTGGGGAATTTAAATTCAGTTCATTAAATAAATTTGGAATTAAAAAAAAAGCTACTATTAATAATGGTGACCATGAAACTACCGGATTGTCAGAAAAACCCAACTGGGTTTTAGGGAAGGAAATCTGCCGTCCTTACCTGGTCTGGCCTATATATGACTCCAGACCCACAGCAATGTGATTGACTCTTAACTGCCCTCTGAAATGGCCCAGCAAGACACTCAGTTCAACCAAACCGCTACGACAAAGTCAGCGCTGTGGGAGCACCTTCACCACATGGATTGCAACAGTTCAAGAAGGCGGCTCTCCACCACCTTCTCGAGGGCAATTAGGGATGGGCAATAAATGCCGGCCTTGCCAGCGACACCCAAATCCCGTGAACGAATAAATAATTTTTTTTTAAATTGCTCAGAGATAGCTGCAGTAAATTTGAATGTGCAAATGTAGCAAGAATTATATGATAGTGAAAATTTCTCGATTTACAGCAATTTGATATTAAAAGTGGCAAATGTGTTCACAAAATGAAAGGGATCTATCATTCAGGAAGGTGAATCAAGGAAAGGTTATCAAAACACTGTGAGGATTAGAGCAGCAGTTGTAGAGGCCCATTCAGTGAGGCTGTGCACCTGGAGTGGAGCTTCCCTCCACCAGAGGCGGAGTTTGGGGAATTGGAGCTACCATGTCATAGCTCCATCTCCGACCTGCTCTCATCTGCTGAAGGTCCACTCGAAGAGTGCGGCTTCCCCGAATTCACTAAGCGACTGTTCATAAAATCATACAGCACAGAAGGAGGCCATTCGTCCCATCATACCTGTGCCGGCTCTGTGAAAGAGCAAACCAATTAGTCCCACTCCCCTGCTCTTTCCCCATAGCCCTGCAAATTTTTCCTGTTCAAGTATTTATCCAATTCCCTTTTGAAAGTTACTATTGAATCTGCTTCCACCATCCTTTCAGGCAGCGCATTCCAGAACAACAACTCGCTGCATAAAAAAATTCTCCTCATTTCCCCTCTGGTTCTTTTGCCTTAAATCTGTGTCCTCTGGTTACCAACCCTCCTGTCAGTAGGAACAGTTACACCCTATCTACCCGATCAAAACCCCTGATAATCAGTGTTGCTGATGTTTATCTAGTATAGTACAATGGTTTCCTTGTGGCTCTGGAGGAGTAGGAGTGCTCCTCTGATCCCAGCCTGGGTTAAATTCTGGGCTGCAGGATCTGTGGTTTGATGAAGCTCTCACACATCTCGTGCAGCTAGAAGGCCACACCCTGTACTAATCAGGCAAGACCTCTTGCTTGATTACCCTCGTCCTCGTGCATAATTCCTGCAGCAATGGGACTGATCCCACTTATCAGAAAATTTACCCTACGATGGCAATTAAATCAATTTTTTTAATTCATTCATGGAATGCGGGCGTCGCTGGCAAGGCCAGCATTTATTGCCCATCCCTAATTGCCCTTGAGAAGGTGGTGGTGAGCCACCTTCTTGAACCATTGCAGTCCGTGTGGCGAAGGTACTCCCACAGTGCTGTTAGGGAGGGAGTTCCAGGATTTTGACCCAACGACAATGAAGAAATGGCGATATATTTCCAAGTCAGGATAGTGTGTGACTTGCATGGGAACTTGGAGGTGGTGGTGTTCCCATGCGCCAGCTGCCCTTCTTCTTCTAGGTGGAAGAGATCGCAGGTTTGGAAGCTGCTGTTGAAGAAGCCTTGGCAAGTTGCTGCAATGCATCTTGTAGATGGTACACTCTGCAGCCACGGTACGCCGGTGGTGGAGGGAGTGAATGTTTAAGGTGGTGGATGGGGTGCCAATCAAATAGACTGCTTTTTCCTGGATGGTGTCGAGCTTCTTGAGTGTTGTTGGAGCTGCACTCATCCAGGCAAGTGGAGAGTATTCCATCACACTCCTGAGTCGTAGGTGGTGGAAAGGGTTTGGGGAGTCAGAAGATGAGAGTCACATGCCGCAGAATACCCAGCCTCTGTCCTACTCTTGTTGCCACAGTATTTATGTGGCTGGTCCAGTTAAGTTTCTGGTCAATGGTAACCCCCAGGATGTTGATGGTGGGGGATTTGATGCGGGTAATGCTGTTGATTGTCAAGGGGAGGTAGTTAGACTCTTCTTGTTGGGGATTGTCATTGCCTGGCACTTGTGTGGCACGAATGTTACTTGCCACTTATCAGCCCAAGCCTGGATGTTGGCCAGGTCTTTCTGCATGTGGATACAGACTGCTTCATTATCTGAGGAGTTGTGAATGGAACTGAATACTGTGCAATCATCAGCGAACTCCCCACTTTTGACCTTATGATGGAGGGAAGGTCATTGATGAAGCAGCTGAAGATGGTTGGGCCTAGGACACTGCCCTGAGGAACTCCTGCCGTGATGTCCAAGTGCTGAAATGATTGGCCTCCAACAACCACCTTCCTTTGTGCTAGGTGACATGAATCTTGTCATTCATGTATGAAGTAATACTGGGCGGCCTGCTGGTGGCGCTGTCCAGGGAGAGTATAAATACTCGGGCATGGGCCCAGCTTGCTTAGGACATTCCTCAAAAGGAACTTGTGAAGGACACAACTAGATCTCCATGTTGAAAAACAGTTGATTAAAGCTTTGTTTAACACTTAGACCAAGTGCCTAGTAGTTTTCTTACGTCACTAGGTATGACTCCAGCCAGTGGAGAGTTTTCCCCCCCCCGATTCCCATTGACTTCAATTTTATTACATAGAAACATAGAAGATAGGAGTAGGAGTAGGCCATTCGGCCTTCGAGCCTGTTCCGCCATTTAATGAGATCATGACTGATCATCCAAATTCAGTACCCTGTCCCTGCTTTCTCCTCATATACCTTGATTCCTTTAGCCTTAAGAAATATATCTAACTCCTTCTTGAATATATTTAATGAATTGGCCTCAACTGCCTTCTGTGGTAGAGAATTCCACAGGTTCACCACTCTCTGGGTGAAGAAATTCCTCCTCATCTTAGTCCTAAATGGCTTACCCCTTATCCTTAGACTGTGACCTCTGGTTCTGGACTCCCCCACCATCGGGAACATCCTTCCTGCATCTAGTCTGTCTAGTCCTGTTAGAATTTTATGAGTTTCAATGAGATTCCCTCTCATTCATCTAAACTCCAGCGAATATAAGCCTAATCGACCCAATCTCTCTTCATACGTCATTCCTGCCATCCCAGGTATCAGTCTGGTGAATCTTCGCTTCACTCCCTCCATGGCAAGAACATCCTTCCTCAGATAAGGCGAACAAAACTGTACACAATACTCAAGGTGTGGTCTCACCAAGGCCCTGTACAACTGCAGCAAGACATCCTTGCTCCTGTACTCGAATCCTCTCGCTATGAAGGCCAACATACCATTTGCCTTTTTAACCGCCTGCTGCACCTGCATGCTTACCTTCAGCGACTGGTGCACAAGGACACCCAGGTCTCGTTGCACTTCCCCTTTTCCCAATCTATTGCCGTTCAGATAATAATCTGTCTTCCTGTTTTTGCCACCAAAGTGCTGGCTCCTTAGTGCCACAGTCCCTCAAATTCTGTCTTGATGTCAAGGGCAGTCACTCTCACCTCACCTCTGGAGTTGATTGAGAGCACATCAAAGACACCTCCAACACTGGGAATTACTTTGTGGCTTCTCCCACTCCATCGCTGTGGGAGTTCAGCGGACAGTCCGATTACGCGTGTAAACGGGGCTTCCGCTGATGTTACAAATGCCGTTTGGGAAAACCGCCAAGGTTTTAGATGAAGGAGCTCTGAAGGGAGACTAACAAAACTGAACACCCTTTAATTAGAATTTTTTTTTTTAAGTGCTTGAAGTTTTTAAAGTAAGGACAGAAATAAGTAATAAGGACATGGAGAGATATTTTGCGCTAAAAGAAGAAACCGTGAATCAGCGCACTCTTGTTCTGTTGAGCTGTGATCAGCAAGTATAATTCCAGGTTTACTTTCTCTATCCTGTATCTTGTATACGTCCATCAGCTCCTTTCCAAGATATCTCGTTCCAAGGCTGATCACCCCTCCTTTATCTCACCATCTGTCTGCGCTCCCTTTGGAGCTTCAATGGCTTCCTTATGTTGCAGAGATTACAACTGTGCGCAGTACTCCTGAGCATTGTAAAGTGTCAACCTAGTTTTGGCGGATTTCAACAGGCAATGTAACTCAGCATCCTAATTGCATTTGTTTCTAAGCTTTGGAATTCCCTCCCTAAACCTCTCCGCCTCTCTACCTCTCTCTTCTTCAAGTTGCTCCTTAAAACCTACCTCTTTGAGCAAGCTTTTGTTCATTGGGTCGATTGGGCTTATACTCACTGGAGTTTAGAAGAATGAGAGGGGATCTCATTGAAACTTATAAAATTCTAACAGGACTAGACAGACTAGATGCAGGAAGGATGTTCCCGATGGCAGGGGAGTCCAGAACCAGGAGTCACAGTCTAAAGATAAGGGGTAAGCCATTTAGGACTGAGATGAGGAGGAATTTCTTCACCCAGAGAGTGGTGAACCTGTGGAATTCTCTACCACAGAAGACAGTAGAGGCCAATTCATTAAATATATTCAAGAAAGAGTTGGATATATTTCTGAAAGCTAAAGGGATCAAGGGATATGGGGAGAAGGCAGGGACAGGGTACTGAATTTGGATGATCAGCCATGATCTCATTGAATGGCGGAGCAGGCTCGAGGGGCCGAATGGCCTGCTCCTGCTCCTATCTTCTATGTTTCTATGTTTCATCTGTCCTAATATCTCTTTATGTGGCTTGGTGTCAATTTTATATCTGATAACGCCTTGGGGTGTTTTACTACATTAAAGGCGCTATATAAATGCCAGTTGTTGGTCACTGCTGTCTCTCACTGTATGGATACGGTGAGTGATAAGTCAACTAACAGCCCCTGGTTAATAAGGCTGGACAGGGGAGTGAAGCAGTCTGTTCCACAAAGCCTTGCCAGGTCCAACTGAAGGCGCATGGCAATGGCAGCGAGGGCTCCATTTTCGGAACAATTCCAAGATGGCAGGCTGCGTATGAAGACGTGCAATGTTACTTTGCTTTGTTGGCAACAGAATTGTCATATACATGATTTCTCAGAATGATTTTCTGCCCTCATGTATGGATACATAAACCAAAAGGGCAAAGCAGTACCACACATTGTAGTTACCATAGTCGGAGGCAGATGTGGGTTTCTGTCTGAGATTAATAATGAGACAATAAAAGGCAATTAAAAAAAAATGAAATGTCAATCAAAGCAAAGTCCTTTTTAGACAGAAAAGTAGTTTCCCTAACCACAGCTCTTCAAACTTGAGGTTTCTTTCATATTTTTTCGAAAAGAAGCTGTTTTTAATTAGCGGTCTCTGTTCCCGGGGACTGTTGCCGTGTAAAAATCTGCTGTGAGTTCTCTCTTAATCCCTGACAATTTACTGTGAGAACTGCGACTAAACACAAGGCTTAGGGAGTGAACGGCCTGCTAGTGTTAACCCATGTTAGCCTGGAAGTGCCAGCAGTTTCTTTTACACATGACTTCCTCCATTTAATAGAGTACCACCTCCACCACCAATCATCAATCTAGAAAGTCCATAGTTGATTGGAGACTTGGCTGCCAATGGTGGGGCATAGAAGCATAGAAGATAGGAGCAGGAGTAGGCCATTCGGCCCCTCGAGCCTGCTCCGCCATTTAATGAGATCATGGCTGATCATCCAAATTCAGTACCCTGTCCCTGCTTTCTCCCCATATCCCTTGATCCCTTTAGCCTTAAGAAATATATCTATCTCCTTCTTGAATATAATAGAAGGGGCGATGGGAAGGAGGATGCACAAGAGTCCAGGATCAGAGTAACGCAGAGTTATTGGGCTGCAGCTGGTTACAGAGATAGAGAGGTTCAAGGCCTTAAAAAGCTTTAAACACAACAAAATTTCAAATTTGAGCTGTTGGAGGACCAGCAGTCAAAGTAGGTCAGTGAGGACAGGGTGATGGGTTAGCGGGACTTGCTGTGGGATGGGTTATGTGCAGTAGAGGTTGGAAGGGACTGAAGTTTATGAAGCATTGAAATAGTTGAGTTTGAAGGTGATAAAGGTGTGATGAGAGTTTAAACAGCAGTTAGGTTGAGGTAGGGGTAGAGACGGGAAGTGTTATAGAGGCGGTCTTTGTGATGGAGAGGACGTGGGGTCTGCAAACTCAGCTCTGGGCTCAACAGAACATCAAGGTTACAAACCGTATATTTCAACCTGAGACAGTGATTGGGGAGTGGGATGGAATTGGTGGTGAAGGTACGGAGTTTGTGGTGGGGCTGAAGACAATGGCTTCAGTCTTACCAATGTTCAGCTGGAGTAAATTGTGGCTCATCCAAAACTGGATGTTGGATGAGCTGTCTGACAGCACAATGGCAGTGAAGCGGTTGAGAGAGATGGTGGAGAAGTAGAGCTGGGTGTCATCAGTGTACGTGTGAAATAACATGAAGTCGCCAAGGGGCAGCATGTAGATGAGGAAGCAAAGGAGACTAAGATAGTTCCTTGGGGGACTCCTGAGGTAACTAAGTGTGGCAGGAAGAGAAACCATTGCTGGAGATGCTCTGGCTACGATCAAATAGGTAAGAGTGAAACCAAGTGAGGGAAGTCACACCAAGCTGGACAACAGAGGAGATGCATTGGGGATGGATGATGCTGTCGAATGTATGGAAGGTTACAGAGATGCCGAGGAGGACAAGGAGGGATAATAAACCATAGTCACAGTGATAGAGGATGTTATTTGTGACTTTAGTTAGGGATGTTTCAGTGCTGTGGTGGGGCAGAAACCCGATTGGAGAGATTCAAACAAACAGGGAGTTGCGGAAAAGATTTGGAAGCCATCAAGATGTTTAAGGACTTTGTGGAGGAAAGGGGAGGTTGGAGAGCAGAGCACATTGGCAAAGGCCCAGAGAAAGGATTTAAAGCAGTGTGAGGACATTGGAGCGGAGACAGCACTGAAACAAATGGGGAGAAGAATGTGAAAAAGTGACGTCATAGGAAACGCAGAGGAAGGAGCGGCTGAGGAATAACCGCTAAGTGATCAGTTATTGATTCACACTTTAATATTTAACTATATAGTAGATTAAGGGGCTACTTAACTTAAAAATATTCATAAAGGCAAGGTCAAAAACCATCAGCTTTAAATAAGTAAATAGACGTAATAGGCTAACTATACTACACTGAGCAATCGAAGTAACTAATAGAAATTAAATTAAACCCATCTGATAATCAGAATTTAGTATTAAAAGTGAATCAGCACTAGAGATAAATAAATAACTGCTGCACAATAACTAAGTCAATAAATATAGCGGAGATAATGGCAGCGGAGGCAGTGTGTGGGGACTGCAGTATGTGGGAGTTTCCCACATTACAGCAGTGATTTCACTTCAAAAAGTACTTCATTGGCTGTAAAGCGCTTTGAGACATCCAGTGGTCGTCAAAGGTGCTATATAAATGCAAGTCTTTCTTTCTTTCTGCTGACAGCGAGATTGTCCTGGATTGGCACATCTGTAGGAAATGTCTCTGTCTTGAGTCACGTCAGCTCAGAGTCGTTGAGTTGAAATGTGAGTTCGAGACACTCAGACACATCAGGGAGGGGCTGGAATATCTGGATAGTTTACTGCAGAACACAATCACACGAAGTAGAGTGATACAGGTACAGGAAGAGGAGTGTATGACTGACAGTCGCTAAGGTAAGGGGAGTCTAGTGGAGGCAGGGAAGGAGGAATCACAGACACCGGTCCTGACACCGGTGCTTGCTACCTGTGGGGATAAGAAAGAAGGCTGTGGGGAGAATGCTAACCATGGCACCATGAAGCAGGAGGCATTCCAAGGGGAGGAACAGCAGAATCGGAAGGTTGTAGTTAAAGGGTATTCAATAATTAGGGGGATAGATAGCATCCACTGCAGTGAAAAATCAAGATTCCAGGAGGGTGTTGCTGGGGTAAAGGATATGTCGAAGCAGTTGGAAAGGAACTTGCAAAGGAAGGGCAAAGAACCAGTTATGATTCATGTCAGACCCAACGGCAGAGGAAAGAACAGCTAGGTGGTCCTGCTGAGGGAATATCAGCAATTTAGTGCTAAATTACAAAGTAGACCCTGAAGGGTGTAATCTCCGGATTACTACCCGAGCCACATGCTAATTGGCATAGGGACAAATAGGTCAGGAAAGTAAATGCATGACTGAAGGATTGGTGTGGGTAAGAGGAGTTCTACTTCATGAGACACTGACAGCAGTACTAGGACAGAAAGGTGCTGTGCCACTGGGATGGGGTGCACCGGATCTGGGCTGGGACCAATGTCCTAGTGGAAAAGATAAATAGGGCTGTAGAAAGCAATAGGGCAGAGAGAACCTGGGTTGGTTAACTTGGTGGGAAGTGGCTGAGACAGCTGTCTCAACCTTAGTGACAAAGCTGTCCATGAGCTCTTTGCACTTGCTGTTGGAGGTGAGGCTGGAGGGGATAGATGAGAGAGATTTAAGGTGACAGCTGGTAATGGAGAAAAGAAGCTGGAGGTTATCTTTCCTCTCCAAGATGTTCCTGGAGAAGTGGCTGGTTTTGAAAGTAGACAGTGAGGTCTGAATGCGCTTGATGTGGTCCAGCCAGATCTGGTGATACATAGAAACATAGAAGATAGGAGTAGGCCATTCGGCCCCTCGAGCCTGCTCCGCCATTTAATGAGATCATGGCTGATCATCAAATTCAGTACCCTGTCCCTGCTTTCTCCCCATATCCCTTGATCCCTTTAGCCATAAGAAATATATCTAACTCCTTCTTGAATATATTTAATGAATTTGCCTCAACTGCCTTTTGTGGTAGAGAATTCCACAGGTTCACCACTCTCTGGGTGAAGAAATTCCTCCTCATCTCTGTCCTAAATGGCTTACCGCTTACCCCTGGTTCTGGACTCCCCCGCCATCAGGAACATCCTTCCTGCATCTAGTCTGTCTAGTCCTGTTAGAATTTTATAAGTTTCAATGAGATCCCCTCTCATTCTTCTAAACTCCAGCGAATATAAGCCCAATCGACCCAATCTCTCCTCATACGTCATTCCTGCCATCCCAGGTATCAGACTGGTGAATCTTCGCTGCACTCCCTCCATGGCAAGAACATCCTTCCTCAGATAAGGCGACCAAAACTGCACACAATATTCAAGGTGTGGTCTCACCAAGGCCCTGTACAACTGCAGCAAGGTATCCTTGCTCCTGTACTCGAATCCTCTCGCTATGAAGGCCAACATACCATTTGCCTTCTTAACCGCCTGCTGTACCTGCATGCTTACCTTCAGCGACTGGTGCACAAGGGCACCCAGGTCTCGTTGCACTTCCCCTTCTCCCAATCTATTGCCGTTCAGATAATAATCTGTCTTCCTGTTTTTGCCAAAAAAGTGGATAACCTCGCATTTATCCACATTATACTGCATCTGCCATGCATCTACCCAATCACCCAACCTGTCCAAATCATACTGGAGTTTCTCGGCATCCTCCTCACAGCACACACGCCCACCCAGCTTTGTGTCATCTGCAAACTTGGAGATATTACATCTAGTTCCCTCGTCTAGATCATTAATATATATTGTGAATAACTGGGGTCCTAGCACCGATCTCTGCGGTACCCCACTAGTCACTGCCTGCCACTCAGAAAAAGACCCATTTATTCCAACTCTTTGCTTCCTGTCTGCCAACCAGTTCTCTATCCAACTCAGTACCTTACCCCCAATCCCATGTGCTTTAACTTTTCATGCTAATCTCTTATGCGGGACCTTATCGAAAGACTTCTGAAAGTCCAAATACACCACATCCACTGGTTCTCCCTTATCTATTCTACCAGTTACATCCTCAAAAAATTCCAGTAGATTAGTCAAGCACGATTTACCTTTTGTAAATCCATGTTGACTTTGTCCGATCCTGTCACTGTTTTCCAAGTGCTCTGCTATTACATCTTTTATAATGGACTCTAGCATTTTCCCCACTACCGATGTTAGGGTAACCGGTCTATAATTCCCCGTTTTCTCTCTACCACCTTTTTTAAATAGTGGGGTTACATTAGCTACCCTCCAATCCATGGGAACTGTGCCACAGTCTATAGAATTTTGGAAGATGACCAGCCTATTTCTAGGACAACTTCCTTAAGTACCCTAGGATGTAGATTATCAGGCCCTGGGGATTTATCGGCCTTCAATCCCGTCAATTTTCCTAACACCATTTCACTACAAATACTGATTTCATTCAGTTCCTCCCTCTCATTAGACCCTAGGTTCCCCGACATCTCTGGGAAGTTATTTGTGTCCTCCTTTGTGAAGACAGAACCAAAGTATGTATTTAATTGTCCTGCCATTTCTTTGTTCCCCATTATAAATTCCCCTAATTCTGACTGCAAGGGACCTACGCTTGACTTCACTAATCTTTTTCTCTTTACATATCTATAGAAGCTTTTACAGTCAGTTTTTATGTTCCCTGCAAGCTTACTCTCATACTCAATTTTCCCCTTCTTAATTAATCCCTTTGTCCTCCTTTGCTGAATCCAAAACTGCTCCCAATCCTCAGGTTTGCTGCTTTTTCTGGCCAATTTATATGTCCTCTCCTTGGATCTTATGCCAGCCCTAATTTCCCTTGTTAACCACGGTTGCGCCACCATTTTTGTTTTATTTTTATGCGAGACAGGGATGAACAAATTCTGTAGTTCATCCATGCGATCTTTAAATGTTTGCCATTGCCTATCCACTGTCAACCCTTTAAGTAACGTTTCCCAATCCATCCTAGCCAACTCGCGCCTCATACCATCATAGTTTCCTTTATTTAAATTCAGGACCCAAGTCTCTGAGTCAACTACTTCACTCTCCATCTTAATGAAGAATTCTATCATATTATGATTGCTCCTCCCCAAGGGGCCTCGCACAACAAGATTGCTAATCAATCCTTTCTCATTACATAATTCCCAGTCTAAGATGGCCTGATCTCCAGTTGGTTCCTCGACATATTGGTTCATGAAACCATCCCGTATACACTCTAGGAATTCCTCCTCCACAGTAGTGTTACTAATTTGGTTAGACCAATCTATATGTAGATTAAAGTCACCCATGATAACTGCTGTGCCCTTATTGCACGCATCTCTAATTTCCTGTTTAATGCCATCCCCAACCTCAGCATTACTGTTTGGGGGTCTGTATACAACTCCCACTAACGTTTTCTGCCCCTTGGTAATTCTCATCTCTACCCATACAGATTCCACATCATCAGAGCTAATATCTTTCCTTACTATTGTGTTAATCTCCTCTTTAACCAGCAATGCTACCCCACCTCCTTTTCCTTTTGCCTGTCCTTCCTGAATATTAAATACCCCTGGATGTTGAATTCTCAGACTTGGTCACCCTGGAGCCATGTCTCCGTAATCCCAATTATACCATATCCGTTTACATCTATTTGCGTAGCTAATTCACCCACCTTATTACGAATGCTCCTCGAATTAAGACACAAAGCCTTCAGGCTTGTTTTTTTTAACACTCTTATTCCTTTTAGAATTATTATTTACTGTGGCCCTGTTTGATTTACACCTGATTTCTCTGCCTTCCACTTTTGCTTTTCTCCTTTCTGTCTTTTGCTTCTATCCTTGCTTCCTTTTCCTCTGTCTCCCTGCACAGGTTCGCAACCCCCTGCTATTTTAGTTTAAATCCTCCCCAACAGCACTAGCAATCAGTCTCCCTCGGACATCGGTCCCGGTTCCGCCCAGGTGCAAACCATTCAGTTTGTACTGGTCCCACCTCCCCCAGAACCGGTTCCAATGTCCCAGGAATTTGAATCCCTCCCCCTTGCACCATTCCTCTAGCCACGTATTCATCTGAAATACCCTTCTATTTCTACTCTGACTAGCACGTGGCACTGGTAGCAATCCTGAGATTACTACCTTTGAAGTCCTATTTTTTAATTTACCTCCTAACTCCCTATATTCAGCTTTTAGGACCTCATCCCATTTTTTACCAATATCGTTGATACCTATATGCACCATGACCTGTTCACCCTACCCCTCCAGAATGCCCTGCAGCTGCTCTAAGACATCCTTGACCCTTGCGCCAGGGAGGCAACATACCATCCTGGAGTCTCGTTTGCGGCCGCAGAAACGCCTATCTATTCCCCTTACAATAGAATCCCCTATCACTATAGCATCCCACTCTTTTTCCTCCCGTCCTGTGCAGCAGAACCACCCATGGTGCCAGGAAGTTGGCTACTGCTGCCTTCCCCCAATAAGCCATCTCCCCCAATTGTATCCAAAGTGGTATATCTGTTTGAGAGGGGGATGGCCACAGGGGACCCCTGTACTACCTGCCTGCACCTACTACTCTGCCTGGCGGTCACCCATTCCCTTCCTGCCTGTGCAGCCTTTACCTGCGGTGTGACCAACTCCCTAAACGTGCTATCCACGATGTCCTCAGCATCGTGAATGCTCCAGTATGTATCCATTTGCAGCTCCAGCGCTGCAATGCGATCTGCCAGTAGCTGCAGCTGGATACACTTCCCACACACATGGTTGTCAGGGACACAGGAAGTGTCCCTGATTTCCCACATAGTGCAGGAGGAGCATGCCACGGGGCCGAGCTGTGCTACCATGACTTACCCTTTAATTAATTCAAATTAAATTATATTAAATCAAATCAATACCACTAATTACACTATAATTGAATGATATACTCAAGGGCCCTTGTTTACTAGCACTCCCTGCTACACAACAGAGACCCTAGAAATTATAAACCACAAAATTTAAGTTTGGAAAAAAGCGAGAAAGAGAGAAATACTCACCAACCAATCACTTACCTGCTTTCTGGTGACATCACACTTTGATTACTTTTTACTTCTCTCTCTTTTTCCGCTCCTTAAATCCTCGGTCTCTGCACTCAGTCTCCACCCAGGGCCGCTCTCGCTGCTGCCACCGGTGAGTCTGGGCCGCTCTCTCTCTCCCCGCTCCTCAAATCCTCGGTCTCTGCGCTCAGTCTCCACCCAGGGCTTCTCTCGCTGCTGCTGCCGGTGATGGATGGCTAAACCAATTGTGCTCCATATACGTTCAAGTCTGTGTTCCTTGAACTTGAGGGAGTTAAAAAGGCGGCCATACTGGTGGAGACAACCAAGATGGGAGAGAATAAAGGTTTTAATGGGGACAAGAGCATCAAAGGTGAAGGTGAAGGAGTGGTTAAACAACAGCTGCAGAAGTATTTTGGCAAATGGAAGGCCAAAGGCTAGGCAGTTGGGAGTTTGAAAGTGCAATTGTAAGTGTATTGGGGGAATTTTTTTTCCAGGAAGAACACAGAAGGAAGTGGAGTTCAAAGCAGGGAGGAGAATATGGGTGGTGAAGGATACAAGGAAATGTCTGAGATGGCCTTGTCTGTGATTCAGACCATGGGCTTAGATTGGCACGGGAGATGGCAAGGTTGAAAACGATATTCTGAATATGGGGAGGAGATTTGTATGGATGGACAGGAGGGCATTGAGCTGAGATGGAGATTGAAATCACCGAGGATGAGGAGTCACACACTGCAGAGGCTGAGGGAGGAACGGAGGCAAAATATCTCAGGAAGCAACTCGGGCTGGGGCTTTGGGGGGTCAGTAGACAATGAGGATCTTGAACGAGAGTTGACGGAACAAGGTGAGGTACTAGAAGGAGGCGATGATGCCAGAGGAGTCGGGGAAGAAGCCAAGGTGTGACTTGGTGATAAGTGCCACTGTGGCGATTTGGGCAAAGCAGCTGTTAGAAAGCATAGCCAGGCGATAAGGCTTCAGTGAGGGGCAAGGTGTCGCCACTCATGAGCTACAGTTCAGTCAAGACCAGGATATCAATGCAATCATCCACCATAAGGTCATGGATGGCAAGTGCCGTGTTCCCGATGAATGGTAATCCTGAAGGAAATGCGGAGAAGTGCAGTGCTTGATCCTGCCACAGAGTCCAAGGGGTTAGTGGTGGGTGGGGTGGGCAGGATGTGGTTGTCGTGGGCGAGATCAGCTCCCAACAGGCGCAAACAGATGCAACAAAGCTCATCCTAGAATCAGAATTATCAAACAGACCACAGGCATCTGGAAGCAGCACTTCACATATTTGGACTGATCATGGGTAATTTTATAGTACGACCCACCAGGATTGCCAGAGTAATTCTCATCTGCTGCATGCTCCATAGCTTCAACCTGAAAATAGGTCCCAACATTCAGCTCAATGGCCAGGGTGGCAAAGAAAGAGCACACCTACTGGCTCTGGTTCTGGTTCTGGACTGGCAACCCGGTGGTCTTGAGTTCCAAAACCCACCGTGGCAAGTTATGAAACTGAACTCAATAAATTTGGTAATCTGTGGGCTGGCACCAGATAAATGCCCGCAAAAGCTGCCAAATTGATGTAAAACCATTTCACTAATGTCCTTCAGGGAAGGGAATCTGCCACCCTTACCTGGCTCAGGCTATGTGTGGGCTGGCACCAGGGAAAGAATGACCATGCCCATGTAAAAATATCTTTGGTGAAGTAAAACTAAGGGCTGGATTTTGTCTTGGGGTCGGGTTGGAGTCGTGTCATCCGCATTTCATGTTATGCACCCGCCTGCAATTGGATGTGGGAGATTGATGCAATTTTCACTTAATTGGGCAATTGAGTTCCAGCATGTGGGAACCCATGAACCAATTAGTGGTTTCAGTCTGAAAGTCACCTCTGATGATGTCATCATTGTTGGTGCATTGCAGGTCAGAGACTGCCTGGCTTTTGGTGTGAGAGGACCTGGATGCAGAGAGAGAGAGAGAGAATTTTTTTTGCATCCAGGTCCTCTCACAGCAAAGGCCAGGCAGTCTCTGAAGACATTCAATGCAGCAGCATCAGAGGCGACTTTCAGACCTAATACTACTACTACCTTCATCACATCTCCGTTGTAATAGTGAACCTGCAGCTGACTATCAGCTATCCACTTGTGCTCCCACCAGGTTTCACTGGCATGTTTCACATCAGGCGTACTTCATGTCGGAAAAGGGTTAAACTAGCTAAAACGTTTCAAAATGGCATTGCAGAGCCAATTTAGGGATAGTTAAGAGCGTTAATGGCCTCTCGCGCCTCTTGGAGGCGGGACGGAGTCGGGAACCCCGCGACCCATTTTGTCAAAATTGCGTGGAGGCGTGTTGGAGTCGGGATAGGGTCGGGACCCCCGAATCTGCTACTTTAACGTCCCGCACGCCTCCAAACCCGACTCCACCGGTCATTCAAAATCCAGCCCTAAGGGACTAAGAATAGAGCCTATGGTGTCGACTTTTACAGGGAGGGTGGGGGGCGGTGGGAGAGTGCAAGGGAACCCGTTATCGGAAGAAGCACCCGGACAGATCGGGGACATGGAGGTCCTGCCAGTCTTAATGGTCGGGCCCCATTTAAATGAAACTTTCCAGACTCTCACCTGACACCCGGCCAGATCCACTACCTGGGCGGTGGGCGGGAGCGGGAAGCAGGCCACAGAGGCTGCAGCCGGGACCTGCAGGAACAAATCCCGGCAGTCAGCGGGAGGAGAGGTTCCAGGGCAATCGTGGTAGGATTGGGGAGGGCTGGTGATGCCTCGCATTAAGCAACAGGCGGAGGCCGGGGCTGGGGAGGCCCAAGGACTCCATGAGGGGCCTGTGGAGAGCACTCCTGCTCCTCCTGGTGCACAAGGAATTCTAAAAGAAGGGAGTCTTTATAACTTACCTGGGCTTCCTTCTGCCACGCCTCGTGCCATTGCTGCTGCCTGGAGCAGACAGTGCGGGACTCCCCCTGTGTTCCCTGGAGCAGACAGTGCGGGACTCCCCCTGTGTTCCTGGAGCAGACAGTGCGGGACTCCCCCTGTGTTCCCTGGAGCAGACAGTGCGGGACTCCCACTGTGTTCCCTGGAGCAGACAGTGCGGGACTCCCACTGTGTTCCCTGGAGCAGACAGTGCGGGACTCACCCTGTGTTCCCTGGAGCAGACAGTGCGGGACTCCCACTGTGTTCCCTGGAGCAGACAGTGCGGGACTCACCCTGTGTTCCCTGGAGCAGACAGTGCGGGACTCCCACTGTGTTCCCGGGAGCAGACAGTGCGGGACTCCCACTGTGTTCCCTGGAGCAGACAGTGCGGGACTCCCACTGTGTTCCCTGGAGCAGACAGTGCGGGACTCACCCTGTGTTCCCTGGAGCAGACAGTGCGGGACTCCCCCTGTGTTCCCTGGAGCAGACAGTGCGGGACTCCCACTGTGTTCCCTGGAGCAGACAGTGCGGGACTCCCCCTGTGTTCCCGGAGCAGACAGTGCGGGACTCCCCCTGTGTTCCCTGGAGCAGACAGTGCGGGACTCCCACTGTGTTCCCTGGAGCAGACAGTGCGGGACTCCCCGTGTTCCTGGAGCAGACAGTGCGGGACTCCCCCTGTGTTCCCTGGAGCAGACAGTGCGGGACTCCCCCTGTGTTCCCGGGAGCAGACAGTGCGGGACTCCCCCTGTGTTCCCGGGAGCAGACAGTGCGGGACTCCCCCTGTGTTCCCTGGAGCAGACAGTGCGGGACTCCCACTGTGTTCCCTGGAGCAGACAGTGCGGGACTCCCACTGTGTTCCCTGGAGCAGACAGTGCGGGACTCCCACTGTGTTCCCTGGAGCAGACAGTGCGGGACTCCCCCTGTGACTGTGTTCCCGGAACTCCCCTTCCGAGCAGACAGTGCGGGACTCCCACTGTGTTCCCGGGAGCAGACAGTGCGGGACTCCCCCTGTGTTCCCGGAGCAGACAGTGCGGGACTCCCACTGTGTTCCCTGGAGCAGACAGTGCGGGACTCCCGCTGTGTTCCCTGGAGCAGACAGTGCGGGACTCCCCCTGTGTTCCCTGGAGCAGACAGTGCGGGACTCCCCCTGTGTTCCCGGGAGCAGACAGTGCGGGACTCCCGCTGTGTTCCCTGGAGCAGACAGTGCGGGACTCCCCCTGTTAAAATTACATCCCCGTCTGCTTTTAGCAGGCGCCTCTTCCAAGGCCTGAATCACTGCCGTTAATGTAACAGTGGTCAGGAACACGGTGGATTAGAGGTGGGATCTCGATTATCCAGATTTTAACCTCTCCGACCCTTTCCAGCCCCTCAGGGGCGGAGGGGGAGGGGTTAAATTTGAGGCCATGTAAACATTACAGAATCTACACACATATACATCCACGTCCAATAATCAATAGTTGTTATTTGCTGGCAGCGTGTGGGCCACACTGGTAAAGCCACATTTGTTGCCCACCCCCAGTTATCTTTGCACTTCTTCTTAAATTGTATAACAGGGTGGCTTGCTGGGGTACTTCAGAGGGCAGTAAGGCTCCATCGTGTATTATGGAATTGGAGTGACTTGGAGGCCAGGTTGTGTAACAGGCCCCCTTCCCACTTTTATACCCACCCAACAGATAGTACGAAAGAGTTGGGCCGCAGTGTGAGTATTGTGTGCAGTCCTGGGAACCAGAGGGATTGTAAGAACCATGGAAGGAGGTCAGCGTAGGCTCACCAGAATCTGAGATTATAGTTACAAAGAAAAGCTGAAGAAATTGGAACGATTAAGGGGAGATCAAATGGAGATTTTCAAAGTCAAGAAAGATTTTGAGAGTGTAAGCAATGAATTATTATTTGCAAGAGGCAAAATACCGCAGATGCTGAAAATCTGAACGATAAACAGGAAATGCTGGAAACACACAGTAGGTTCGGTCTTGGCTTGCTGAATGTTTCCAGCATTTTCGGTGAGTTATTGTTCGCACTAGTTGGAGAATCAGTGACAAGGGACATAGACTCAGGATTATAACAAGAACATTGGCGAGGAGATGAAAGAAGCTTTTCATACAAGGGTTATTAGGACATGGGATGCTTTGTGGCAGGCACGATAATATAACGTCAGATGGCACTGGACAAGTGATGAAAAGGAAGAGTATAAAAAGCTGTAGGTTAAGGGCAGCAAGATGTGCTGAGACAGCCCCACTCGAAGAGCTAGCACCAGTAACTGCAACAGGCCGAATGGCCTCCTTCTGTGCTGAAAAAGTCTATTATTCCATCAAAACGCAAAGGATGTCACTGCTAAATTAAAATGTGATTTTTGATAATGAGCCTGCAGTAATGAAAAATATGAGCAACAGGATAGGTGGAAAGTAACAAAACATAGCAGAACTTTTAATTAAGAGCATTTAATGTAGAAAATTATTGCAAGTCATGAAGAGAACAAGAAAGTAAAGTGACAAATAAAAGGAAAACCACATAGCAAGAGGCGAAAGGAAAAGAGCAAAGGAACGCGGAGAGCAAGTAAGGTTTCCATCAAAACATTCATGTGAAAAAAGTTATTAGACTGTGGGGGCTTGCTCACGTTGGCTTCCTCAGGATAGTTTTGAGGTTAAGGAAGCATCATATTGTGGTGCCAGTTGTGGCCTGGTGGATAGCACTCTCTCCTCTGAGTCAGAAGGTTGTGGGTTCAAGTCCCACTCCAGAGACTTGAGCACATAATCCAGGCTGACACTCCTAGTGCAGTACTGAGGGAGTGCTGCACTGTCAGAGGTGCCGTCTTTCGGATGAGATATTAAACCGTAGCCCCGTCTGCCATCTCAGGTGGGTGTAAAAGATCTTGTGGCACTATCATAGAATCATAGAAAGTTACAGCACGGAAGGAGGCCATTTCGGCCCATTGGGCTGGATTTTGAAGTTGGAGTCGAGTTGGGGTCGGGAATCACACATTCTGGCTTGTGAACCCGCCTCCATCGAGATGTGGCCAACCCACTGTATTTTCCCTTGATTGACCTTGTTGAGCCCGCCCAGTGGGCTCAGCAGGCCAATTAAGGGCCACCCGGTAACAGGTGACGTCACAGACTGACATTTCATCTGTCAAGAGCTTTTGACAGATGAAATATCAGCATTTGACAGCTCTGTGAAGCTGTCAAACACTCACAATATGATTTCTATCTTCAGTCCTTCCTCTCAGGCTGAGTTAGAAATCATTCCAGCACAGAAAACAGAAGGCTGCAGTTTCTGACAGAACCACGGCTTTCCTGCTTTCTGTGCCGGTGAGATTTCTGACTCCCGAGACCTGAAGGGCTGACACCTGCAGGAGGAAGTTAAGGTAAGTAAAACTTTTCCAACACTTAGCACTTACCTTACACACTTACCTCTGCACACATGCACCCATCACTCACCTGCCCACCAGACATATTGACCCCTCCAACCCTTGCAGACCCACGGCCCGCCCCGATAACTTGGCGTGGTTGCCACCTGTCGGGAAGCCCACAATTTTCTTTTTAAAATAGGGATTATGCAAAAAACTGCCTGTTAACTACCTGTTAACAGGCAGTTAATTGTCACTAATCCCTTCCCGCCTCGGGGAGTCGGGTCTCAGAACAGGTTGGGTACCCGCCGCCAGAGAAACTGGCATGGAGGCGGGTTGGAGGCAGGATGGGGTCGGGACCCCCGAATCTGCAACTTTAACCCCCCCCCCCCCACCTCCAAACCCGACTCCACGGGTCAATGAAAATCCAACCCATCGTGTCCGCGCCGGCCAACAAAGTGCTATCCAGCCTAATCCCACTTCCCAGCTCTTGGTCCGTAGCCCTGCAGCTTAGAGCATCCCAAGTGCACATCCAAGTACTTTTTAAATGTGGTTGGGGTTCCTGCCTCTACCACCCTTTCAGGCAGTGAGTTCCAGACCCCCACAACCTTCTGGGTGGAGAAATTTCCCCTCAAATCCCCTCTAAACCTTCCACCAATTACTTTAAATCTGTGCCCCCTGGTTTTTGACCCACTGCTAAGGGAAATAGGTCCTTTCTATCCACTTTATCTAGGCCCCTCATAATTTTATACACCTCAATAAGGTCTTCCCCTCAGCCTCCTCTGTTCCAAGGAAAACAGACCCAGCCTATCCAGTCTTTCTTCATGGTTAAGATTCTGTACTCCCGGCAACATCCTTGTAAATCTACTCTATACCCTATCTAGTGCAATCACATCTTTCCTGTAATGTGGTGACCAGAACTGCACGCAGTACTCTTGTTTTATACAGTTGAAGCTCTTGTATTCTGTGTCACGGCTGATAAAGGCAAGCATTCCGTATGCCTTCTTAACCACCTTATCTACCTGGCCTGCTACCTTCAGGGATCTGTGGACATGCACTCCAAGGTCCCTTTGTTCCTCTACACTACTCAGTGTCCTACCATTTAATATGTATTCCCTTTCCTTGTTAGCCCTCCCAAAATGCATTACCCCACACTTCTCCTGATTGAATTCCAGTTGACACTGTTCTGCCAACCTGATCAATTTACTGATATCTTCCTGCAGTCTACAGCTTCCTTCTTCAGTATCAACCACACAGCCGATTTTAGTATCATCTGCTATATGGAAGAAAAGCAGGGGAGTTATCCTGGTCAATACGTAACCCTCAACCAATATCACTAACACAGATTATCTGTTCATTATCACATTACGGTTTGTGGGATCTTGCTGTGCTGCCGCGTTTCCTACATTACAACAGTGACTACACTTCAGAAGTACTTCATTGGCTGTAAAGCGCTTTGAGATGTCCTGAGGTTGTGAAAGGAGCTATATAAATGCAAGTCTTTCTTTTTTCTTTTGTTTTTGCAGCCTAATCCTTCTAGACACATAACTCCTAAGTCCTTTAAATACCCCCCGCCCTTTTCCTAGAAAAAGATAATATAACATCGAGTGGGGAGCAAAACCTAATAATACCATAGTTTGGACATCAAGTTATAGCTAATCCAATAATTACTGACTCGCTGCTGCACTGGAACTGGAATGGGATCAGTTCCTGCTCCAGCAGAGACAAGAGGCCTATGGGTGACACAACAGGCACAAGTTGATTCATCGCAGTCTGAGTATTTCAATAATAAGTAAAAGATGCAGAAATAATTGATCACCCATACGTGTTACACCTCCCCAGATTAAGACTGGTGCCCTCGTCAGCTGTAAGTTCAAATTGATGCGCGAACTGCCAGTGGGAGTGGAATTGGCTGAGGAGGACTGACATTGGGAGTTGGGTTTGAGTGAGAAGGGTTGAAGTCGGGAATTGGGGCCGGTGGAGAGAGCTGATATCAGGAGTCAGGCCAGGTGACGTCACTTCACAGCTGAATTAAAGATACTTTCAGCATTTTTCCTAATTAAGAGCCAATTTAGGTGCTCAAAGATTTATTGACACTTACACAGGGCTTCCAAGACCTGGTTGGAACTATTCAGTCTGTAGTAACACTAACTGGTAGCAGCTCTGAGCCTTTGTCCTGCACCAGTGGGCTACAAGTAGCGGCTGTAGATCCTGCTCTCTGTCCAGAGAGAGGCAATATGTCTGTCTCCTTAAGGATCCCTTCCAATAACTACACATGAGGAAGCCCCAGACATGGTCCTGGTTTCTCTGGCAGCAGCAGCGGCCCTAGGTGGAGCTCTGAGTGCGTTTTAAACAAAGTGCTGCGAGTTGGGAATTGGTTCTTACTTTACACCAAGGAAAGAGTCCGAGAAGTGTCTCCAGCTGCAGCTACTCGAAATCCGCATTTTGGAGCTGGAGCTGCGGCTAGAGTCACTGTGGAGCATCCGCGAAGCTGAGATCTTTGTGGGTAGTACGTTTAACGAGGCGGTCACACCGCAGGTAAAGAGTACACAGGCAGACAGGAAATGGGTGACCGCCAGACAGAGTAAAAGAACTAGGAAGGTAGTGCAGGAGTCCCCTGGGTCCATCTCCCTCTCCAACAGATTTTCCGTTTTGGATACTGATGGAGGAGATGGTTTCTCAGGGGAATGCAGCAAGAGCCAAGTCTGTGGCACTATGAGTGGGAGGAAAAAGAGTGGGAGAGCAATAGTGATAGGGGATTCTATCGTAAGGGGAACAGATAGACGTTTCTGTGGCCACAGACGTGACTCCAGGATGGTATGGTGCCTCCCTGGTGCCAGGATCAAGGATGTCACTGAACGGCTGCAGGGCACTCTGAAGGGGGAGGGCGAAAAGTCAGAGGTCGTGGTTCACATTGGTACCAACGACATGGGTAGAAAGAGGGATGAGGTCCTGCAATAAGAATTTAGGGAGCTCGGTAGCAGATTAAAAAGCAGGACCTCAAAGGTTGTAATCTCTGGATTACTCCCAGTGCCACGTGCTAGTGAGTATAGGTAGAGGAGGATAGAGCAGATGAATGCGTGGCTAAAGAGTTGGTGCAGGAGGGAGGGCTTTAGTTTCCTGGATCATTGGGTCTGCTTCTGGGGAAGGTGGGACCTGTACAAGTCGGACGGGTTGCACCTGAACCGGAACGGGACCAACATCCTTGCGGGGAGGTTTGCTAGTACTGTTGGGGGGGGGGGGTTAAACTAACTTGGCAGGGGGATGGGATACGGAGTGGAGCTATAGTAGGGGGTGATGCACAGCCAAATATAGAGGAAAAAACAAGTCAGCCTGGAAGGCAGAGCAAATATGTAATGGCACAAGGGAGTATGGCAAGGCTGTATGGCATTTATTTTAATGCAAGGAGTCTTGCGAGTAAGGCAGATGAATTGAAGGTGTTGATGAACACATGGGAGTATGATATTGTTGCTATCACAGAGACATGGTTGAGGGAGGGGCAGGACTGGCAGCTCAATATTCCGGGGTATAGAATCTTCAGGCGAGACAGAGGGGGGTGTAAAAGAGAAGGGGGTGTCGCAATATTAATCTAGGAGTCAATTACTGCTGTAAGGAGGGATGATATCTTAGCAAGTTCCTCTAATGAGGCCATATGGGTAGGACTTAAAAACAAAAAGGGGGCAAGCACTTTGCTGGGAGTGTACTATAGGCCCCCAAACAGTCAGGGGGAGATAGAGGAACAGATATGTAGGCAAATCTCAGAGAAGTGTAGAAATAATAGGCTAATAATAGTAGGGAATTTCAACTTCCCCAATATTAACTGGGATAGTCAGAGTGTGAAAGGCTTAGAGGGTGCAGAATTCTTAAAGTGCATCCAGGAGAGCTTTTTGAGCCAGCATGTAGAAAGTGCTACAAGAGAGGGGGCGGTACTGGACCTAATTCTAGGGAATGTAGCCGGGCAAGTAGTAGAAGTGTCAGTAAGAGAGCATTTTGGTGACAGTGACCATAATTCGGTGAGATTTAAGGTAGTCATGGAAAAGGACAAAGATGGACCGGAAATAAAGGTTCTAAATTGGGGGAAGGCCAACTTTAATATGATAAGGCAGGATCTGGCCAAAGTAGACTGGGATCAGCTACTTGTAGGAAAATCCACATCAGAGCAGTGGGGAGTCTTTCAGAAAGGAAATAGAGAGAGTACAACGCCAACATGTTCCCTAAAGGTCAAGAGTGGGACCAACAAGCCCAGGGAACCCTGGATATCAAGGGATATACGAAAATGGATTAGGAAAAAAAGGGAGGCTTTTGGCAGATACAAAGGACTAAAAACAATGGAAGCCCTAGAGGAGTATAGAAAGTGCAGGGGGGTACTTAAAAAAGAAATTAGGAGAGCGAAGAGGGGGCATGAAAAAACACTGGCGGGCAAAATAAAGGAAAATCCCAAGGTGTTTTATAAGTATAATAAGGGCAAGAGGATAACCAGGGAAAGAGTAGGGCCCATTAGGGACCAAAGTGGCAATCTGTGTGCAGAGCCGAAAGATGTAGGTGAGGTTTTAAATGAATATTTTGCATCTGTGTTCACTATGGCGAAGGACGATGTAGGCATAGCAATCAGGCAGGGGGATTGTGATATACTTGGACAAATTAGTATTGAGACGGAGGAGGTACTAGCGGTTTTAACGGGCTTAAAAGTGGATAAATTCCCAGGCCCAGATGAGATGTATCCCAGGCTGCTGTGTGAGGCAAGGGAGGAGATTGCAGGGGCTCTGACACAAATTTTCAGCACCTCTCTGGCCACAGGGGAGGTGCCAGAGGACTGGAGGACAGCTAACGTAGTACCATTATTCAAGAAGGGTAGTAGGGATAAACCAGGGAATTACAGGCCAGAGAGCCTAACATCAGTGGTCGGGAAATTATTGGAAAAAATTCTGAGGGACAGAATTAGTCTCCACTTGGAGAGGCAAGGATTTATCAAGAATAGTCAGCATGGCTTTGTCAGGGGGAGATCATGTCTAACCAATTTGATTGAATTTTTCGAGGGGGTGACTAGGTGCGTGGATGAGAGTAGTGCAGTTGATGTAGTCTACATGGACTTCAGTAAGGCTTTTGACAAAGTCCCGCATGGGAGACTAGTCAAGAAGGTAAGAGCCCATGGGATCCAGGGCAATTTGGCACATTGGATCCAAAGTTGGCTTAGTGGCAGGAGGCAGAGGGTGATGGTCGAAGGTTGTTTTTGTGACTGGAAGCCTGTGTCCAGTGGTGTACCGCAGGGATCGGTGCTGGGTCCTTTGCTGTTTGTAGTGTACATTAATGATTTAGATATGAATGTAGGAGGTATGATCAGTAAGTTCGCAGATGACACGAAAATTGGTGGAGTGGTAAATAGCGAGGAGGGAAGCCTCAGGCTACAGGATGATATAGACGGGTTGGTCAGATGGGCAGAACAGTGGCAAATGGAATTTAACCCTGAAAAGTGTGAGGTGATGCATTTTGGGAGGACTAACAAGGCAAGGGAATACACAATGAATGGTAGAACCCTAGGAAGGACAGAGGATCAGAGGGACCTTGCTGTGCATGTACATAGATCCCTGAAGGCAGCAAGACAGGTAGATAAGGTGGTTAAAAAGGCATATGGGATACTTACCTTCATTAGCCGAGGCATAGAATATAAGAGCAGGGAGGTTATGATGGAGCTGTACAAAACGCTAGTTAGGTCACAGCTGGAATACTGTGTGCAGTTCTGGTCACCACACTATAGGAAGGATGTGATTGCATGGGAGAGGGTGCAGAGGAGATTCACCAGGATGTTACCTGGGCTGGAGCGCTTCAGCTATGAAGAGAGACTGGACAGGCTGGGGTTGTTTTCCTTAGAGCAGAGAAGGCTGAGGGGGGACCTGATTGAGGTGTACAAAATTATAAGGGGCATAGATAGGGTAGATAGAAAGGAACTTTTCCCCTTAGTAGAGGGGTCAATAACCAGGGGGCATAGTTTCAAGGTAAGGGGCAGGAGGTTTAAAGGGGATTTGAGGAAAAGCTTTTTCACCCAGAGGGTGGTTGGAATCTGGAACTCACTGCCTGAAAGGGTGGCAGAGGCAGGAACCCTCACAACATTCAAGAAGCATTTAGATGAGCACTTGAAACGCCATAGCATACAAGGCTACGGACCAAGTGCTGGAAAATGGGATTAGAATAGACAGGGCTTGATGGCCGGCGTGGACACGATGGGCCGAAGGGCCTTTTTCTGTGCTGTATAACTCTATGACTCTATAAAGGGTAAAATTGAGAGGTCACACAACACCAGGTTATAGTCCAACAGTTTTATTTGAAATCACAAGCTTTCGGAGTTACTACTCCTTCGTCGGGTGAAGTAAAGAGATACAGAATCGCCAAAGCATATATAGATAGAGAACAATGCATGTGTACCTTACAATTGCAGACAACTAAATTAAATCATCCTGACTGTTTATCTGCCGAGGTGTGATAAAGTTAATCAGGTCAGCCAGGAAGGTACCACATCAAAGACATAGCAAGATACAACTGAGACAATGAGGTGGAGTCGCAGGGGGTCTAACGTGTCAAAAGCTGCCGTCTGTATGTAAAATGATAAGCTTTAAAATTTTTACTTTTTTACTGGGAATCACATCTGTGAACAAGCCAACGACGACTCGAGTCCGGATCACGTCATGTATCGTGACATAAACCCAAGATCCCGGTTGAGGCCGTCCTCATGAGTGCGGAACTTGGCTATCAGTTTCTGCTCGATGATTTTGCGTTGTCGTGTGTTCCTAAGGTCACCTTGGAGAACGCTTACCCGCAGATCCGAGGCTGAATGTTCCATCCCACCATCAAACTCACCATGGACTACTCCTCAGAATTGGTTTCATTCCTGGACACACGAATCTCCATCAAAGACGGACACCTCAGCACTTCACTCTACCACAAGCCCACGGACAACCTCACGATGCTCCACTTCTCCAGCTTCCACCCTAACCACGTTAAAGAAGCCATCCCCTATGGACAAGCCCTGCAAATACACAGGATCTGCTCAGACGAGGAGGAACGCGATGGACACCTACGGACGCTGAAAAACGCCCTTGTAAGAACGGGATATGATGCTCGACTCATCGATCGACAGTTCCGATGGGCCACAGCGAAAAATCGCATAGACCTCCTCAGAAGGCAAACACGGGACACAACCAACAGGGTACCCTACGTCGTCCAGTACTTCCCCGGAGCGGAGAAACTACGCCATGTTCTTCGCAGCCTTCAACATGTCATCGATGACGACAAACACCTCGCTAAGGCCATCCCCACGCCTCCACTACTTGCCTTCAAACAGCCGCCTAACCTCAGAAGTACCATCGTTCGCAGCAAATTACCCAGCTTTCAGGATAACAGCGACCACGACACCACACAACCCTGCCACGGCAAACTCTGCAAGACATGCCAGATCATCAACACAGATACCACCATCACACGTGAGGACACTACCCACCAGGTACATGGTACATACTCATGTGACTCGGCCAACGTTGTCTACCTCATACGTTGCAGGAAAGAATGCACCGCGGCATGGTACATCGGCGAGACCATGCAGACACTGAGACAACGTATGAACGAGCACCGCGCAACAATCGCCAGGCAGGATTGTTACCTCCCAGTCGGGGAACACTTCAGCAGTCAAGGACATTCAGCCTCGGATCTGCGGGTAAGCGTTCTCCAAGGCGACCTTAGGAACACACGACAACGCAAAATCATCGAGCAGAAACTGATAGCCAAGTTCCGCACTCATGAAGACGGTCTCAACCGGGATCTTGGGTTTATGTCACGATACATGACGTGATCCGGACTCAAGTCGTCGTTGGCTTGTTCACAGATGTGATTCCCAGTAAAAAAGTAAAAATTTTAAAGCTTATCATTTTACATACAGACGGCAGCTTTTGACACGTTAGACCCCCTGCGACTCCACCTCATTGTCTCAGTTGTATCTTGCTATGTCTTTGATGTGGTACCTTCCTGGCTGACCTGATTAACTTTATCACACCTCGGCAGATAAACAGTCAGGATGATTTAATTTAGTTGTCTGCAATTGTAAGGTACACATGCATTGTTCTCTATCTATATATGCTTTGGCAATTCTGTATCTCTTTACTTCACCCAACGAAGGAGTAGTAACTCCGAAAGCTTGTGATTTCAAATAAAACTGTTGGACTATAACCTGGTGTTGTGCGACCTCTCAATTTTGTCCACCCCAGTCCAACACCGGCATCTCCGCATCTATAAAGGGTAGACATGGTGTTAAGAAATAGTTGCAGCTAGGGTGAATGGACTTTCTGGCACCTTTGGTTGAATGTTGGTTGAGAAAGTGAACAATGGTTCAGTACATTGAATTCTGCATCCATTTCTTTGGATGCTTGCAAATTTTGGGATTAGGATGGTTGCAGGGCACCCTTGGAGTTCTGTCCTTTGATAGAAATTGGCAGAAGTGTTTGGACAATGAGAAACCTCATGAGGATCCGAGGGGAGAATAGGCAGGTGTGAAGTACCTTTATTTTGAGTCAACTTTTCTTCATTGAAAGCACTGGATTGCAAGTTGTGCCATCCTTTCTCCATGTATTTCTTCATTGCGATGTTATGTAGCACCCAGCAATTTGCATTGATTCTGGAGACTCTGGCTGGGCTGCACTGCAGGTCTCCACCAGCTTTGTCCAGGCACCTCAAACAGACTTGAGCAATTACTCTTCTGCAATGTCCTGGGCCTCATTATATCTGTTGTCTCCCATTGTCTGTGAAAGCCTTCATGGCATCATAAGCCATGACTGGAGGGGAGGTATATTCATCGGGGCAGGTTTGGGAGGTTAGTTGTTCCCTCTTTACCATTTTTAGGTACTATCTGGTGGAGTCAGTGACACAGATGGGGGAATCAGCGACACAGACGGTGGAATCAGCGACACAGACGGTGGAATCAGTGACACAGACGATGGAATCAGCGACACAGACGGTGGAATCAGTGACACAGACAGTGGAATCAGTGACACAGACGGTGAAGTCAGCGACACAGACGGTGGAATCAGTGACACAGACGGTGGAATCAGCAGCACAGACGGTGGAATCAGCGACACAGACGGTGGAATCAGTGACACAGACGGTGGACTCAGGGACACAGACGGTGGAGTCAGGGACACAGATGGTGGAATCAGCAGCACAGACGGTGGAGTCAGGGACACAGACGGTGGAATCAGCAGCACAGATGGTGGAATCAGCGACACAGACAGTGGAATCAGCGACACAGACGGTGAAGTCAGCGACACAGACGGTGGAGTCAGAGACACAGACGGTGGAATCAGCGACACAGACGCTGGTGTCAGCGACACAGATGGTGGAGTCAGTGAGGCACTGGAACAAAGCATAATGTTTAACGGAAATGAAGGATGAATTTCCAAAGTGTCACGCACACTGGTGGAGCTGGCTAATTTTGACAGTTACCTTCAACAAAGTAATCCAAGACTTACTGTAACACCCAAACATCTCGGGGGAGAAATTCAGTATCGCCCCGTTTGGGGCGCGATTATCGGCCGGGTGCAAAGTTTAGCACCTGGCGCTAATTATCGCCTCCAACTGCAAACTTGGCTTTTATCGCCCCTGGAGGTGATTGGAGCGCTAAATCAGGCGCTGCACACCTGTCTTAAAGCGCAAAGGCTGAGGAGCGAGTCGCTACCTCAGAGCGCTGGTGAAGCTCATGTGATGCCAGTCAGCAATGGAACACAGACGCACTCGCGCCGGCCAGTTCTTAAAGGGGAGGGTCGATCTTGCTCTCCATCCACACCCTGCTCATTGGAGCCTTGAATCTCGGCCTGGAGAGACCTCTACATCAAATCTGTTGGAAAGAACAATGGAGAGGCCCAGGGAAAGAGCTCAGAGTGCAGCCCGCATATTCTCTTCTAAATCGATGCAAGGAAGATCAAATAAAAAAGAACTTGCAAAGTGCTGCTAAATACCCAAAATTCCTCAACACAGCCTTGAATATCTCCTGCAGTCTCTCTCTCACACTCAGAATGCGTGGTGAAAAAATTTCGCCGAAAAAAAAGGCAGGAAGTGGTTGCCTTAAAATAGCGTTCCTTCAGTCCCTTCCCGACTGCAAAACATTCCCCTCAACCTGTCGTTGCTAGCGGTAGGCAGTAAGACAGGGGGCGCCACTCAATATCTGGTCCGGGGCGCTACCGGGGCGCTGAGCACTCGACTGACATCACGATCTGCGGGCGCAGGAGATCGTGGCGGTAGTGTTTAGCGCCACCGCAAAATTTCTAGTTAATTTCGTGAGCGGCGCAAACATCGCCGCACCCGGGCGCTAGTTGCTTTGCGCCCCATTAGCGCCCTCTTAAGGCGCTAACGGGAGGCGCAAACCAACCGAATTTTTCCCCCATAGCCTTTTAACACATCAATAATATAAGAGGATATTCACTGGCCATAAAAACAAGCTATAGAGGTGCCTCACACACAAACAGGATCCTGCAGTCAGAATGTAATTTGCTACTAGGCGCAGTACATTAAAGTGTCACGAAACAAAATGCTTCTGTCGCAGCGAATTATATTAATGTATCTTTGTACCACAAGTATTTTATTTCCAGTTATATCATTAGCATTTTTTGGTGCAGTTATTGAAAAGGCATATTATGTTTTTAGTATTCTTTCAGGTTTGTGGCATATAAGTTGCTGGATAAAAATAATGAATTCATAAAAAATAGGCTGAAAGGAAGCAGTTAGCTCCAGCTTGGAAGCTGGAACATGGATTTGATAATTACAATTGAAGTTTCCGTCACAAGCTGAATTTCTCCCCTGTTATATCATCTTGTATGAGGAGACCAGCATGGCTTCCACAGTTAATAATGTGGCAATAATGAGTGACTGGAGCCAAACAATTTTAACTGGGAATGCTGAGGCCTGCTTTTTGGCAATGGACTCACGAGAGATAAATATAAACACACTGAGCTGTCTCCAAACTGGATAAACAGAGAAATTCAAATGGAGATATGGGAGAAAAGCATAATCGTGTAAGCCCCACAGGAAAAGGGAGGGAGAGACATTTGGAAGAAATGCACAAAAGTGTTAAAATAGATTAAAGCATTATTTGGGGGGGGGAGGGAGGGGTGGTGAATTCCCTCAGGTCTACTCCCGCTCCATCCGCAGTAAATTGGGCCACAGTTCGGTGGAGATCACACTTACCCGTACAAACAGGGTTTTCACCAAACGTCCGTCAGAGTCCTGAGGAAATTCCTGACATAAGGGATAACAAAGGGCACCAGAGTAGAATTTACCAAAAGACACTCAATACTATAATAAAATGTTTCTCAATGTCAGAGTTATTTAAGTGTGGTTAGAGGGAAAATGGAATCTTTGAAAGATCAAAGTGATGAAATAACTTAACAGGAAAGAACAAAATTTATATACACAGCAGCCAATTTATTCACATAATCATGTATGGTGGCGCAGTGATTATGTTACTGGACTAGAGGCCTGGGCTAAAATCCAAGAGCGTGAACGTGAGTTCATAATCCCACCTTGGCAGTTTGAGAATTTGAATTCAGCTTTTTTATAAATCATAGAATCATAGAAAGTTACAGCATGGAAGGAGGCCATTTCAGCCCATCGTGTCCGTGCCAGCCAACAAAGAGCTATCCATCTTGCCGTGAATATCTCTTAATGTCTCTCAACGACGCTTAATCTCTCCTGCCTTCTATCCCACCACTGACCTTCCCTTTTGTTCTTTCATCCCCTCTCTCTTTTCCCAGCATTATACTTGCTTTAAATCTATTTCATTTCCTGCTTTTTTCCAGTTCTGACGAAGGGTCTTCGACCTGAAACGTTAACTCTGTTTCTCTCTCCACGGATGCTGCCTGGCCTGCTGAGTTTTTCCAGCATTTTCTGTTGTTATTTCGGATTTCCAGCATCCGCAGTATTTTGCTATCGAAAGTGCTATCCAGCCTAATCCCACTTCCCAGGTCTTGGTCCGTAGCCCTGCAGGTTAGAGCATCCCAAGTGCACATCCAAGTACTTTTTAAATGTGGTTAGGGTTCCTGGCTCTACCACCCTTTCAGGCAGTGAGTTCCAGACCCCCACAACCCTCTGGGTGAAGAAATTTCCCCTCAAATCCGCTCTAAACCTTCCACCAATTACTTTAAATCTGTGCCCCCTGGTTTTTGACCCCTCTGCTAAGGGAAATAGGTCCTTTCTATCCACTTTATCTGTGCCCCTCATAATTTTATACACCTCAATAGGTCTCCCCTCAGCCTCCTCTGTTCCAAGGAAAACAGACCCAGCCTATCCAGTCTTTCCTCATAGCTAAGATTCTCTACTCCTGGCAACATCCTTGTAAATCTCCTCTGTACCCTCTCTAGTGCAATCACATCTTTCCTGAAATGTGGTGACCAGAACTGCACGCAGTACTCTAGTACTCTAGCTGAGGCCTAACCAGTGTTTTATACAGTTGAAGCATAACCCCCCTGCTCTTGTATTCTATGCCACAGCTAATAAAGGCAAGCATTCCTTATATCTTCTTAACCACCTTATCTACCTGGCCTGCTACCTTCAGGGATGTGTGGACATGCACTCCAAGGTCCCTTTGTTCCTCTACACTACTCAGTGTCCTACCATTTAATGTGTATTCCCTTTCCTTGTTGGCCCTCCCCAAATGCATTACCTCACACTTCTCTGGATTGAATTCCATTTGCCACTGTTCTGCCCACCTGACCAATTTATTGTATCTTCCTGCAGTCTACAGCTTCCTTCTTCAGTATCAACCACACAGCCGATTTTAGTATCATCTGCAAACTTCTTAATCATACCCCCTATATTCAAGTCTAGATCATTGATATATACCACAAAAAGCAAGGGACCTAGTACTGAGCCCTGCAGAACCCCACTGGAAACAGCCTTCCAGTCACAAAAACATCCATCAACTATTACCCTCTGCTTCCTGTCTCCGAGCTAGTTTTGAATCTAACTTGACACTTTGCCCTGGATCCCATGGGATTTTAACTTCGTGATCAGTCTGCCATGTGGAACCTTATCAAAAGCCTTGCTAAAGTCCATATACACTACATCAAACGCACTACCCTCATCTACCCTCCTTGTTACCTCCTCAAAAAATTCAATCAAGTTTGTCAGACACGACCTTCCCTTAACAAATCCGTGCTGACTATCCTTGATTAATCCGTGTCTTTCTAAATGAAGATTTATCCTGTCCTTCAGAATTCTTTCCAATAATTTCCCCACCACCGAGGTTAGGCTGACTGGCCTGTAATTACTCCGTCTATCCTTTTCTCCCTTTTTAAACAAGGGTACCACATTAGCAGTCCTCCAGTACTCCGGCACCACACCTGAAGCCAGAGAGGATTGAAAAATGATGGTCAGGGCCTCTGCAATTTCCTCTTTTGCTTCGCTTAACAGCCTGGGATACATTTCATCAGGGCCTGGGGATTTATCCACTTTTAAAGCTGCTAAACCCCTTAATACTTCCTCTCTCACTATGTTTATTTCATCTTATATTTCACACTCCTCCTCCCTGATAGCAATGCCTGCTTCGCTCCTCTCCTTTGTGAAAACAGACGCAAAGTATTCATTAAGAACCCTACTGACATCTCCCGCCTCCACACACAGATTACCCTCATGATCTCTAATAGGCCCCATCCTTTCTTTAGTTATCCTCTTACTCTTAATATATTTACAAAACATCTTTGAGTTTTCCTTGATTTTACTTGCCAAGAATTTTTCATGCTCTCTCTTTGCTTTCCTAATATCCTTTTTAATTGCACAACTGCACTTTCTGTAATTCTGTAAAGATTCTGGAGTATTTAGCCCTCGGTATCAGTCATACACCTCCCTTTTTTTCTTTAATCTGGAAATAAAGAAACTAGTACAGTAAAAATGAAATTGTCATAAAAATCCAACTGGTTCTCTAATGTCCTTTAGGAAGGAAACCTGCCGTCCTTATCCATTCTGGCCTGTACGTAACTCCAGTCCTACACCATGTGCTTGACTCTTAACTGCCACCTGAACTGGTGACGCAAGACACTCAGTGTATCCAAATGCTACAAAGAACTGCAGCAGTTGAAGAAGGTGGTTCACCACCACCTTCTCAGGGCAACTAGGGATGGGCAATAAATGCCAGCCTTGCCAGTGGCACCCACATCCCAAGAATATATTTTTAAAAAGATCCTTCAAAGAGCAAACGACCATTTAATGTTGTCTTGGATGAGGGATAAATGGTCGTCTAGACACTGGGAGAACTCGCTGCTCTTCTTCAAGTAGTACCAGTTGATCTTTTGCATCCACCTGAACAGGCAGATGGGACCTCAGTTTAACATCTGTTCTGAAAGACGGCCCCTCCCACAAGGCATCAATCCCCCACTGCCCGCAGCCCCCCGCCCCACTGAGCTGTCAGTTTAGATTACGCGCTCAAGTTCTGGTGTGGGACCGACTAACGCAGAAGGGTGGTATGGCCTACTCCTGCTCCTACTTCTTATGTTCTTATGTTATGTTCTAACCTATGGTCCTTAAAGGGACCACTGCTGGCCGCTCCGCAAAAACAGACCAAGAACGTTGCTCTTCCTGGATCCACAGAAGTACTCTGGATCGCTGCCAGCTCCGGCTCCGGCTCGCCCCTTCTGTGATCGCACCTCCGCTTGATGGGTGGGCGGCTGGCACGCTCCGATAGTCCATCGGGTCAGTGGAAGCTGGTCCCATTGAAGCCAGTGAGAAGGAGGAGGAGGTATTAGTAAGTTACAAGGATTCTTCACTATTCAGTTAAAAAAGAAAGATGTATGTATAGACCCGGCATTTATATAGCGCCTTTCACAATCTCAGGACACCCTAAAGCGTTTCCATAGAATCGTAGAATGATGCAGCACAGAAAGAGGCCATTCAGCCCATCGTGGGATAAGTAACCAGTGTGTATAGCTGCTTTAGGTTACCTAACCCTTTATACTGCACTGGTTAGACCTCACCTGGAATACTGTGTGCAATCTGCTCATTGCACCTCAGTGGAAAGGAGACAGAGAAGAGCAACAATAATTGTCCTAAGTATGAAGGGGATGAGCTATTAGGAAAGGTTCGAGAAAGACTGTAGAATAGAGGGAGAGTTAATGGGTGAGCTCACTAGGGTATAAAGTTTATTTTCTTCTTAGGACATGGACAATTCTGGCGAGGCCACATTTATTGCCCATCCCTACTTTCTCTGAGGGCATGAAGATTCAACCACACAGCACAGGACTGGAGATCAGTCAGGGACGGTAAGTTCCTCCTGCCTGATGGGCATTATGAACTAATTGAGCTTGTACCACAATCCACCTCCTTTCATGGTCCAGCCCACAAATTATCAGATTTATTGAATTCAATTCCACAATTTGCTATGGTGGACTTTGAACCCTTGACCTCTGGATTGCTAGTTGAGTCCCCGAACCATGCACCCTTTAAATGGCAGCGGTAAGGGGAACCCAAAGTATTACTGTCAGTCAGGCCATTGGAATAAGAGGATATAAATTTAAATTAGTGAAAAGGAAATTGAAAACAGATCTTAGAAAAATCCTTTTTGCTCACAGGGTTATAAAGATTTGGAATGATCTGCACAGTAAGGTACTGAAGCACAGATGTTAGGGGAGTGCGAGAGCCGCTTGCTGATAGGCTGAGTGAGTTAAAATACAGGAGGAGAAAATTAGATGGACCGAATGCCCTTTCTTGTCATTAGACTTTTTCTTCTGCTGTTACGTACCATAAGTTCTGGGACGGCGAGTCAACCTGTGGGCCGCTCTCATCTGCTTCCTAATGTCCAGCTACAGAGCAGCATTACCAGATGCCGAGTAGCAGCACACTTGTGTGCCCTGTTAGCCTGTTTGGTGCCCAGTGGGGTGGGATGGGGAATAGAGGGGTACAGAAAAGAAGTGAAAAAAAGATTGAAAAAGCAACATATTGGCCCGGATTTTAAATCTTCTCTGCACCCTCTCCAGTGCCTCTATATTCTTTTTATAATATGGTGACCAGAACTGTACGCAGTACTCTAAGGGGTAAAAATTGAGTCGCGCCCCATTTGGGGCGCTAACCTCGCCGGGGCGCGACTTTTAGCGCCCCGAAAAAATTAGCGGCCCCGCGCCGGAACTTCAGTGGTTGCGCCCCAAGAGGGAAGCGGGGCGCAACTGGAAGCAGCCCGCATCCCTCTTGGGGCGCTGCGAGTGAATATCCTGGCGCTACGTGCCGTGGTATTGCAGGCATTCCTCCCCTTCTTAAAGTGGAGGGACCCTGCGCAGCGCGAACCGGGGCCCAGCTGGGCCCCCAGGGATCGGGAGTGCCGGCAAAAGAGCCCGGCACTCAAGAGAAGTGCCGGGCTCATGGAGCGCAGCCGGCACTTCACGGTGGGGGGGCTTCACGGGGGCCGGGGGCAGGTGCTGGCAGGCGGCCAGCAACAAAAATGGCCGCCTGCCACCTCCGCTTTAAATATCGCCGCCCCGGCCGCACGTACGCCTCCCTGAACCCGTCGGACATAGCGTCTGGCGGTAAATCAGGGGGCGCGACTGAAGATCACGGCCGGGGCGCGAGCGGGGTGCTGCGCACGGCGATGACGTCATCGCCGGCGGCGCAGCGCCACAGGGCGCTACCGGCTGCCGCCGCCGCTAACCTCCCACTAAATTTTTCGGGAGGCGTGGGCGGCGCTGCGCCCTGGCGTTAGCTGCTTTACGCCCCATTAGCGCCCTCTTAAGGCGCTAACGGGAGGCGCAAGCAGCTGAATTTTTCCCCCTAAGTGTGGTCTAACCAAGGTTCGATACAGGTTTAGCATAACTTCCCTACTTTTCAATTCTATCCCTCTAGAAATAAACCCTAGTGCTTGGTTTGCTTTTTCTTATGGCCTTGCTAACCTGTGTCGCAACTTTTAGTGATTTGTGTATTTGTACTCTGAGATCCCTTTGTTCCTCTACCCCACCTAGACTCGCACCCTCCAAGTAATAGGTGTCCTCCCTATTCTTCCTATCAAAATATAATACCTCACATTTATCTGTGTTGAACTTAATTTGCCAATTATATGCCCATTCTGCAAGTTTATTGATGTCCTCCTGTAATTTGTTGCAGTCCTCCTCAGTATTGACTATCCCCCCTAATTTGGTGTCATCCGCAAATTTAGAAATTGTGTTTTTGATTTCAAAGTCTAAATCATTAATGTAACTTGTGAACATCAGTGGTCCCAGCACTGATCCTCGTGGAACACCACTACCCACCTTCTGCCTCTGTGAATAGCTACCCTTTACTCCTACTCTCTGCTTTCTGTCCTGAAGCCAGCCAGCAATCCATTTTGCAACTTGTCCCCTGCCTCCGCATTCTCCGACCTTGTTCATCAGTCTATTATGGGGTACCTTATCGAAGGCCTTTTGAAAATCCAGATAAATTACATCTACTGCATTACCATTGTCTACTCTCTCTGTTACCTCTTCAAAAAATTCAGTAAGGTTGGTCAAGCAAGACTTTCCCTTTTGAAATCCATGCTGACTATTCATTATTATATTTTTGGTTTCTAGATGTTCTATTTTCTCCTTTAGTAGGGATTCCATTATTTTTCCTACCACCGATGTTAAGCTGACTGGTCTATAATTCCCTGGACATGCTCTATCCCCCTTCTTATATATCGGTATGATGTTAGCTATCCGCCAGTCCTCTGGCACTATACCTTTTTCTAACGAATGATTAAATATGCTTAGTAATGCCTCTGCTATCTCTTCCCTAGATTCTTTTAAAATGCATGGATACAAACCATCCGGACCAGGGGTTTTATCCTCTTTGAGTCTGATTAGTTTATTTAATATATCCCCTTTTTTATTTTAAATGCACTTATCTCATTACTAATCTCATCATCCAATGTCATGTCTACCTGTTCTATTTCCCTGGTAAATACTGAAGCAAAATAATTATTTAATATTTCTGCCATCTCTCTATCATTACCTGTGGTATTATCATGTCTATCCCTTAATGGTTCTATTCCCATCCCAACCTTCCTTTTTTTTATTGATTTGCCTATAAAATATTTTACTATTTTGTTTTATGTTCCTTGATAATTTAGTTTCATAGTTCCTCTTTGCCTCCCTAATTGTTTTTTTGACTTCTCTCCAAATCTTTTTGTATTCTCCCTTATCATGCACTCGCCTACTGTCTATGTACTTAATGTATGCCTCTTTCCTTACCCTTAATTGTTCCCTTACGACTTTATTCACCCATGGAGTCTCATTATTTCATTTGTTCTTTCCTTTTAGTGGAATACATTTTTCCTGCACTCTGTTGAACACCGTTTTAAATGTTTCCCATTGCTGTTCTACATCGTTGTTTGCCAATATTGTTGCCCTTTTTTTTCCAAGTTCTATTCTCAGCCCCTCAAAATCAGCTTTTCTCCAATCTATTAACCTGTTTTTTGTCATACTTATGTCCTTCTCAATTATCATCTTAAACCATATTATATTATGCTCACTATTGCCTATATGTTCCCCTACTTTTACTTCTCTTATCTGCTCTGGTTCATTTCCCATTACTAGATCCAATAGCGAATCCTTCCTTGTTGGGCTTTTTACATATTGGGTTAGAAAGGAGTCCTGTACACATTGTAGGAACTTCATTCCCTTATCCCCTTTACCTACCTCTTCTGTCCAATTAATATCGGGGTAGTTGAAATCCCCTTATAAGAAGACTTATAAAGTGTGTAATTAAGAGATCAATTAGGATGCAATGACATAGCACTGCCCGTGCTTTCTTTCCATTGACCTGTGTGTTATGAGGTGCGTTACACTGTTCTTTATGAACTCAACAACGGAAGGTTAAGAACTTGTATTTTCACTCCAAGCAGTTACTTCATATGGCCCAGAATTCCCTCAGAGTTGCTCCTGTTTCCTCGTCATAACTTCATTGGGAAGTGCGCAAGTTGGGTTTCTGGCGAAGTTACGATGGCAGAAGGGAAGCAGCTCCGAGGAAATTCCGGGTAACAGGAGCTGTAGTCAAAATGTTTTGCAAGTGCTTCACACAGTGAGGTTGATTTTGACTTTGTGCAACAGTGTAAAATGGGTGATAGCGAGTCGGCAGCCCGTTTTACACCTCTCCCCATTTTGATTTCGGTTGACTTTAATAGAAATAACAGTGGGGAGAGATGTAAAATGGAATACCGACTCACTATCACCCGTTTTACACTATCGCACAAAGTTAAATTCGACCGCAATGAATTATTTTTGGAAGGCGGCATTTAACTGTTATGGAGGCAAGCAAGATAAGCGAATGAGGACACAGGATTTATGCAAGTCGGTCTCCCGTTAGTATGTCAGCTGTGTACTGGGAAAAACAAATGTTATATCTGGGAATAAATGGGTCACAACCGAGCAATTCAGCTCAAAAGTCACATTGAAACTTTAAGAAGACTAATATAAGGTGTATGTTACAAATTTCAGTTCAGCACCAAATACTTTCTCGGGTTCGGTATCCCTGATCTTTCCTGTAAGTAGACAATACGTCCCTTATGTTCAGGACTTTACCTATACTGCACAATCTCTATTGATATGATAGTGTAACACTGGGTCATAACAATGAAACCCCTCATATGTGAAGTATGTACTATAATTTTGCATGTGCCCATGTGTACTTCTCCTGTTGTCCAAAGGGTGGGCGGGTGATTGTTCTAGAGAGGTGAGGCCAATAATAAACTATTAATTTATTTTATTAGTAGCATGTGAACAAACAGTATAAGATTTACAATGAATTCTAGCCTCTTTCACAACACTCCTCATCACATAGAAAGCAACAAAGTGTGCCACACTTTCCCTGTTAGTGGGCTAAATGCACTCTTCGAACCAATAATGTTTCTGAAACTGGCCGACACTAATCATAAGCAGGGAGCTCTAACTGCCCTGTGTCTGCCGCCCTTATCAGATCCCACTGGACTATCCTCTAGAGCATGGGTTTCTTTCTTTATTTCTGAGTTGGACAGAAAGTCAATGGCTTCACCTCTGATTCTCCTGAACTCTGAGATTGGCCTGTTGAGGCGCCAATCAAACTGGGTACTGCTATTCTAGGTGAGAGTTCCTTGGAAGCAACTGCCGAATGGGCTAGATGAATGGGGCCTGCGTATAGTGACATCACAAGTCCCGGCCAGAATGGAGAGGATTGGGTAATTCCCTTGTCAATCACGCCTGGAGACAGCACTGTTGTCAGTGACGGGGATTTATTTTACACACATCATTTGTATTATGTAATAATCCTCCACTCATTCCGTTTGTCGGGAGTCTCTGCTGTAGTGTTGGTCATGAGTTCTGTAGAAACTGTGTAAATAGAATCTGTTTGCAGAGTAAATAGACTGTTTGCTGTAAGTCCTGCCATAAGTCCCGCCCCAGATCCCATAAGCGATTAAAAAAAAAGCACACAAATACTCTGTGCATTCAATCCCTTGTAGCTAAATTTAGCTGGAGAGTAACATTTTAATATAAATTACACCAAAATCCTTCTCTGGAATGTGGGTGTCACTGCCAAGGCCAGAATTTATTGCCCATTCCCATTTACCCTGGAGAAGGTGGTGGTGGGCCGTCTTCTTGAACCACTGCAGTCCGTGGTGAAGGTGCTCCCACAGTGCTGTTAGGAAGGGAGTTCCAGGATTTTGACCCAGCGACGATGAATGAATGGCGATATACTTCCAAGTTGGGATGATGTGTAATTTGGAGGGGAACCTGGATGTAGTGGTGTTCCCATGCATCTTTTGCCCTTATACTTCTAGGTGGCGGAGGTCGTACATTTGGGAGGTGTTGGTAAATGTAAAGAATTTTACCCTCTGGGAGTGCCTATCGGGAAATCAGGCGTGCACTCTCCATGACTTTCCATTGAGTGCCTTCCCGAATTCCTGACATGTGCATCACCCAGACACATTGCTCCACACTCACTCACGCACTTTCCTTTCTCTTAGCACATTGCTGTTTGTGGGAGCTTGCTGTGCGCAAATTGGCTGCCGTGTTTCCCATATTACAATAGTGACTACACTTCAAAAGTACTTCATCGGCTGTAAAGCGCTTTGAAACTTCCAGTGGTCATGAAAGACGCTATATAAATGCAAGCCTTTCTTTCTTTTCTTGCAGGCCAAGATGGTGCACAACAGGAGGGAGCAGGAGCGCACAGGCGGGCGACAAGCCAACACCCAACCATTGTCTGAGCTGGAGACTTGAGTGCTGCACATTATTGGGCGCCAGGTGGTGGGCGCCATGGCTACCGGTAACGTTGACCCCCTTGGGGACAACAACGGTATGTTCATCCCTACTCCATCTTCTCACATCCGACTTCCCCCTCATACCACAAGTGTTTCGCACTTTCCAGCTAATCATGCTGCATGCATGCATTTCTCCCTTCCTGCCCCTCTCCCCTCACCTTAACCCGAATCTTGTGCCTTTATGCTTTCAGATAACCAGCAAGCACCTGAGGAGCCTTTCCCTGAGGGTACCATTGAGAGTGAGGCTGGAGAAGAGGAGGAGGAAGAAGACACCGCGTCACTGCATGTCTCACCTGCAGGCACCAGCTCAGATACTGGCACTATGCGTTCTTTAGAGGCTAGTATAGCAGCGGGATCTACACAGGGTGATGCACCAGGGACGAGCAGGCTGCAGCAAGGCCAGGGGGAAAGGGTAGCTCGGGAGCCAGCTCCCAGAGGGTGAGTTCGCGCGCGAGTTCTGCTGCAAAGGACTTAGATGAGAACCTCGATGGGAGGCCTTTAGAAGAAGGGTGATGAGCATGCACACGGAGATGATAGGTGCAATGGCAAGGGTGCCCGAGAGCCTCTCTGCAATGGTAAGGAGCTTGGAGGAGTCTGCCTCCAACATTGCACAAAGCTCTGCGCACACCATGGAGCCCATCATTTCCAGTCTGCAAAGGATGGTAGACTCCCAGAGAGACCGCGGCAACCCAGACCTGATGCCACGTGTGATGGGCGATCTGGGAGCTTCCATTGCAGCACAGGCGGAAGCGATGCAACGTCTTAGTGCTGTAATGCAGTCTATGCCTGGTGGCATTCAATCTTAGACTGCTCTCATGCAGTCTCAGCTTGATGCAACGCAAGCTCTGACTGATGCCATCGTGGCTGGGTCTACCACCATTGACCGGGGCTTTCACGGTGTCACAGCAGGCCAGCAATCTGTGCTCCAACAGATTGCTAGGGATGCTGAGGTGCTGCCCCGGGGGAGTGGCAGTAGGTCAGTGGAGCAGGAAGCTGCTGTCCTCTCTCAGGATGACAGCATTCCTGCTCCCACCACTGGCATTCCGCCATTGCCCTTGTCGCTGCCTGTCATCCAGCCAGCCCAGACTGCTGCTGCCCATGCTGAGGTGGAGCAGTCTACAGCCGGGCCTTCTAGGCTCAGATCTGGTCGAGGGCGTCCTGCAAGGCCATCTGAAGTCTCCCACACGGACACTCAGCAGCCTTCCACCAGCCCTGCTGCAGCCACTGGGCCAACACTTCATAGGAGCATGAGAGTAGGCAAAGGCACAGTAACGCGAGGCATTAAGAGATTGTACAAGGGTGAATAGGTAATATTGTTGTTGTAAATATGTGTTCACTGATTATGATAAATTTATTAATTCAGTTTGGATTATTTTGTGGTGTCTCTCATTTCAGCTTTGCGCTGTGATATGGCCTGCGACAGGGATGGAATGATGGGGATGTGGTGAGCAACGGGATCTGGGGTTTAATTTATTGGAACTGCAGTCTGATGAGGCGGTCACGGTCCGCCCTTCCGGAAGGCCGATTGAGTGGCTGCCTCCTCCCTCGCTCCTGTTCCTCCTCCTCCTCTTCGTCTTCCTTTTCCTCCTCATCCTTGTCCTCCTCCTCCTCCTCTCCCTCTTCCTCATCCTGAGGTGGTCCTGCAATCCCTGGTGGCAAAGGCTGAGCCCTCATGATGGCCAGATTATGGAGCATGCAGCACACCACTACGAAATGGGACACCCGCTCAGCCGCGTACTGGAGGGCTCCTCCCGAGCGGTCAAGACAGCGGAACCGTTGCTTGAGTGCCCCAATGATCTGCTCGATGATGTTGCTGGTGGCGGCATGGCTCTCATTATATGAGTGCTGGGCATGAGTGTTGGGGTTGTGGAGGGGAGTCATGAACCAGGTGGAGAGCGACTAGCCCTTGTCTCCGACCAGCCAGCCATGAGCTTGACGTGGTGGCTGGAAGAGTGCGGCACACTGGTCTGGCGCATGATGAAGGCATCGTGCCTGCTATCAGGATAGCGGGCATTGACATTGAGGATTCGCTGTCTGTAGTCGCACACCAACTGGACATTAAGTGAGTGGTAGCCTTTGCGGTTACAGAAGATTTCAGGATTGGTATGCGGTGCCCATGGTGCAGTCAATGGCGCCCTGCACCGTGGGGAATCCCGCTATCCTGGCAAAGCCACCTGAATGCTTGTCCTGCTTCTCTCTGGTGGTGGGGAAGGAAATGTAGTACCTTCTCCTGCAGTTGAGAGCCTCAGTGACCTCCCGGATACAGCGATGGACGGCGAACTGCGAGATGTTACCTATATCTCCTGTTGCAGCCTGGAAGGATCTGCTGGCGAAGAACTTGAAGGCGACAGTGACCTTGACTGCCACTGAGAGAGCTGTCCTCGTTCTGAGCTGTGGCTCGAGGTCTGGTTGCAGGAGGTGGCAGAGTTCTGTGACCACCTCCTTGGTGAAGCGGAGCCTTCTAATACACTGCTCCTGGCTTAATTGGAGGTAGGAGAAGTGCCCTCGGAATACCCTCGGAGGGTAAGGTCTCCTGTTGAGAGCCCTGATGGCCCTCCTCCTCCCTCTGGCCACATGTTCCCATATTTCTCGCTGCCTCCACTCCCTCCGTTGTAGATCCTGGAGGGCGAGGTCGACTGCCAGTACAGCCCCCATTAATGTAACCAAGTGTAGCACTTTGATATTTTGTGAGAAAAAATTTAACTAATTGTTAGTAGCCACAACACTCCTGATACTAAACAACCTTTAAATGACTGAATTAAACTGTTGCACAATCTCAAACTGACAAGGAAGCAGTGAAACAGCACTAACCTGAGAGCTGTGACTCATTACTCACGATCCCTTTAAATAGCGCCCCTGGAGCTGGCATCCATCTGCTTGACGCCTCCTCTCCCTGTCGCTGTCGGGGCGAGGCGCTAAGGCAGGGGGCGACAATGAATTTTGTAGGTCGGGCGCCCAGTGAGCGTTGCACACTCACTGACGTCACAATCTGTCTGGTGCTGAGCTCCCCGACAGTAACTCGTAGCGGCAGCACTACAGGGAGGCTGGATTTGGCGTGGGTCACTGGATTCACCTCGCCCCGGCGCTACTGCATCAGCGCCCCATTAGCGCCTCCACCAGGTGCTAAATGGAGGTGCTAACCAATTGAATTTTTCCCCCAAAGAGTCTAAATAGTATAGAACTGGTGCAATAATAATTTTATACCACTAGGTGTCTTTAGCACAGTTTGTACATAATGCAGTGTTTTCTAACCATGCTAGTGACATCCATTGGCAGAACACCAGGTCTCACTCAGTTTAACTATCATTGTTAGTGTTCAATTTTGAAATCTTTCATCCTTTCTACAGTCTCGGAGTCAAAAGATCATGACCTGAAGTTCCACTCCAGAGATTTGAGCACATATTCTAGGTTGACACATCAGTGCAGTACAGAGGGAGTGCCACACAGTTGATGGTACCATTTATCAAATGAGACATTCATTAAACGGAAGTCCCGTTTGCCTGTTCAAGTGGATATAAAAGGCACTACTTGAAGAAGAGCAGGAGTTTTCCCGCTGTCCTGGCCACTGTTCCTTCCTCGACCACAACAAGCAGATTAATTGATCACTTATTCACTTGTTGGAGCTTGCCATGCACAAATTGGCTGCTGTGTTTCCTACATTACAACAGTGACTACACTTCAAAAGTACTTAAATAATTGTAAAGTGCTTTGGGACTTCCTGAAAATGGGAAAGGTGCTATATAAATACACTTTCCTTCTTTCTTTCTTCTCTCTTTCTTTCTTTCTTTCTTTCTTTCTTTCTTTCTTTCTTTCTTTCTTTCTTTCTTTCTTTCTTTCTTTCTTTCCAGATGTCTGTTTTTCACAAGCAGCTGTTATACAGAAATGATGCCCAGCTGTTGAGTATTAATAGGATGTCATGTTTTGGAAATGTGCCACAGCTAATTAGCATTCAAAAATTATTCACACCATTTTGCAGACACTGAAAAATGTAATTTTATGGATAATTGATTTTAAAGCTTCCGTTTGATATTATTTACCCACAGACTGTTTAAATACTACCCTGTGATGGCACAAAGATTCATCCCAGCAACAAGCCTTTGTTAACTTGATGCAAAGATGACAAGATGGAGGTGTTTATCATCCATCTGCACCTTTGTCCAGATAAGTTGTTCTTTCCCTTGGTTACCATCCTGGATCAGTCACGTAGTCAAGTCATTCGGAGACACTGAAAGACTCAGTAGTCGATTATAGATTACACTTCTTCACACAAAGGGTGGTGGAAATCTGGAACTCGCTCCCCGAAAGGCTGTGGATGCTGGGGGTCATTTGAAACGTTCAAACCGAGATCGATAGATTTTTGTTAGGTAAGGTATCAAGGGGTATGGAGAAAAGGTGGGTAAATGGAGTTGAGGTACAGATCAGCACTGATCTAATCAAATAGTGGAACAGGATTGACGGGCTGAATGACCTACTCTTCTTAAGTTCCCATGTGGTAAACTCTACAGGAAACTGATTCTAAACATCCATTTCCATTTATAACAAGGAGAGATTGGGAACCTTTTCCACATTATTTTATAAGTAAGCTATCAGATCTCCCCTTGCATTGCTCGTGATAAGAAGTACGAAGATTCAATATAGCTAAGGTAGCATTTAAATCATGTAAGACGTAATGTACTATTCTGCTGCTAAGACAAAGTCGGGCGCAATCTAGTGTGTCCCTTTCAGGTCACAAGGTCTAATTACTGTGACTGCTTGTGGTCAGTTAGAGGCCACTTTCTCTTAGGCAGATGCTCAGGTCATTAAAGGTCGGGAAAAAAACAGCAGAAAATGACTGCCTTCCTTTCGCTTTAAAAAAAATGTGCTACTGAAGTCTGTGACAAAATGTGAGACCTGAGGTGTGTTGTACACAGCTTCAATCTTACTTTTATATATTTCCAGCACACCCCACTAATCTGTTGATGATTCTGAATCTAGCTATTATGGGTTAATATTTCCTTGAGGGGGTTCTCTCGATCTCCCACTATATCTTCAGTGGGAGATCAGCAGAGAGAGGCCTGGAAAATCGGCAGGAGATTGGTAGAACCCTATCTCTAAAAATAAATATAATATCAGCCTTACCAGCCTTACATCCTAGAATCATTTCTGTTCCTGCACCCCCTCTAAAATTGTATCTTATAGTTTATATTGCCTCCCCTCATTTTTTCCTTTTAAAATTCATCACATCGCTCTTCCCTGTGTTAAATTTCATCTGCCGTGTGTCTGCCCATTTCACCAGTCTGTCTATGTCCTCCTGAAGTCTGTTACTATCCTCCTCATTGTTTACTACATTTTCGAGTTTTGTGTCACCTGCAAACTTTTTAATGATTCCCTGTATAATACCCGAGTCCAGGCCATTAATGTATATCATAAAGAGCAGTGGTCCCAACACTGACCCCTGAGGGACACCACTGTATACCTCCCTCCAGTCTGAAAAATAACCGCTCACCATTATTCTCTGCTTTTTGTCCTGTGGAACAGAAGAAATAAAGAGTTGATCATCATCTCATTAGATTATTGGTTCCTAAATACTGCACTAACAAAGGTGAGAAGTAATGGGTTGAATGATGGGATTAGTTTTCAATAAAATTGAGACAGACTCATATTTTTAAAATAAAGGTTCCACCACCATTGATGTTGATTGGCTTCAGTTCATTTCAAATTCCTGCAATAACCATCAGTCATCCAGCAAGCAGCACCCCAGGAGATTGCTGTACTTCTCAGGGAAGAAGGTATTTAGGTCGGCTCGCCATGGCTCAAGCCACAAGAGCTTAACCAAAGAGCAAGGTAATGATGTCAGCTGTGCCTCAATGGGTAATACTCTCGCCTGAGTCAGAAGGTCATGGGTTCGAGCCCCACTCCAGAGAACTGAGCGTATAATCCAGGCTGACACTACAGTGCAGTACTGAGGGAGCGCTGCACTGTCGGAGATGTCGTCTTTGGCATGAGATGTTAAACTGAGGCCCCTTCTGCCCTCTCGGGTGGATGTAAAAGATTCCATGGCAGTATTAAAAGAAGAGCAGGGGAGTTCTCCCCGGTGTCATGGACAATTTTTATCCCTCAACCAACATCATTAAACCAGATTATCTGGTTATTTATCTCATTGCTGTTTGTGGGAGCTTGCTGTGTGCAAACTGGCTGCTGAGTTTTCAGCATTACAAAGTGACTACACTTCATTGGCTAGTAAACACTTTGGGATATCCTGAGAACATGAAAGGCATTATATAAATGCAAGTTCTTCTTCTGGAATAAGATAGACTACAGAAGTATTGTTCAGATCATCTACTGATAAGGACACCTTTGGCAAAGTGGCATTTGATAAAGATAAGTGCATTCGGCCCATCTAGCTTACCTTCCATGGAAGCTAAAGACCCATCACAGCATTTAGCTATCTCTTAACTAATTCCACTGTTTTTAACTTCCACTAGTCATCCCAAGCATTAATCACTCTGTGACATCATTCCTACATTTGCCTTATCCCAGTCTGTCCCTGTGTCCCTTTCTCTTGCAGTTGTGGTTTAACTTGAACTAGTGCTTGGATTAACTTTTTCTATTCTGCTTACATACACGCCTACCCAGCAGGTTTATTTTCTGAGGGATCTGGGGGTGTGCATGTGTGTCTAGCGCTTATATTATATAATGGTTATCTTTTGCTCACACCTCTGGTTTAATTTTAAATAAAACTAGTGAATCGCCTGTGGCATTGCTCATTAAGTCCCAGGATATTCTGTCTCATAACTACAGGAATACTATGTCAGGGAGCATGTTTAATGCAGGACCTCATTTGAGGGCCTTTAGCAAAGAGGTTCACCCTCCAGCATACCCACCTGATCTCACACATGGGCCAGGGGTCAGTATCCGTTGCTTGTCTAAGATTTCTGAAGGAGAACTGTTTGAACAGATGTCTTAAATGCAAAAAACTTAATATGCATTGGGACGTAGATGTGACTGAAAATAGAAAAAAAACCACAGTGTGCTTCGGCCCCTCCTCAGTGACTGCGTTCCAGCAGAAATTGATATCCACCAGGACTTCCAGGTACCGATCGGAGCCAACAGTTGGAACAAATAACTTGTATCCTCCAATCAATATCTTCCAGATCTCTTATTGGGCCGTTCAAAGATATTAGTCCATTATGACAAGATGGTGAGTGCAGCACGCTAGACACCCAGGCCAGTCTGCCATGAAAAGGAGCCATATAATCGGTTCAGAAGTGCCCAGAGTAGGCACGCTGAGACCATCTCATGTGATACCATTGTGCTCATCACCAATGAAGATATTGCGTAGGATGGGTGACAATGGGCAACTTTGCATCACTCCTCAGTGAGTCTCTACAAATCCTGGAGTTGACTCACACATCCTGGATAAGGTCCAAGTTCTGACCGCATACTCCAATAACTGTCAGTTTCTTCACGGAGGCCGCATGAGCCACTAGGCTGAAAGTCTTACAGAAATCCATGAGCGTAATACAAGTGAGGCTCTTCTCAGGTTCACAACATTCCACAATTTCATATAAAGCCACAAACTGTCCTGCACATTCTTCAAAACAGCAAAATCAGAGCGTATGTGTACCTCAAAACAGAGCCTGAAGCTTTTATAAAGTGCCAATGCTTAACAATGATGCCCATCACAGTTGAATAGCTTCCAGCTTGGCTCAGTGGTAGCACGCTTGCCTTTGAGTCAGAAAGCTTTGGGTTGAAGCCCAACTCCAGGATTTGAGCGTATAATCCAGGCTGACACTCCAGTACAGTACTGAGGGAGTGCTGCACTGTTGGAGGTGCCATCTTTCGGATTAGATGTTAAACCAAGGCCTAGTCTGCCTTTCAAGATGCCATGGTACTAATCAAAGAAGAGCAGGGGAGTTCTCCCCGGTGTCTTGGTCAACATTTATCCCTCAACCAACATCGCTAAAACAGATTATCTGGTCATTTATTTCATCGCTGTTTCTGGGAGCTTGCTGTGAGCAGATTGTCTAAGTCCTTTGTTAGTTATCTGAACAAGCTGAAGATGTACAATGCTCTTAACTAAGGTGGATAAACCTGGGCCATTGTCCAGAATCTCCAAAGGAGGTTAGACTGGGGAGGAGAGTGATCCTGGGTTCTGTGTGAGCGCTGCTTTTAAATTCACGCCAATTGCAAACATTGGCCAATGCAATTGGCATTGCATTCTGGGCACAGTGTGGGGCTTGCCATCTGCAGCACCAGATTACACAGCAAGGTCTGATCCTGCATCGCTTTCCTTGTGAGACAAACTGGCACTGGAGCTGGTTCATTGAATTTAAAATATGCACAGTGCTGCTTAATGTGAACTCCTGCTGGTAGTACATACCCACGCAGCCTTTGTAAAACCTCCACAGAAACTGTAATAAAGATGTTAATACCTGACAAGTTTTGCTGTGTAAAACGCAGGACTTATATCGGATTGTTCTGTTGGTGAAGGGCTTATGCTCAACTCTATTGATCTGTGTGTCAATGATCATTACGCACTTCACTCGACACATGTTTCTGTCTCAAAAACTCAGCTAATTTAACCTTTCACTTGCCTAAAATTTCAGATTCTTAACCATAGAGAAAAAAGGAAGAATGTGTATCTAAGCAAGATAGAAAGAAAGAAAGTTGCAATTATAAATTATCTTTCATATCTTCAGGATCTCCCATGGCGCTTTATAGCCAATCAATTACTTTTGAAGTGTTGTCATTGTTGTTTTGTAGCAAAACACATCAAGTCAATTTGTGCACAGCAAGGCCCCACAAACAGCAATAAGATAAATGACCAGTTAATCTGTTTTATTTGTGATGTTGGTTGAGGGATAAATATTGGTCAGGACACCGAGGAGAACTCTCCTGCTCTTCTTCGAATCGTGTCATGGGATCTTTTATGTCCACCTGAGAGACCAGACGGGGCCTCGGTTTAACGTCTCATCCGAAAGACGGCACCTCCGCCAGTGCAGCACTCCCTCAGCACTGCACTGGAGTGTCAGCCTAGGATTATGGGCTTAAGTCCCTGGAGTGGGACTTGAACCCACGACCTTCTGACTCAGAGGTCAGAGTGCTCCCATGGAGGATTAGATGATAGAAAAAAACAGGAACACAAGCTGGAGGATATTTCAGAGCAGGGTTAAACACACTTCTGTTCCTTACAAGTTGATTTGTTTTTCAGCTCACTGATCAGCGAGTGGAATTTTCCTGGCTCAATAACATTCCATGAGAAATGCTCTAATTTTGCATTGCAATAATAAATATGTGCATTGAAGTTGCTTAATATAATAAAAGCAGTTGAGTTGCAGTATATCATTTTTGTTGTGTTATTCACTTTTTGCTTTCAATGGGAGGTTTTCTTATTACAGTTAAAGTAGGAATGTGTATAGCAGGCACCTTCTGGGAGGTCGATGGGGAAACATATGGAATATAATTTGGTAACTGTTGTATACATATCCAAGAGTGATTTTGTAAGGATTCTGAAGAGAACTGCATAAATCCCTGATATTTTTCAACTGGATGGCTGTGTCTGAACAGCAGTTTTTCATTAAAGTAATAACATTTCCAGAAGTGCTAAACCTCCCACTTTGATCCACAATGTAACATCATGCACTGAATAGTAAAATCAACAGGGGCGATGAGAGGACCCCGAGTGGTAATAGCTGATGCACAATCATTTTCTCAACTGTTTTTCTATTGTAAACACGCCTTTCCACAATCGTACCTGTGTGGATTTGACACCGGATTCAGTCAGTGCTATTTAGTGTCATTGTCTAGTAAAATGTAGGGGCCCCAAACGAACCTTCGCAAGGGAAACGCTGCCCATTGACAGCACGGACACAGTGGACAGGACGGTTTAAAAACTCAGTGAATGCTTTAGCATGGCAGAATAAATTAGGGAAAAGGAAGCGACTCCGTGGAGTCATACACATATCAGACAGGTGACCTATGAGGGTCACAGCTCTCCCACATCACCTCTGCCTCTATAATACACAGGGGGTTATCTATATAAGAACATTAGAACAAAAGAATTAGGAGCAGGAGTCGGCCATACAGCCCCTCGAGCCTGCTCCACCATTCAATAAGATCATGACTGAACTTTTACATCAACTCCACTTTCCCGCCCGATCCCCATATCCCTTGATTCCCCTAGAGTCCAAAAATCTATCGATCTCAGTCTTGAATATACTCAACGACTGAGCATCCACAGCCCTGTGGGGTAGAGAATTCCAAAGATTCACCACCCTCTGAGTGAAGAAATTTCTCCTCATCGCAGTTCTAAATGGCTGACCCCTTATCCTGAGACTGTGACCCCTGGTTCTAGACTCTCCAGCCAGGGGAAACCTCTGTATGTTTAGACAAAAGTGAAAACTCGTCAAGACAAAAGTACAGCTCTATACCAGAAAAGGAAAACTTTGCAAAGCTATGGGGAATGAGCAGGGGAGTTGGACTAATTGGATAGTTCTTTCAAAGAGCCGGCACAGATACAAGGGGATGAATGGCCTCTTTCTGTGCTGTATGATTCTATAAGAAGCAATCAAATTTATTTCAATATCTCCAGTATAACCCGTGGTAAATTTTGATTCCTCTGTCGCACTAAAGCCTATGCTCTGAGTTTACAGACCGTGCCATCCTGTTGTTTTCTGTCTTTCGGATGAGACATTAAAACGAGGCCACGTCTGCCCTCTCAGTTGGACAAGATCTTGTGGCACTATTCGAAGAAGAGCAGGAGAGTTAGCACCGGTGTCCTGGCCAATATTTATCACTCACCCAGCATCACCAGCATACAATGGGGTAACTTTCAGCTTCGGTGGGGGTGGAAAGCTGGCGATATTGGATCAGCTGCCCGCTAGGCACCCCGCCCAATGTCCCCTTCTGGAAAAGGCAGGGTGTATAACAGGCGGCAGATCCGGTATCGCCAGCTTTCCGTCCCTGCCGAAGCTGAAAGTTACCTCCATTATCTGGTCATTTACCTCATTGCTGTTTGTGGGAGCTTGTTGCGTGCAGGTTGTTTGCCATGTTTCCTGCATTACAACAGTGACTACACTTCAATGGTACCAGGGATGGTAGCAGATTATCAGTGGTTACCAGCGCAGCAAAGGGTTGGTAGTCCGGTGACAATAACTCCGTTTATGATAATAACAAGCTTTATTACACAGACTGATTTGGCCTTCCATTTATATTAAATGACATGTAAATAATACAATCTGGTTCCCAGGCTCCGACTACCTCCGAGAACGCCCTCTGACCCAAGAGAACTACGTAACTCCTGGAGCAACCAACTCCAACCCTCCAGGCCCTCTACGCGGCAGCATTGCTCCTGACCCTCGAGAACGCTCTGAAGTTAAAGGGACCTGGTTCTATTCTTATACTATAATGCAGCCTTGGCCTGTGCTTGCACAATACGTAGATTGCACGTTTAGCTGAGGTCACATTTTTAGGTGTTTACCCAGCTTATATGTTTTCAGTCTTTGCCTCTGTGCTACAAGCTTTGTTTATAGTACAGTAAGTGCTCAGGCCAAATGCTTATCCCGTTCCACAGACCTGGATGTTTTAATTCTCTTCTTTTACATTTCCAAACTGTCTATATATCACATATAGAGACAAGATCAAGATTTCCCTTTCTCTCACATTGGTTCTACCACATTTGAAATCATCTTTAAAAATTCTAACAAGGGACTTCAGTTATGTGGAGAGACTGGAGAAGTTGGGATTGTTCTCCTTAGAGCAGAGAAGGTTAAGGGGAGATTTAATAGAGGTGTTCAAAATTATGAGGGGATTTGATAGAGAACCTAGGGAGAGATTGTTTCCACTGATGGGTGGGTTGGTAATCAAAGGAAACAGATTTCAGGTAATTGGCAAAAGAACCAGAGAGGAGAGGAGGAGAATTTCTTTTACACCGCCTGAAAGGGCGGTGGAAGCAAATTGAATAGTAACTATCAAAAGGAAATTGGATAAATACCTGAAAAGGAAACATTTGCAGGGCTATGGGGAACGAGCAGGGGAGTGGAACTAATTGGATTGGTCTACCAAAGAGCCGACACAGGCACGATGGGCTGAATGGACTCCTCCTGTGCTGTATGATTCTATGATTCTATAATCAGCCCATTATATTAGCTGACTGGTACCTGAAACTAGTGTTGGCATTTCACATTCTGAAAATGCACGGCAGCATTTTGAATCTGACTGACTATAAGTTCAGCCCTAAAGGTTTGTTGATTTGCCATCTTCGCTTTCTTCCTTCCAGCTCGGATACAGAAATCCTGAAAATTGAAGGTCAGGGTAGTGTTGACAGTCTGAATGAGATACAGCCAGATAAACTCGAGTGCATTGTGATAAAATACCATGCGCCATAAGGTTCTTTACAAGACAAGGAGGAAAAATAAAACAAAGCACCTAGAAGACTGCATTATTGAAACTGGAAGATCGTGCTCCTTCACTCAGTCACCTTCTATTTCTGCTGAACAGCTCCATCTTCAGGCAGATTGGGAAAGAATTAAGAAGCTTCATGGAGCACATGCTATTAGAAAGAAAAAGAAAGACCTGTTTTTTCTATAGCACCTTTCATGACCTCAGGATGTCCCAAAGTGCTTTACAGTCAATGAAGTACTTTTAAAGTGTAGTCACTGTTGTAATGTAGGAAACATGGCCGCCAATTTGCGCACAGCAAGCTCCGACAAACTGTAATGTGATAATGACCAGATAATCTGTTTTAGTGATTTTGGTTGAGGAATAAATATTGGCCAGGACTCCGGGGAGAACTCCACATCTCTTCTTCGAAATAGTGCCGTGGGATTTTCTATGTCCACCTGAGAGGGCAGGTGGAGCCTCGCTTTAATGTCTCATCTGAAAGACGGCACCTCCGACAGTGCAGTACTCCCTCAGTCTGCGCTTGTGTATGTGTCCCTGAACTACACAGGCAAATGGCACTTCAGGACTTAATTCTAAATATTGCTGTTGATGTCAGGTTACAGTTTGAGGTACATTCCCATGAGGGGGAAAGATAGGGCAACCAAAGCCAGAGCTCCCTGGATGATGAAAGAAACAGAGAGTAAGATGAAGCTGAAAAAGGGGTCGTATGACAGATGTCACATTGAGAATACACATGAGAACCAGGCTGAATATAGAAAGTTCAGAAGGGAAGTGAAAAAGGAAATAAGAGGGGCAAAGACAGAGTATGAGAATAGATTGGCAGCTAACATAAAAGAGAATCCAAAAGTCTTCTATAAGCATCTAAGTAATAAACAGGTAGTAACAGGAGGGGTGGGGCTGATTAGGCACCAAAAAGGAGACCTACACATGGAGGCAGAGGGCATGGCTGAGGTACTAAATGAGTACTTTGCATCTGTCTTTACCAAGGAAGAAGATGCTGCCAAAGACATAGTGAAAAAGGAGGTAGTTGAGATACAGATTGGGATAAAAATTGATAATGAGGAGTTACTAGAAAGGCTGGCTGTACTTAAAGTAGCTAAGTCACCAGGAATGGATGGGATGCATCCCAGGATGCTGAGGGAAGTAAAGGTGAAAATTGTGGAGGTACTGGTCATAATCTTCCAATCCCTCTTAGATACGGAGTGGTGCAAGAGGACTAGAGAATTGCAAATGTTACTCCCTTGTTCAAAAAAGGGTATAAGGATAAACCCAGCAACTACAGACCAGTCAGTTTAACCTTGGTAATGGGGAAGCTTTTAGAAGTGATAATCCGGGACAAAATTAACAGTCACTTGGACAAGTGTGGATTAAGGAAGGAAAGCCAACATGGATTTTTCAAAGGCAAATCGTGTTTACCTAACTTGATTGAGTTTTTTGATGAGAGGGTAACAGAGAGGGTTGATGAGGGCAATGCAGTTGATGTGGTATACATGGACTTCCAAAAGGCATTTGATGAAGTGCCACATAATAGGCTTGCCAGCAAAGTTGAAGCCCGTGGAATAAAAGGGACAGTGACAGCATCGGTACAAAATTGGATAAGTGACAGGAAACAGAGTAGTGGTGAACGGTTGTTTTTTGCACTGGAGGATGGTATACTGTGGTGTTCCCCGGGGTCGGTACTAGGACTTGGGTGTACAGGACACAATTTAAAAATTTGCAGATGACACAAAACTTGGAAATATAGTGAACAGTGAGGAGGATAGTGATAGACTTCAAGAAGACATAGACAGGCTGGTGAAATGGGCGGACACGTGGCAGATGAAATTTAACGCAGAAAAGTGTGAAGTGATACATTTTGGTAGGAAGAACAAGGAGAGGCAATATAAACTAAAGGGTACAATCCTAAAGGGGGTGCAGGAACAGAGAGACCTGGGGGTATATGTGCACAAATTGTTGAAGGTGGCAGGGCAGGTTGAGAAAGCGGTTAAAAAAGCATACGGGATCCTGGGCTTCATAAATAGAGGCATAGAGTACAAAAGCAAGGAAGTTATGATGAACTTTTATAAAACACTGTTTCGACCTCAACTGGAGCATTGTGTCCAATTCTGGGCACCATACTTTAGGAAGGATGTGAAGGCCTTAAAGGTGGTGCAGAAAAGATTTACAAGAATGATTCCAGGAATGAGGGACTTCAGTTACATGGATAGACTGGAGAAGCTGGGGTTGTTTTCCTTCGAGCAGAGAAGGTTGAGAGAAGATTTGATAGAGGTGTTCAAAATCAAGAGGGGTCTAGACAGAGTAGATAGAGAGAAACTGTTCCCATTGGCGGAAGGGTCGAGAACCAGAGGACACAGATTTAAGGTGATTGGCAGAAGAACCAAAGGCGACATGAGGAAAAAAAATTTACGCAGCGAGTGGTTATGATCTGGAATGCATTGCCTGAAAGGGTGGTGGAGGCAGATTCAATCATGGCTTTCAAAAGGGACTTGGATAAATACCTGAAGGAAAAAAATTTGCAGGGCTGCGGGGAAAGAGCGGGGAGTGGGACTAGCTGAAGTGCTCTTGCAGAGAGTCGGCACGGGCTCAACGGGCCGAATGGCTCCTTCTATGCTGTAACCATTCTATGAATCTATGATTCTAAGGGCTGAAAATTGAGTAGCGCCCCATTTGGGGTGCTAACTTCGCCGGGGCGCTACTTTTAGCGCCCTGGAAAAATTAGTGCTCCCACACCGGAAATTGAGTGGTTGCGCCCCAAGAGGGAAGCAGGGCGCTACTGGAAGCACCCCGCATCCCTCTTGGGGCGCTGCGAGTGAATATCGTGGCGCTACGTTCCGCGGTATTGCAGGCCTTCCTCCCCTTCTTAAAGGGCCCCCAGGGATTGGGAGTGCCGGCAAAAGAGCCCGGGACGCAAGAGAAGCCGGCACACCGCGGGGGGTGGGGGGGGGCGAGGGGTGGCGGTTCAGGAGGCCGGGGACGGGAGTGCAGGCAGGTGCTGGCAGGCGACCAGCAACAAAAATGGCCGCCCCGCACCTCGCCTTTAAATAGCGCCGCCCCGGCCTCAGGTAGGCCCCCCGACCCCGTCGGACATAGCGTCCGGCGGTAAGTCAGGGGGCGTTACCGAAAATTGCGGCCGGGCGCGAGCGGGGCACTGCACACGGCGATGACGTCATCACCGGCGGCGCAGCGCCGCGGGACACTACCGGTTAGCTCCGCAGCTAACCTCCCTCTTAGGGCACTAACAGGAGGCGCAATGTAACCAAATTTTTACCCCTAAATCTTTCTTTCTGGTGACAAACTGCCGATGTACGCTGGGCATTTCCTTAGGGGTGCTCCTGATCAGCCACCGTAACTTTGGCAGAAGATGGGCGGAAACCTTATATACACATCTGTCCGGTGTTTAGCTGAAGCTGTGGCGGCTGATTGGGAAACCACTCTCCACTAAGGAAATTCCTGGATGTGCTTACTGTTCCAATTCCCTACATTATTGGACTGATAGTCAGGGATAAAGCTTTTATATTGCTCCCCCTTTTTATATAAAAATCCTAAAAGACTAACGCTGCATTGAAAAATAGAATAGGGTGAAGCAAATCAAGTCTCAGCGTATAATCCAGCCACTGGTTTCTTCTTTCACATTTTGTATCCTGGTTCACCTCACCCCATCTGCTGCGGAAACCCTCATCCAGGCCTTTGTCACCTCCAGACTCAACTATTCCAACACTCTCCTTCCATCCTCCACCCTCTGTAAAGTTAGCTCAAACAAAACTCTGCTGCCTGTATCCTATCCTGCACCAAGTCCTGCTCACCCATCACCGCTGACCTTGCTGACCTACATTGGAAGACCAGGAATCAGCACCTCCAATTTAAATTCTCATCCTTCTGTTTAAATCCCTTCACCAGATGCTCTGAAAATCTCTCCCTAAACCCGTCTGCCTTAACATCTCCCTCTCCTCTTTAAATAGACACTTAAACCCCATCTTTTTGACCAAGCTTTTGGTGACCCCTCCTCCACCAGGAGCTCCAGAGAACCTGTGCGCCCTCTCACTCAGTCCCTGCGCCATCCTGAAACCTGCTGCTGTGTGTCAGCCAGCGCACTCCACACCTTCAGCAGAAGTTGGTGCGTGGAGCCCACATATACTGCTCCAAAATTACCTGCTAAATCCAGACTTGCAAACAGGAGGTTTCTTATTAGCACAGCACCCATTTAGGGTCTGTTTTCCCCCTTTCACCAACATAACCCCCCATGTGTTTACATAAGCTACCACCCAGGTACACACCCTAGCCCAGCTATTGTTTTCAAATTACTTAATGTAAGATTTCATGCAATGATTCTTTAGGTGACCTTGCTGGTTTGTAGTCAGTTCTTTGTGCTTCCTTTCAACCATCTCCAGAATTATATTCTTTTCGCTCTGATTAAGTTTCAGTGTGTTCTATTTAATTCAGCTTGGGTGTGCTAGATTTTCTCTAACTTCCTGGGGAGATTAAATTAATTTTACCTACTTTCCCACCCAGAAATTAATTAATTTAAGCTCATTTTGAGTACATAGAATGCTTTCAGGGATTGGTGGTTTACACTTAATAAATCACTTGTGCCGCGGTCACTATATTTCATAAGCAGCGCGACAGTGATGGGGCTGACAACAGTCAGTGGTGCATTCAGCAGGGACTACTGGTCCTCACCACGCAGACTCCAAGTAATTAGCCAGTTGTCTGGTGATGTATAGGATATGGATTTCTGAAGGATTGGGAATGAACACTAAGGCTATAATTTGCGATAGGGCTTGATATTTAAAAGCCATGAGAGTGATCAATGCTGAAGCAGTTGGCAAATATCAGCTTAAGCCTCACACTCCTTTAATGCAGGAAAACATCTCAAAAGGTGAGGCTAGGTTTATACAGGAATAGGGAGAGGAGCTACAAAAGGTGGCTAAAGGTGAAAGCCACTAAATTCAGGTTCGTAGCGCCCGTTGTTTGGGCGCTACGGGTGCTGTTTTGTTTCCAAAATGACGTCCACAGCACCCACGAACACTTCTGGTGCAGGCCGCGCCGGACGCCATTTTGGTTAGGGCATTAGCGCGGGCCAAGGAGCGCACGCTGGAAGTATTCAGAGTAGGCAGATTGTGACGTCAATCAGCGCGCAACGCTGATTGACGCCAGCGCTGCCATTTTGGAGCTCAACACTCCAGCTAACGCCCTCTCTTCAGCTCACACAGCTGAACACATGTTCAGCAGCAGGAAGGACCCACACCAGCGCTATTCAAATGGGTTCGTCAACTACTTACAGATTAGCTGCTGATTGATGTCTACTGGCTGTTGCTGAGTTTGTAGAAGTGTTTGATGGCTTGTACAGTTATTTCAAGTAGCTAAAGTCTACAGGGAGTGGTGTGGCAGGTGCTGAAGGACTTTGTCCTGACTTCAAGGATTCTGCACAGACCACATGAGTGCAGTAATAGGAATTCCACTTGGCCTACAGCATGACTGGGCGAATGAGCAGAGACGACACAGAGCAGGCCAAACTGTGGGAAAGGGAGGAGGAGGAGGGGAAGAACTACTCTCAGCAGGAGGCCATATCCCCCAGGGTGTTCAGAGAGCAATTCTCCTACCTGAACCTCAGCGAGGAACAATGTGTGAAACATCTGCACTTCATCAAGGATGTCCTCAGTGAAATCTGCCACCTGCTGCAGCCACAGCTGCAACCTCAGAGCATTGACAGTGGCTATAAAGATGTCAGTGGCCATGAGCTTATACGCGTTGGGCTCCTTCCAGGCTGGAGCAGGAGATATTTGCAACATCTCCCAGTTTGCCGTGCACTGTTGCATAAGGGAGGTAACTGAGGCTCTGTATTCCAAGAAAACTGAATACATTTCGTTCTCTCTTGCCAGAGAGCATAAGGTGGAGCGAGCACGTGGCTTTGCAAGGATTGCAGGCTTCCCCATGGTGCAGGATGCCATTGGCAACCCTAATTCCCCATTCTCCAACAGTCCCACACCTTACCTTCCCTCTGTGACTGACCATCACAGCTTCTGCTTGGCCACAATGCAAAAATAAAAGCCACCACAAAATAAAAATTCCAAAACAAATTTAATAATGAAATCATGCCATATTGCATACAAATGTAAACTAATCACCCTTGTGCATACCCTTAGTGCCTGTCTTCGGTGTGCCTTTGCCTGTCCTAGTGCTCCTATGCAGTGCTACCCCAGTGGCTGCAGCATGGACGGTGGAAGGCTGCTGACTTTCAGTGGAGAAGGCTGCAGATGACCTTGGAGGACAACCTCAAGCAGCTCTGGGCCTAGAAGGCCCGGCTGTAGACTGCACCATTTCAGCATGGGCGTCTGCAGTCTAGGCTGGCTGGCTGACAGGCAACAGCATGGGCACTAGCGGAGTGGTAGGGGTGAGAGGACCAATGCTGTCACATAGAGAGAGGACAGCAGGTTCGTGCTACACGGAGCCACTGCCACTCCCCCGGGGCAGCGCCTCAGCAATCCTAGTAACTTGTTGGAGGACAGATTGCTGAACTGCTGTGACACGCTGCAAGCCCCTTCGAACACTTGCAAGTGCAGGCACGATGGCAGCAGTCTGTGCTTGTGTGGCAGCAATCTGAGCATGCATGACTTCAGTCTGAGCTTCCACTGCAGCTCCCAGATGTTGGGTGGCTTCTGCTTGTACTGCAATGGAAGCTGAGACATCGGCCAACAGATGCTGCATCCTGGTTGGGTCCGTAAGTGTGCTAATGGAGTTGGCCATCACTTCCATGCTGGAAGTGATGTGCTCCAAGCTCTGCGCAAAGCCCTGTGCAAGGATGGTGCCAGACTCCTCCATGCTCCCTGACATTGCACACAGGTTTTCTGGCAGGCCTGCCAATGTACCAAGCATTTCATTGTGCATACCCATCAGCCTTTTTCTGTAGCCTGCCCTGTCGAAGTGCTCATCTGAGTCCTCTGCAGCAGAACTCGCCCTCCGGGGAGCTGGCACCTGCGCTACCCTTGCCCCCTGCCCTAACTGCAGGCCACTTGTGCCCGGTTTCTTCACTCGGAGGGTTGTGAATCTTTGGAATTCCTTACCCCAGAGGGCTGTGGATGCTAAATCGTTGAGTCTATTCAAGGCTGAGACAGATAGATTTTTGGACTCTAGGGAAATCAAGGGATATGGGGATCGGGCGGGAAAGTGGAGCTGAGGTCAAAGATCAGCCATGACCTTATTGAATGGCGGAGCAGGCTCGAGGGAACGTATGGCCTACTCCTGCTCCTAATTCTTATGTTCTTATGTCTCACCGTGTAGGTCCCACATCTAAGCTATCCTCTAAAATACACGGATTATCAATATCTGAGCTGGTGGCTGCAAGTGTGAAATCGAGTGACGGTGCTGTGTCTTCAGTATCACTGCCTTCTTCCTCTTCCAGTTCTTGGGTATCTAAAAGGAGAAAGCCACAAGGGTAGAGTTGTGGTGGGGGGAAGCAAGACGTGCATGCTTACACCATCTGCAGCTAAATCAGAAGAGACTGTGGGATGAGAGGGAAGTGGGATGTGAGAACGAGGATTAGCTATGTGGATACCGTCATCTTCAATTGTTTCAGCCCCGCCACTGGCCACGGGCTCAGCAATGGCCATCCCAATAATGGCCAGCATCGTCTCCTCCACGCAGGGTTAGGTCATGCGGGTGAGCCTGTTCCCCTTTCTAAGGTCTTCACATCTTTCCTGATGTGTGGCGCCCAGAATTGTCCACAATACTCCAGCTGAGGCCTAATCAGTGATTTATATAGTTCTAGTGTGATCACTTTACTTTTATATTCTATTCTTTTGTTTATAAACCCAAGTAACCCATATGCTTTTCAACCACCTTATCAACTTGCCCTGCCACCTTTAAGGATTTGTGTAAGGTCTCTCTGCTCATCTACACTTTTCAAAATCGTGCCATTTATAGTTCACTGTCTTTCCATATTAGTCCTCCCAAAGTGCATCACTTCACACTTCTCAGCATTGAACTCCATCTGCCATGCTTCTGCCCATTCCACCATCCTGTCTGTGTCATCCTGAAGCCTATAACTATCCTCTTCACTATCTATTACTTTGCCAAGTTTTGTATCATCTGCAAATTTTATAAAGCTGCTCCCTACACCTGAGTCTAGGTCGTTTATAAAAATTTAAAAGAAATTGACCCTTGGGGAACACCACCGCAAACCACTTCCCAGTCTGAAAAAAATCCATCCATTACCACCCTTTGCTTCCTGTCACTGAGCCAATTTCATATCCATACTGCCACTTTTTCTTTAATTCCATGGACTTCCATCTTCTTAATAGTCTCCTGTGTGACACTTTGTCGAATGCCTTCCGAAAGTCCATATATACAACATGTACTGCACTACCTTGATCAACCTTCTGTTACTGGATCAAAGAATTCAACCCGCCCTGTTCCCATAACCCTGAAGCCCCTTTCCTTCATCCACCTGTCCAATCTAATCTGGAATGTTGACAGTTTCTGCCTCAACCATGAACCCCGGAAGTGAATTCCACAGCCCGGCAGCTCTCTGTGTGAAGAAGTCTCTCCTGCCCTCTGTTCGAAATCTCTCACATTTAATCTTGTATGTATGGCCCTTCGTTCTAGACCCTTCAACTACTGGAAACAGTCTGCTTCTATCTACCCTGTACCATCCTTTCCTAATTTTGAAGACTCTCGAAGTTCTTGTATTTGATTATGGATATAAAGTTACACCAATATCGACATCGACAATGCGATCAAAGATTTTGAGGAGGTTTTTGAAGGTGGGAAGTGATGTAGTGAGGAAGAGGGGCTTAGGGGCAGATTCTAGAGTTTGGGGCAATGTGACTGGGAGCTCTGTACTATGGGTCTCGAGCTGAGACTTGAATGAAACCATGTTAAACACGGAGCTGAAAAGATGGTGATGAGACTCAGACAGCTGATTGTGATGTCAGTGCTGCAGCACAATACTGCTGTGTGACTCAGGAGAGGGCACTGCAAAGGATTCATTCTTAACAGAACTCGAAGCAGAAATATAAGGGAGACCAGAGCCCTGGGGATATATAAACAAACTATCTGAAATCTCCAGACCAGGATATGATTGGTCTGGATCTTGTCCCTCTACAGAATGTTTAGAACAAAGTTACAATCGCATTGGATTCTGTGGCGATCTTAAACTGTCAGTTCCACAGTTCTCAAACCCAGATTAAGTGCTGTTCAGGTAAGGCTCATCTTAGACTGTTCTCAATTTAAAGTAGCACAACAATTGTTTAAGTTGGTATTTAAGCTGGCAACTGTCGCTAATTTCTCTTACGCAGCCAGGATGGTTTGCTCCTCATGGATGAATGACCAAGTATGAAGTATTCTTCAAAGAGTCTGGTCAACAATAGGTATTCTAGACACCTACCTGGATGGGGATAGAAGTCTACTCGCATACAATGAATGTTTGTTGATTGAACAGAATCACAATCATTTTCACTGGGCATAGGGTTCCTTAGAGGAGCAGTGTGGGTTTTTGGTTCCCTGTTAACAAGGAAAGCTCTAGGCTGGCATGCTAGATATTTCAACCCACACTCATTAAAACAAGTTCTCTCACCTTCACCCAACCATAGCAGTAGCTTCCCTGCACCAGGACAGATGGGGACCAGGAATTTACAATGGTCCTCGCAATAATATTAACAAAAGTAGGAAGCTCTTCAGACTATGTTCAAGTGACCAAGGGAAAATTGGGATCAAAGTATTTTCTATCACTGTAAAAGCTCAGTTTGTCAGGTGTAGGGGGAAAAAAATCCTTCTACCTTTTTCTGTGCAATTAGAAGAAACTCAGTCTAATACTGCACAGTTCAATATTTCAAAATGAAGTTATAAACCAAAATCCAACCAGCTAGGCATCTGAGAACATACTATAGAAAGGATACAGTACAGTGCTCAGAATGTACCTTCCACATCCCCAGTAACCATGGCAACAATTGTCAGCAGGAACTAACCATGTGAAGAGGGGCAATGTTTCAAGAACTCCAATATTTCAGTCGAAGATAATCCTCCAGGTGCCATACATTGACTGATTGACAGGAGCAGCTCCCAGCTATTTGCTATTCTCAGCATCTGGCTCAGGGCTGTGTGAGAGCAGCTAGTTTGCATGGTGATTTTCTTTCCCTCCCGGTGGGAAAGTATTAGCTGCAGTGTGTGCTGCATGGAGAGTACACTCTCTCAATTGCAGGGACTTTATGCACGGTGAGGTCGAACTCCCAGCTCGGCTGCTCAGAGATAGTCCCCATTGTTTGCAATTTGGTGATGAGACTTTTAGACTGGCCTCAGAGTCTATCTGAAGCTGAGGCCCTCAGGAAATCACAGTATTAGCCAGGGATGCAGAGCAACAGAAAGAGAAAGAAAGACTTGCATTTCAATAGCACCTTTCACAACCTCAGTCCCAAAGCACTTTATAGGCAATGAAGTACATTTTGAAATGTAGTCACTATTGTAATGTAGGAAACACAACAGCCAATATGCACACAGCAAGCTCCCACAAACAGCAGTGTGATAATGACCAGATAATCTGTTTTAGTGATGTTCGTTCAGGAATAAATATTTGCCAGGACTCCACTGCTCTTCTTCAAAATAGTGCCGTGGGATCTTTTGCGTCCACCTGAGAGTGCAGACTGGGCCTTAGTATAACGTCTCATGCGCAAGACGGCACCTCCGACAGTGCAGCACTCTCTCAGTACTACACTGGGATGTCAGCCTAGATTTTGTTCTCAAGTCTCTGGAGTAGGACTTTGAAACCACAACCTTCTGACTCAGATCTTCCCTCCTTCTTCTTAGGCAGTCCCTCGGAACCGAGGATGACTTGCTTCCACATTAAAAATGAGTTCGCAGGTGACTGATGAGTCCAATGCGGGACCTACAGTCTCTGTCACAGGTGGGGCAGATGGTGGTTGAAGGGGCAGGTAGGTGGGGTGCTTGGGTTGACATGTGCTCCCTGCGCTGCCTGCGCTTGGCTTCCGCTTGCTCCCGGCGAAGAGACTCGAGGTATTCGGCGCCTTCCCGGATGCTTCTCCTCCACTTTGTGTGGTCTTGGGCCAGGGATTCCCAGGTGTCGGTGGGGATGTTACACTTTTTCAAGGAGGCTTTGAGGGTGTCCTTGAAGTGTTTCCTCTGCCCACCTGGGGCTCTCTTGCTTGTGTTACCTACTGAGCCACGGCTGACATCTAAACACGGCATTGTGGTTGCCGAGCCCTACAGATCTCGCTCAGTTCTTGGGTCAAATCAAGTCGTGGACGTACCGCTACTAGAAACTTTGGGTCTGCCTGAGATATCGCAATGTTTTCAGTGCCACAAGTCACTTCACTCAGCAGCCTGAGGGACTTATGTTTCCCGAGCGTTCCCATTTGGCCCAATATCCAATTTTATGACAGGGTCATTCGAGGATGTAACAACCGTACCCCAGTGTGAACTGAATAGACAATGGGATTTAATTCAGGTGGGGTCTACAACAGGCGAGCAACCTGCTCCACCAGTTTACCACCTAGGCATTGAAGCTGGGTCTTCCGCACAACCTCTCACATGCACTTCTCCATCGTGGGTCGATCGGACTTTAGTGAGATGAGGCCAGATGTGAATCATTAAGCTGCTTTATTTTACAGACATCCAGTGAACGTACAGAGGAACAATTGTAATCAAAACTCACTTAAGTTCAAATCCCTTCTCATGAATAAGAGAAATAATAAACCATGCAGCCCTGTCCTGGTTCGTGAGATAAATACACTTACTTTTACTCCAGCTTTTGCATTGACACAGACCGCAGTTTACACGGGCCGAGCGACACCAGTCTTACAATAAACAGCTTGGGGTTTCTCTCAGCAGATCATCGCGACTGATCTTGAACATGGGTTTTTCTCACAGTTTTATCTGTTATTCCTGACCACGTGAAGTGGAGGGGACTTCTTTCCCATTCAGTGATTTGCCAGTAGGCCTGGCAATAAAACCAGCTGCATCCTCCTCAAGCGTGGGTTCTCAGCAGACACCCCATTTTTTTGGACTCAAACGAGCAGGGTCATCCCAATGATGGTAGGTGTGGATGTTTGCAGACTATGGATGCTGGAACAATTGGAGCTTTCAAGGCTGAGAGAGATAGAATTTTGTTAGGCAAGGCTATCAAGGGATATGGAGCAAATGCAGGTAAATTGAGTTGAGGGGCAGGCCAACCATGATCTATGTGAATGGTGGTGTAACCTTGAGGTGCTGAATGGCCTCCTCCTGCTCTTAATGTTCCTGTGTAAGTCTGAAATTAAATAAAAGTTAAGTATTAACCCAGTCACTGAATAAACACATCTTCAATGGCTGACTCATTAATATCGAAACTCCTCATCACCTCAACAGCGGCATCATGTGGCTGATGGGGAAAATTTTAAACCGTGCCAAACTGCTTGAATTTAAAACACACTGCTTTATTGTAACTCATTTCCAAATCATTTATGTGGCAAAGTGATCAAGAATCCTGGAACACAACACTTCTTGTGTCCCAGGCTGTCATCTTGTACCAGACTGTCCAATTAAAAGAGCATATAGAATTTTGGGGATAAATAGCCAGCATAAATCCAGCATAAGTGGAGAATAAATGTACAGAGGGTATACACACAGTTTGCACTGTTTAGATGAATAGAAGCAGTTCAAATTAAGCACAGAGCATGTGTGCTTGGAGTGCTCTTGTGTGGAGACAAGAGCCTTCATGTTTTGGCATGATACAACATAAATTGGCCCGGTGGTCTTGCAGCCAATTACATTTTTTTTTTAAATTTTAAATACTACTCCGAGTCCAAAACTGAGAGTGGGAGCAGGAAGGGAGAAGAGAAAAGATAAGCTCAGTGAATCTATACGGCAAAATAGCTGAGCCCAAATAACCAGCAAGCTCTTAGCTTCAATCCATAGACTGTGCTGAATGAACTGTCAGTTGGGTGGCAATCGCGACTCTGCAATCAGCCTCAGTGTCCCCCGAGTTAGGGAAGGAGAAAGTACAGCCAGCGATCCCACTCGCGATCCAGCTGGATGATCTGCCGCGTGAACCAGTTTTGTGGTAGGTGTGACCTATACAAAAGGGACGGTCTACACCTGTGCAAAGATGGAACTGATGTTCTCGGGTTAATTTTTGATAAAGCAGTTCGGGAGCATTTAAACTAGTATGGCAGGGGGCTAGAAACCTATGTAGTGAAATAGAGGAAAGTGAAAGGCAGACAGAAATAAATGGTAAAAGGGTGAGGAACAAAAAACAAAGGGCCAAACTAATTCATAAAAAATGTGAGCATAAAAAAAGCCTGAGGGTTTTATACCTTAATGCGAGAAGCATCAGGAACAAGGTAGATGAATTAGCTGTGGAAATAGAGGTTAATAATTATGATCTAATTGGGATTACGGAAACATGGCTGCAGGGTGAGCAGGGATGGGAGCTTAACATACAGGGGTATTCAGTATTTAGGAAGGATCGACAAAAAAGAAAGGGAGGAGGGGTAGCATTGCTGGTAAAAGAGGGGATAAATGCAATTGAAAGGAAGGATATTAACTCAGTTAATACAGAATCTATATGGGTGGAGCTAAGAAATAGCGAGGGGCGAAAAACTTTAATAGGAGTGGTATATAGGCCTCCAAATAGTAAAATAGAGGTTGGGGAGGGCATCACGAGGGAAATTAGAGAAGCGTGCAATAAGAGCACAGCTGTCATCATAGGTGACTTTAACTTACATATAGATTGGACTAGCCTTATCAGTAAAAATAATGAGGAGGAGGAATTCCTTGAGTGTTTAAGGGATGGTTATCTGGATCAATATGTCGAGGAACCAACTCGGGAACAGGCTATATTGGACTGGGTACTGTGCAATGAGAAGGGACTAATTAGTAATCTTGTTGTACGGGGACCCTTGGGTCAGAGCGATCATAACATGATCGATTTCTCACTCGAAATGGAGAGCGAAGAAATTGACTCAGAGACTAAGGTCCTGAATTTAAACAAGGGGAATTATGATGCCATTAGACGGGAACTGAGTAGGTCTGATTGGACAACGATCCTGGGAGGACTGGAGGTAGATAAACAATGGCAAGCATTTAAAGATAGAATGAAAAAATTGCAAAAATTGTTTATACCAATCTGGCATAAAAGGAAATCTAAAAAGGTGACTCAACCGTGGATAACAGGGGAAATTAGAGAAAGCATAAAATCCAAAGATAGGGCGTATAAAATAGCCAAAAAAAGCGCCAGAGCGGAAGATTGGGAACAGTTTAAGATAGAGCAAAGGAGGACAAAGGGCTTAATCAAGAGGGGCAAAATAGCTTACGAAAGCAAGCTGGCGGAAAATATAAAAACTAACTCCAAAAGCTTTTATAAGTATATCAAGAGGAAAAGACTGGTGAAAACCAAAGTTGGTCCATTGCAGTCAGATACGGGGGAATATATAATGGGAAATAAGGAAATGGCAGACCAACTAAATGCATACTTTGGGTCAGTCTTTACGAAGGAAGACACAAAAAACCTCCCTGGGATATCGGGAAAAATAGGGACATTGGCAAAGGAGGAACTGATGCAAATCAATATCTCTAAGGATATGGTGTTAAGGAAGCTAAAGGGATTGAAGGCGGACAAATCCCCAGGGCCTGATAACATGCATCCTAGGGTACTGAAGGAGGTGGCACTAGAGATAGCGGATGCACTAAGTATGATTTTTCAGAATTCATTAGACTCGGGAACAGTGCCCATGGATTGGAGGGTAGCTAACGTTACCCCACTATTCAAAAAGGGGGGTAGGGAAAAAGCAGGTAATTACAGACCTGTAAGCCTTACATCAGTTGTGGGCAAAATGCTGGAGTCCATCATTAAGGATGAAATAGCGGAGCACTTAGCAAATGGGGACAGGATAGGACAGAGTCAACATGGATTTACAAAGGGTAAATCGTGCTTGACTAACCTATTGGAATTTTTTGAGGGAGTAACTGGTAAAATAGATGAGGGAGAGCCAGTAGATGTGGTGTACCTGGACTTCCAAAAGGCCTTCGATAAGGTCCCACATAAAAGATTAGCATGGAAAATTGAAGCTCATGGGATAAAGGGGAAAGTATTGACGTGGATAGAGAACTGGCTGTCAGATAGAAAACAGAGAGTTGGAATAAACGGCTCATTTTCTGAATGGCAGGCAGTAACAAGTGGGGTACCACAGGGATCTGTCCTGGGTCCCCAGCTGTTCACAATTTACATTAATGACCTGGATCAGGGAGTCGGATGCAGCATTTCCAAATTTGCAGACGACACCAAACTAGGAGGGGGGGTGGGCTCAGAGGAGGAGATCAGGAAGCTCCAGAGCGATTTGGACAGACTGGGTGATTGGGCGGATAAATGGCAGATGCACTATAATGTGGACAAGTGCGAAGTTATCCACCTTGGGTGCAGGAACGGGAGGGCAAATTATTATTTAAATGGCAATAAATTGGGAGAGGGGGAAGTACAGAGAGACCTGGGTGTTCTTGTACACCAGTCACTGAAGGCAAGCATGCAGGTGCAACAGGCGGTCAAGAAGGCAAACGGTATGCTGGCCTTCATAGCAAAAGGGTTGGAATACAGGAACAGGGATACCTTGCTGCAGCTGTACAGGGCACTGGTGAGACCACACCTCGAGTACTGTGTACAGTTTTGGTCGCCTCATCTGAGGAAAGATGTTCTTGCCATGGAGGGGGTGCAGCGGCGATTCACCAGGCTGATACCAGGAATGGCGGGATTGACCTATGAGGAGAGACTATGTAGTTTAGGGATGTACACACTGGAGTTTAGAAGATTGAGAGGGGACCTCATAGAAGTGTATAAAATTCTGACAGGTCTAGACAGACTAGATGCAGAAGGAATGTTTCCCTTGGCGGGTGAGAACAGAACTAGAGGACATAATTTAAGGATAAGGGCTAAACCATTTAGGACAGAAATGAGGGGAAATTTCTTCACTCAGAGAGTGGTGAACCTGTGGAACTCATTGCCACAGAGGGCAGTGTACGCCAGCTCATTAAATATATTTAAGAGGGAATTAGATATATTTCTACAGGCAAAAGGGGTTAAGGGTTACGGAGAGAAGGCGGGGACGGGATACTGAATTGGAGGATCAGCCATGATCACATTAAATGGCGGATGGCCTACTCCTGCTCCTATCTTCTATGTATCTATGTATCTATGTGAACACCTCACCAATCTAATTGTCACAGATGCATCTGTCCATGACAGTATTGGTAGCAGTGACCGCCGCACAGTCATTGTGGAGACGAAGTCCCGTCTTCACACTGAGGACACATTCCATCGTGTTGTGTGGCACTACCACCGTGCTAAATGGGATAGATTCAGAACAGATCTAGCAGCTCAAAACTGGGCATCCATGAGGTGCTGTGGGCCATCAGCAGCAGCAGAATTGTATTCCACCACAATCTGTAACCTCATGGCCCGGCATATCCCTCACTCTACCATTACCAACAAGCCAGGGGACCAACCCTGGTTCAATAAGTAGTGCAGAAGAGCATGCCAGGAGCAGCACCAGGTGTACCTAAAAATGAGGTGCCAAGCTGGGGAGCTGTAACAGACGACTACATGCATGCTAAACAGCAGAAGCAGCATGCTATAGACAGGGCGAAGCGATCCTACAATCAACGGATCAGATTAAAGCTCTGCAGTCCTGCCACATCCAGTCGTTAATGGTGGTGGACAATTAAACAACGAACAGAAGGAGGAGGCTCCATGAACATCCCCATCCTCAATGATGGTGGAGCCCAGCGTTCACAATCAGCTTTAGCCAGAAGTGCCGACTGGATGATACACCTCGGCCTCCTCCTGAGGTCCCCACCATCACAGAAGCCAATCTTCGGCCAATTTGATTCACTCCACGTGATATCAAGAAACGGCTGAGCGCACTGGATATAGCAAAGGCTATGGGCCCCTGACAACATCCTGGCTGTCGTGCTGAAGACTTGTGCTCCAGAACTAGCCGCGCCTCTAGCCAAGCTGTTCCAGTACAGCTACAACACTGGCATCTACCCGACAATGTGGAAAACTGCCCAGGTATGTCCTATCCACAAAAAGCAGGACAAATCCAATCAATTACCGCCCCATCAGTCTACTCTCAATCATTAGCAAAGTGATGGAAGGTGTCGTCGACAGTGCTATCAAGCGGCACTTACTCACCAATAACCGGCTCACTGATGCTCAGTTTAGGTTCCGCCAGGACCACTCGGCTCCCGACCTCATTACAGCCTTGGTCCAAACATGGACAAAAGAGCTGGATTCCAGAGGTGAGGTGAGAGTGACTGCCCTTGACATCAAGGCAGCATTTGACTGAATGTGGCATCAAGGAGCCCTAGTAAAACTAATGTCAATGGGAATCAGGGGAAACTCTCCACTGGCTGGAGTCATACCTAGCACAAAGGAAGATGGTTCTGATTGTTGGAGGCCAATCATCTCAACCCAAGGACATCGCTGCAGGAGTTCCTCAGGGCAGTGTCCTAGGTCCAACCATCTTCAGCTGCTTCATCAATGACCTTCACTCCAACATAAGGTCAGAAGCGGGGATGTTCGCTGATGATTGCACAGTTATCAGTTCCATTCTTAATTCCTAAGATAATGAATTAGTTTTGTGCCCGCATGCACCAAGACCCGGACAACATCCTGGCTTGGGCTGATAAGTGGCAAGTAACATTTACGTTACACTAGTGTCAAGCAATGACCAACTGCAACAAGAGAGAGTCTAAGCAGCTCCCCATGACAGTCAATGGCATTACCATCACCGAATCCCCCACCATCAACATCCTGGGGGTCACCATTGACCAGATACTTAACTGGACCAGCCACATAAATACTGTGGCTACAAGAGCAGGTCAGAGGCTAGTTATTCTGCGGCGAGTGTCTCACCTCCTGACTCCCCAAAGCCTTTCCACCACCTACAATGCACAAGTCAGGAGTATGATGGAATACTCTCTGTGGTAACACAATACAGCTTCCTGTGACTTGAACTTTATTACATCACTTCCTGTGATTAGTCCAGGATAAATACTGGGCTGATCAGTGGGATCCTGGAGAGGCATAGAGTAAGACCTCTTTTGTATGTAGCACCTTTTTAGTTGATTAAAGCTTACTTTAAGTTCACCACGCGTAAGGCTCATTCTTACGACAATTTAATCAACTTTGAAAAACTTCGCACTCAAACTTTTTGGACGAACTCGGAACTAAGGATCCAGGGAATCACCCATCATGGAAAACATCCTTAAACCATCGCGTCTTGACTTGGACCCAAACACCCCAACAGCCGGTAAGGTGTGGAAACACTGGTATCGCACGTTTGACAATTTTCTCGAATATTGCAAGGCTGATGATGACTCAAAATTGCGGATACTCATCAACTGTGTCACCCCGAATGTATTTCAGTATGTTGAGGAATGGGGCAGTTACGAGGAGGCAATTCGGACGCTTAAAAGTCTATATACTAAGACACCGAATGAGGTCTATGCCAGACATCTACTAGCTACAGCCCAACAAGGGCCGGAGGAATCCTTTGATAAATTCCTCCAAGAGCTTCGCAGACTTAGTATGGACTGTAACTTTCAGGCGGCCTCAGCTGAGCTGTACCGTGAAGAAATGATCCGTGATGCTTTCATCTGCGGGCTTGCCTCCCCATTTATACGCCAGCGTCTACTGGAAAGTAAGACACTTGAGCTTCAGAGAGCTTATGACATGGCTTGCTCTCTAGATCTGGCAAAAAGAAATGCAGACCTTTATACAGTGCCCAGACCTCGGTCTGCTGCCTTAACTACAGTCAGGCAATTTAAGAGGCCACAGGTGAACTCTATTAGGGAGGACTTTATCCCTGACGATCAATCTGATGACTTCACTGATGAAGAGGATGATGACCCCACTGTGGCAGCCTCTTGGCAATCTAAGAAATGCTTCTTTTGTGGTGATGAGTTTCACCCTCGGAAATTCTGCCCTGCTCGCAATGCGTTTTGCAGTCATTGCAACAAAAAGGGTCATTTTGCAAAGGTTTGCCTATCAAGAGCCTCTACGAGGGCTTATCAAGCTAAGTCCTACCGAACTGCCCCGGTAAGGGCCTATCAAGATGTTCCGGCTAAAATCTATCGTGCTTCCTCTCGGGTTTTCTCTCGAAGAAACACACCTAGAGTTTCAGCCACTCTTTGTGCAACGACACCAATTACAGCTGCTTGTCCTCAGAACCTATTCCATGCAGCTACAAAAGCATCAATTAATGGACATACTTTAGATGCCTTAATTGACTCAGGTAGCACTGATAGTTTCATTAGGGAACAGATTGTTGCAGAGTTAAAGCTACATGTTTTCCCATCGGACCAGGCAATTGCGATGGCTCAGTCATCACTTAATACCAGAATTTCTGGCTTTTGTATGGTTGAAATAACACTTAATGGTCACAAGTATCCCTCCACCCGGCTTTCGGTGCTCAAGGACTTATGTAGTGATCTTATCTTAGGGCTAGATTTTCAAAAGCAGCATAAGAAGCTCACCATTGAGTTCGGCGGATCCAAACCTGAACTCACTATTTCTAATATACGACCTCGATTACCGTTCTGTGCATTGTCAGCAGCTTCACTGGATGAACCCTCACTGTTTACCAGTATCCCTCCTCGATGCAAACCGATTATAACAAAGTCACGACGTTTCAGTCAGGAAGACCTGTCTTTTATTGCGGCTGAGATTTCTCGGCTTTTAGCAGAGGATATCATCGAGCCTTGTTCGTCGCCATGGCGCGCCCAGGTCGTTATTGTTAAGAACCCTCTACAACCTCACAAGAAACGGCTGTGCATTGACTATTCACAGACCATCAATCAATATACGGACTTGGACGCATACCCATTGCCGCGCATCGATGATATGGTTAATAAACTGGCTGAGTACACGGTGTTCTCAACATATGATCTGAAAAGTGCCTATCATCAGGTACCCTTGAAGGTCTCAGACAAGCAGTATACGGCCTTTGAAGCCAATGTACGGCTGTATCAATTTCGTCGCCTCCCCTTTGGGGTCACTAATGGAGTGGCTGTCTTCCAGCGAGCAATGGATGACCTGGTCAAACAGGAAGACTTAAAGGATACGTTTCCTTATCTGGACAATATTACTGTCGCAGGTCGCAATCAGCGGGAACATGACGCCAATCTCCAACGATTTGGGATGCACTCCAGCACCGTAATTTGACATTAAATGCGGCTAAATCCATTGAGTCACAACCAACCATCAACATCCTTGGCTATTGTGTGGGCAATGGCATCATTAAACCTGACCCTGAAAGGCTTCGCCCACTCCAAGAACTCCCGCCACCTAAGAATCCGGCCTCCTTGCGCCGGGCCCTCGGCCTGTTTGCATACTATGCTAAATGGATTCCTAACTTCTCGGACCGAATCCAACCTCTACTGAAGGCCAGCACATTCCCACTAGACACAGCGGCTGTTGCAGCCTTTAACCTCCTGAAAAAACAGTTGGAGAAAGCGGCTCTTCACTCCATCGATGAGAGTCTTCCTTTTGTTGTTGAGTGTGATGCCTCGGAGGTGGCGATCTCGGCCACTCTGAATCAGGAAGGTCGTCCGGTGGCATTTTTGTCCAGGACTTTTCAAGGGGCTGAGCTACATTATCCTCCAGTCGAGAAAGAAGCTACAGCCATCATAGAGGCAGTACGGAAGTGGACTCATCTCCTAGCTCGCCAGCACTTTACCTTAATCACGGACCAGCGATCGGTCGCCTTCATGCTCGATAATCGAAAACGGACCAAAATTAAAAATAATAAAATCCAGCTTTGGCGGCTGGAATTGGCCTCTTTTGGTTACACCATCCACTATCGACCTGGCAAGGAGAATGTGGCTCCGGATACCCTCATACGAGCATTCTGCTCCGCCATGGCACCCTCTACGCTCGTAGACATCCATGATGGGTTGTGTCATCCGGGCGTTACTCACATGCTACACTTCGTGCGGTCCCGAAATCTCCCATTCTCTACCGGGGATGTAAAGAAGATGTGCTCGGACTGCAGAGTCTGTGCGGAATTGAAACCTCAGTTTTTCCGCCCCTCGGGTGGTATACTCATACATGCGACCCAGCCAATGCAACGGCTTAGCATCGATTTTAAGGGGCCGTTGCCCTCTTCAACTCGCAACACTTATCTATTGACCATGGTCGATGAGTTTTTCCGTTTGCCTTTCCCTGCCCCAATATGCTGACGACCACGGTTATCAGCTGCCTTGAGCAGGTATTTGCTTTCTGTGGCATGGCATCCTATGTTCATTCGGATCGGGGCCCTTCTTTTATGTCAGGAGAACTCAAGGCCTATCTCTCGGAACGGGGTATTGCTGCCAGCAGAACGACGCCTTATCATCCGGTCGGGAATGGGCAAGTCGAGCGTTTTAACGCTATCATCTGGAATGCGGTACGTCTGGCTTTGAGATCTCGGGGCCTACCCAACCAGCAATGGGAAGCAGTACTTCCAGACGCATTACACTCCACACGGTCCCTCCTTTCGACCGCCACAAATACGACGCCTCATGAACGGTTCTTCCGATTTCAGCGTCGCTCATCCTATGGGATATCTCTCCCGTCGTGGCTGACTGCACCGGGACCAGTGCTACTCCGAAGATATGTTCGAGCGTCTAAGAATGACCCCCTGGTAGATGAGGTTGAGCTCACTGATGTCAACCCTACCTACGCCTATATTCGGTATCCTGACGGTCGGGAATCTACCGTGTCATTGCGGGATCTGGCTCCCTGCCCGCCGAAACATAGAGGGACACCAGGGGATGATATTGTACCAGGCACATCTCTGGGCTCGCCAGGTGCCTCTCATCACGATCTGGATCTGACGCCGGCTGGTACCTCACTCCAGCGTGCCGACCTGGGGCAGACTGACTATGAGCCCGTCGGGGCTCGCACGCGCAGCCACGATCCACCCCGTACCATACGCTCGGAAACGGATCTGCCACAGCCCTGCCCGACACCCGTTCGGGCACCAGTACACAGTCAGGATCGTCCTGACCCCTCACAGAGCGGGCCGGATCACTCGGACTCTGGTCCACGGCCCGCGGCGGGTAAACGGGCTAGGGGCCCTCTACCGCTACGAGAACCCAAACGGGTGCGGCTCTCCCTCGTCCAGTGGCTACGAAATGGAGGGAGAATGTGGTAACACAATACAGCTTCCTGTGACTCGAACTTCATCCCGGCCTCCTAATCTTTTGGGGGGGGAGAATGTGGTAACACAATACAGCTTCCTGTGACTTGAACTTTATTACATCACTTCCTGTGATTAGTCCAGGATAAATACTGGGCTGATCAGTGGGATCCTGGAGAGGCATAGAGTAAGACCTCTTTTGTATGTAGCACCTTTTTAGTTGATTAAAGCTTACTTTAAGTTCACCACGCGTAAGGCTCATTCTTACGACACTCTCCACTTGCCTGAATGAGTGCAGCTCCAGCAACACTCAAGAAGCTCGACACCATCCAGGACAAAGCAGCCTGTTTGATCCGCACCCCATCCACCACCTTAAACAATCACTCCCTCCACCACCAGCGTACCGTGGCTGCAGTGTGCACCATCTACAAGCTGCACTGCAGCAACTGGCCAAGGCTTCTTCAGCAGCACCTCCCAAGCCCGCGACCTCTTCCACCTAGAAGGACAAGGGCAGCAGACGCATGGGAACACGACCACCTCCAAGTTTCCCTCCAAGTCACACACCATCCTGACTTGGAAATATATCGCCAATCCTTCATCCTGGAAGTCTCTCCCTAGCATCATTATGGGAGTAGCTTCACCACGTGGAATATAATGGTGTAAGAATGTGGCTCAACAACACCTTCTCAAGGGCAATTAGGGATAGCCAACAAATGCTGGCTATGTGAGCTACACCTACATCCCATGAATGAATACAATTTTTTACAAAATACATGGCTTGAGGTCGCAGTTAGCGTTGGCTGTAACAACTTCCATTGAATAGCATATCGAAACTTAAAGTCAAGGCTAATCACCAGAATCAGGTGTACGAGTGTGGCCATTTCCCATGGAAGTTTACCAAAACAGCGAATCAATACCCATGAAACTTTAGCCCAACAACGAGTCAAAGTCAGTGGAACCATATGCCACACGATAAACCAATGTCCATGAAAGCTTACACCAACAAAAAAAATCGTCCATTGAAACTTACCCCATCAAACCATCACCCATTGAACCTTACCCCAACAACAAACCATCGCCCATTGAAATTTACCCCAACAAACCATCACCCATTGAACCTTACCCCAACAACAAACCATCGCCCATTGAACCTTACCCCAACAAATCATCACCCATTGATCCTTACCCCAACAAACCATCGCCCATTGAACCTTACCCCAACAACAAACCATCACCCATTGAACCTTAACCCAACCACAAAGCATCACCCATTGAACCTTACCCCAACAACAAACCATCACCCATTGAACCTTAACCCAACCACAAAGCATCACCCATTGAACCTTACCCCAACAACAAACCATCACCCATTGAACCTTAACCCAACCACAAAGCATCACCCATTGAACCTTACCCCAACAACAAACCATCACCCATTGAAACTTACCCCAACAACAAACCATCGCCCATTGAACCTTACCCCAACAAACCATCACCCATTGATCCTTACCCCAACAAACCATCACCCATTGAACCTTACCCCAACAACAAACCATTGCCCATTGAACCTTACCCCAACAAACCATCACCCATTGATCCTTACCCCAACAAACCATCACCCATTGAACCTTACCCCAACAACAAACCATCACCCATTGAACTTTACCACAACAACAAACCATTGCACATTGAACCTAACCACAACAATAAACCATTTCCCATTGAACCTTCCCCCAACACCAAAACATCGCCCATTGAACCTTCCCCCAACACCAAAACATCGCACAATGAACCTTACCCCAACACCAAAACATCGCACATTGAGCCGTACCCCAACACCAAAACATTGCACATTGAACCTTACCCCAACACCAAAACATCGCACATTGAACCTTAGCCCAACAACAAACTATTGCCCATTGAACCTTACCCCAACAACAAAGCATCGCCCATTGAACATTACCCAAACAAAGCATTGCCCAATGAACCTTAACCCTACAAACCATCACCCATTGAACCTTACCCCAACAAACCATCGCCCATTGAACCTTAACCCAACACCAAAACATCGCACATTGAACCTTACCCCAACAACAAACTATATGCCCATTGAACCTTACCCCAACAACAATCCATCGCCCATTAAACCTTACCCCAACACCAAAACATCGCACATCGAACCTTACCCCAACAACAAATCATCGCCCATGGAACCTTACACCAACAACAAACCATCGCCCATTGATATGTACCCCAACACCAAAACATCGCACATTGAACCTTACCCCAACACCAAAACATCGCACATTGAGCCGTACCCCAACACCAAAACATCGCACATTGAACCTTAGCCCAACAACAAACTATTGGCCATTGAAACTTACGCCAACAACAAACTAATGCCCATTGAAATTTACCCCAACAATAAACTATTGCCCATTGAACCTTACCCCAACAACAAACTATTGCCCATTGAAACTTACCCGAACAATAAACTATTGCCCATTGAACCTTACCCCAACAACAAACTATTGCCCATTGAACCTTACACCAACAACAAACTATTGCCCATTGAAACTTACCCCAACAACAAACCATCGCCCATTGAAACTTACCCCAACAACAAACTATTGCCCAATGAACCTTACCCCAACAAACCATCACCCATTGAAGCTTACCCCAACAAACCATCGCCCAGTGAAACTTACCCCAAAATCAAAGCATCACCCATTGAACTTTACCCCAACAACAAACCATCGCCCATTGAAACTTACTCCAATAAACCATCGCCCATTCAACCTTACCCCAACAACAAACCATCGCCCATTGAACCTTACCCCAACAAATCATCGCCCATTGAACCTTACCCCCACAAACTATTGCCCATTGAATCTTATCCCAACAACAAACCATCACCCATTGATCCTTACCCCAACAAACCATCGCCCATTGAACCTCACCCCAAAAATAAACCATCGCCCATTGAACCTTACCCCAACAACAAACCATCGCCCATTGAACCTTACCCCAAAAAACCATCACCCATTGAACCATACCCCAACAAACCATCGCCCATTGAACCTTACCCCAACAACAAATCATCGCCCATTGAACATTACCCCAACAAACCATCACCCATTGAACTTTACCACAACAAACCATCGCCCATTGAACCTTACCACAACAAACCATCGCCCATTGAACCTTACCCCAACACCGAAACATCGCACAACGAACCTTACCCCAACAACAAACCATCGCCCATTGAACCGTACCCCAACACCAAAACATTGCACATTGAACCTTACCCCAACCACAAAGCATCACCCATTGAACCTTACCCCAACAACAAACCATCACCCATTGAACCTTACCCCAACAACAAACCATCGCCCATTGATCCTTACCCCAACAACAAACCATTGCCCATTGAACCTTACCCCAACAACAAACCATCGCCCATTGATCCTTACCCCAACAACAAACCATTGCCCATTGAACCTTACCCCAACAAACCATCACCCATTGATCCTTACCCCAACAATCCATCACCCATTGAACCTTACCCCAACAACAAACCATCACCCATTGAAACTTACACCAACAAACCATCACCCATTGAACCTTACCCCAACAACAAACCATCACACATTGAACCTTACCCCAACAACAAACCATCGCCCATTGAACCTTACCCCAACAACAAACCATCGCCCATTGAACCTTACCCCAACAACAAACCATCGCCCATTGAACCTTACCCCAAAAAACTATTGCCCATTGAAACATACCCCAACAACAAACCATCGCCCATTGAAGCTTCCCCCAACACCAAAACATCGCCCATTGAACCTTACCCCAACAACAAACCATTGCACATTGAACCTTACCCCAACAACAAACCATTGCACATTGAACCTAACCACAACAATAAACCATTTCCCATTGAACCTTCCCCCAACACCAAAACATCGCACAATGAACCTTACCCCAACACCAAAACATCGCACATTGTGCCGTACCCCAACATCAAAACATTGCACATTGAACCTTACCCCAACACCAAAACATCGCACATTGAACCTTAGCCCAACAACAAACTATTGCCCATTGAATCTTACCCCAACAACAAAGCATCGCCCATTGAACATTACCCAAACAAAGCATTGCCCAATGAACCTTAACCCTACAAACCATCACCCATTGAACCTTACCCCAACAAACCATCGCCCATTGAACCTTAACCCAACACCAAAACATCGCACATTGAACCTTACCACAACAACAAACTATTGCCCATTGAAACGTACCCCAACAACAAACCATCGCCCATTGAACCTTACCCCAACACCAAAACATCGCACATTGAACCTTACCACAACAACAAACTATTGTCCATTGAACATTACCCCAACAACAAACCATCGCCCATTGAACTGTACCCCAACACCAAAACATCGCACATTGAACCTTACCCCAACAACAAAACATCGCCCATTAAACCTTACCCCAACACCAAAACATCGCACATCGAACCTTACCCCAACAACAAACCATCGCCCATTGAACCTTACACCAACAACAAACCATCGCCCATTGAACTGTACCCCAACACCAAAACATCGCACATTGAACCTTACCCCAACACCAAAACATCGCACATTGAGCCGTACCCCAACAACAAACCATCGCCCATTGAAACTTACCCCAACAACAAGCTATTGCCCAATGAACCTTACCCCAACAAACCATCACCCATTGAAGCTTACCCCAACAAACCATCGCCCAGTGAAACTTACCCCAAAATCAAAGCATCACCCATTGAAACTTACTCCAATAAACCATCGCCCATTCAACCTTACCCCAACAACAAACCATCGCCCATTGAACCTTACCCCAACAAATCATCGCCCATTGAACCTTACCCCCACAAACTATTGCCCATTGAATCTTATCCCAACAACAAACCATCACCCATTGATCCTTACCCCAACAAACCATCGCCCATTGAACCTCACCCCAACAAACCATCGCCCATTGAACCTTACCCCAAAAATAAACCATCGCCCATTGAACCTTACCCCAACAACAAACCATCGCCCATTGAACCTTACCCCAAAAAACCATCACCCATTGAACCATACCCCAACAAACCATCGCCCATTGAACCTTACCCCAACAACAAATCATCGCCCATTGAACATTACCCCAACAAACCATCACCCATTGAACTTTACCACAACAAACCATCGCCCATTGAACCTTACCCCAACACCGAAACATCGCACATCGAACCTTACCCCAACAACAAACCATCGCCCATTGAACCGTACCCCAACACCAAAACATCGCACATTGAACCTTACCCCAACACCAAAACATCGCACGTTGAGCCGTACTCCAACACCAAAACATCGCACATTGAACCTTAGCCCAACAACAAACTATTGCCCATTGAACCTTACCCCAACAATAAACTATTGCCCATTGAACCTTACACCAACAATAAACTATTGCCCATTGAACCTTACCCCAACCACAAACTATTGGCCATTGAACCTTACCCCAACAACAAACCATCGCCCTTTGAACCTTACCCCAACAAACCATCACCCATTGAACCTTACCCCAACAAACCATCGCCCATTGAACCTTACCCCAACAAAAAACCATCGCCCATTGAAACTTAATCCAATAAGCCATCGCCCATTGAACCTTACCCCAACAACAAACCATCGCCCATTGAAACTTACCCCAACAACAAACCATCGCACATTGAACCTTACCCCAACAACAAACCATCGTCCATTGAACCTTACGCCAACAAACCATTGCCCATTGAACCTTACCCCAACAACAAACCATCACCCATTGAACCTTACCCCAACAAACCATCGCCCATTGAACCTTACCCCAACAACAAACCATCGCCCATTGAACCTTACCTCAACAAACCATCACCCATTGAACCTTACCCCAACAACAAACCATCGCCCATTGAACCTTACCCCAACAAACCATCACCCATTGAACTTTACCCCAACAAACCATCGCCCATTGAACCTTACCCCAACAAACCATTGCCCATTGAACCTTACCCCAACAACAAACCATCGCCCATTGAAACTTACTCCAATAAACCATCGCACATTGAACCTTACCCCAACAACAAACCATCACCCATTGAACCTTACCCCAACAAACCATCACCCATTGAACCTTACCCGAACAACAAACCATCGCCCATTGAACCTTACCCCAACAAACCATCACCCATTGAACTTCACCCCAACAAACCATCGCCCATTGAACCTTACCCCAACACCAAAACATCGCACAACGAACCTTACCCCAACAACAAAACATTGCACATTGAACCTTACCCCAACAACAAACTATTCGCCATTGAACCTTACCCCAACAACAAACTATTGCCCATTGAACCTTACCCCAACAACAAACTATTGGACATTGAACCTTACCCCAACAATAAACTATTGCCCATTGAACCTTACCCCAACAACAAACTATTGGACATTGAACCTTACCCCAACAATAAACTTTTGCCCATTGAACAATTCGATAACTTTCACTATTGCAATGGAGAGGGATAGGGCCATACGGCAGGGCAGGGTTTATAATTGGGGGAGGGGTAATTATGATGCGATTAGGCAAGAATTAGGGAGTATAAGATGGGAACAGAAACTATCAGGTAAAGGCACAAACGAAAAGTGGAGCTTTTTCATGGAGCAATTACTGCGTGTCCTTGATAGGTATGTCCCTGTCAGGCAGGGAGGAAATGGCCGAGTGAGAGAACCATGGTTCACAAAAGAGGTTGAATGTCTAGTCAAGAGGAAAAAGGAAGCGTATTTAAGGATGAGAAAACAAGGTTCAGTTGGGTCGATTGAGGGGTACAAGGTAGCAAGGAATGAGCTAAAAAAAAGAGCTTAGGAGAGCTAGGAGGGGGCATGAGAAGTCCTTGGCGAGTCGGATCAAGAAAAACCCCAAGGCCTTTTACTCTTATGTGAGAAATAAAAGAATGACCAGGGTGAGGGTAGGGCCGGTCAAGGACAGTAGTGGGAACTTGTGCATGGAGTCAGAAGAGATAGGAGAGGTGATGAATGAATACTTTTCGTCAGTGTTCACCGAGGAGAGGGGCCATGTTCTTGAGGATGAGTGTGTGATAAAGGTGGATAGGCTGGAGGTGGTAGATGTTCTGAGGGAAGATGTTTTAGCAATTTTGAAGAACCTGAGGGTCGATAAGTCCCCTGGGCCAGATGGGATATATCCTAGGATTCTTTGGGAGGCAAGAGAGGAGATTGCAGAGCCTCTGGCTTTGATCTTTGGGTCCTCACTGTCCACGGGAATGGTGCCAGAGGACTGGAGAGTGGTGAATGTTGTTCCTCTCTTCAAGAAAGGAAATAGGAATGACCCTGGTAATTATAGGCCGGTTAGTCTTACTTCGGTGGTTGGTAAGATAATGGAAAAGGTCCTGAGGGATAGGATTTATGACCATTTGGAAAGGGGCAACTTAATCAGGGATAGTCAACACGGATTCGTGAAGGGTAAGTCTTGCCTAACAAATTTGATTGAATTCTTTGAGGAGGTAACTAAGTGTGTAGATGAAGGTAGAGCAGTTGATGTCGTATACATGGATTTTAGTAAGGCGTTTGTTAAGGTTCCCCATGGTCGGCTCATGAAGAAAGTAAGGAGTTGTGGGATAGAGGGAAATTTGGCCGATTGGATAAGTAACTGGCTATCTCATAGAAGGCAGAGGGTGGTGGTGGATGGAGCATTTTCGGACTGGAGACCAGTTACCAGCGGTGTGCCACAGGGGTCGGTGCTGGGTCCTCTGCTGTTTGTGATTTTTATCAATGACTTGGAGGAGGGGACTGAAGGGTGGATCAGTAAATTTGCTGATGACACCAAGATTGGTGGAGCAGTGGATGAGGTGGAGGGCTGTTGTAGGCTGCAAAGAGACATTGATAGGATGCAGAGCTGGGCCGAAAAATGGCAGATGGAATTTAACCCTGATAAGTGCGAGGTGATTCATTTTGGTAGGGCAAATTTGAATAAGGATTACAGGGTCAACGGCAGGGTTCTGAGGAACGTGGAGGAACAGAGGGATCTGGGGGTTCATATCCACAGATCTCTGAAGGTTGCCACTCAAGTGGATAGAGCAGTAAAGAAGGCCTATGGTGTGTTGGCGTTTATTAACAGAGGGTTTGAGTTTAAGAACCGTGAGGTTATGCTGCAACTGTACAGGACCTTGGTGAGACCACATTTGGAATATTGTGTGCAGTTCTGGTCACCTCACTATAGGAAGGACGTGGAAGCATTGGAAAGAGTGCAAAGGAGATTTACCAGGATGCTGCCTGGTTTGGGGGGGAGGTCTTATGAGGAAAGATTGAGGGAGTTGGGGCTTTTCTCTTTAGAGCGGAGGAGGATGAGAGGCGACTTAATAGAGGTTTATAAGATGATGAGGGGGATAGATAGAGTGGATGTTCAGAGACTATTTCCTCGGGTAGAGGCAGCTGTTACAAGGGGCATAACTATAAGGTGCATGGGGGGAGATATAGAAGAGATGTCCGAGGTAGATTCTTTACTCAGAGAGTGGTTGGGGTGTGGAATGGACTGCCTGCTGTGATAGTGGAGTCGGACACTTTAGGAACTTTCAAGCGGTTATTGGATAAGCACATGGAGCACACCAGAGTGATAGGGAGTGTGACAGCTTGATCTTGGTCTCGGACAATGCTCGGCACAGCATTGAGGGCCGAAGGGCCTGTACTGTGCTGTACTGTTCTATGTTCTATGTTCTATGAACCTTACCCCAACAACAAACCATCGCCCATTGAAACTTACCCCAACAACAAACCATCGCCCATCGAACCTTACCCCAACAACAAACCATCGCCCATTGAACCTTACCCCAACAACAAACCATCGCCCATTGAAACTTACCCCAACAACAAACCATCGCCCATTGAAACTTACTCCAATAAACCATCGCCCATTGAACCTTACCCCAACAAACCATCGCCCATTGAACCTTACCCCAACAACAAACCATCGCCCATTGAAACTTACCCCAACAACAAACCATCGCCCATCGAACCTTACCCCAACAACAAACCATCGCCCATTGAACCTTACCCCAACAACAAACCATCGCCCATTGAACCTTACCCCAACAAACCATCGCCCATTGAACCTTACCCCAACAACAAACCATCGCCCATTGAACCTTACCCCAACAAACCATCGCCCATTGAACCTTACCCCAACAACAAACCATCGCCCATTGAACCTTACCCCAACAACAAACCATTTGCCATTGAACCTTACCCCAACAACAAACCATCGCCCATTGAACCTCACCCCAACAACAAACCATCGCCCATTGAACCTTACCCCAACAACAAACCATCGCCCATTGAACCTTACCCCAACAAACCATCACCCATTGAACATTACCCCAACAAACCCTCGCCCATTGAACCTTACCCCAACAAACCATCGCCCATTGAACCTTACCCCAACAACAAACAATCACCCATTGAACCTTACCCCAACAAACCATCGCCCATTGAACCTTACCCCTACAAACCATCGCCCATTGAACCTTATCCCAACAACAAACCATTGCCCATTGAACCTTCCCCCAACAAACCATCGCCCATTGAACCTTATCCCAAGAACAAACGATCACCCATTGAACCTTACCCCAACAACAAACCATCGCCCATTGAACCTTATCCCAAGAACAAACCATCACCCATTGAACCTTATCCCAACAACAATCCATCGCCCATTGAACCTTACCCCAACAATAAACCATCGCCCATTGAACCTTACCCCAACAATAAACCATCGCCCATTGATCCTTACCCCAACAACAAACCATCGCCCATTGAACCTTACCCCAACAAACCATCGCCCATTGAACCTTACCCCAAAAACAAAACATCGCCCATTGAACCTTACCCCAAAAACAAACCATCGCCCATTGAACTTTACCCCAAAAAACCATCACCCATTGAACCGTACCCCAACAAACCATCGCCCATTGAACCTTACCCCAACAACAAATCATCGCCCATTGAACATTACCCCAACAAACCATCACCCATTGAACTTTACCACAACAAACCATCGCCCATTGAACCGTACCCCAACACAAAAACATCGCATATTGAACCTTACCCCAACACCAAAACATCGCACGTTGAGCCGTACCCCAACACCAAAACATCGCACATTGAACCTTAGCCCAACAACAAACTATTGCCCATTGAACCATACCCCAACAATAAACTATTGCCCATTGAACCTTACCCCAACAATAAACTATTGCCCATTGAACCTTACCCCAACAAACCATCGCCCTTTGAACCTTACCCCAACAAACCATCACCCATTGAACCTTACCCCAACAACAAACCATCGCCCATTGAACCTAACCCCAACAACAAACCATCGCCCATTGAAACTTACTCCAACAAACCATCGCACATTGAACCTTACCCCAACAAACCATCACCCATTGAACCTTACCCCAACAACAAACCATCGCACATTGAACCTTACCCCAACAACAAACCATCGCCCATTGAACCTTACCCCAACAAACCATCGCCCATTGAACCTTACCCCAACAACAAACCATCGCCCATTGAACCTTACCCCAACAATCCATCGCCCATTGAACCTTACCCCAACAACAGACCATCGCCCATTGAACCTTACCTCAACAAACCATCGCCCATTGAACCTTACCCCAACAAACCATCGCCCATTGAAACTTACCCCAACAAACCCTCGCCCATTGAACCTTACCCCAACAAACCATCACCCATTGAAACTTACCCCAACAAACCCTCGCCCATTGAACCTTACCCCAACAACAAACCATCGCCCATTGAAACTTACTCCAATAAACCATCGCCCATTGAACCTTACCCCAACAACAAACCATCGCCCATTGAACCTTACCCCAACAAACCATCGCCCATTGAACCTTACCCCAACAAACCATCGCCCATTGAACCTTACCCCAACACCAAAACATCGCACAACGAACCTTACCCCAACAAAAAATATCAAACATTGAACCTTACCCCAACAAAAAACTATTGGACATTGAACCTTACCCCAACAATAAAGTATTGCCCATTGAACCTTACCCCAACAACAAACCATCGCCCATTGAACCTTACCCCAACAACAAACCATCGCCCATTGAACCTTACCCCAACAAAACATCACCCATTGAACTTTACCCCAACAAACCATCACCCATTGAACCTTACCCCAACAAACCATCGCCCATTGAACCTTACCCCAACAACAAACCATCGCCCATTGAACCTTATGCCAACAACAAACCATTGCCCATTGAAACTTACTCCAACAAACCATCGCACATTGAACCTTACCCCAACAACAAACCATCGCCCATCGAACCTTACCCCAACAACAAACCATCGCACATTGAACCTTACCCCAACAACAAACCATCGCCCATTGAACCTTACCCCAACAAACCATCGCCCATTGAACCTTACCCCAACAACAAACCATCGCCCATTGAACCTTACCCCAACAATCCATCGCCCCTTGAACCTTACCCCAACAACAGACCATCGCCCATTGAACCTTACCTCAACAAACCCTCGCCCATTGAACCTTACCCCAACAAACCATCACCCATTGAAACTTACCCCAACAAACCCTCGCCCATTGAACCTTACCCCAACAACAAACCATCGCCCATTGAAACTTACTCCAATAAACCATCGCCCATTGAACCTTACCCCAACAACAAACCATCGCCCATTGAACCTTACCCCAACAAACCATCGCCCATTGAACCTTACCCCAACAAACCATCGCCCATTGAACCTTACCCCAACACCAAAACATCGCACAACGAACCTTACCCCAACAAAAAATATCAAACATTGAACCTTACCCCAACAAAAAACTATTGGACATTGAACCTTACCCCAACAATAAAGTATTGCCCATTGAACCTTACCCCAACAACAAACCATCGCCCATTGAACCTTACCCCAACAACAAACCATCGCCCATTGAACCTTACCCCAACAAAACATCACCCATTGAACTTTACCCCAACAAACCATCACCCATTGAACCTTACCCCAACAAACCATCGCCCATTGAACCTTACCCCAACAACAAACCATCGCCCATTGAACCTTATGCCAACAACAAACCATTGCCCATTGAACCTTACCCCAACAACAAACCATCGCCCATTGAAACTTACCCCAACAAACCATCGCCCATTGAACCTTATCCCAAGAACAAACCATCGCTCATTGAAACTTACCCCAACAAAAAACAATCGCCCATTGAACCTTACCCCAACAATAAACCATCGCCCATTGTTCCTTACCCCAACAACAAACCATCGCCCATTGAACCTTACCCCAACAAACCATCGCCCATTGAACCTTACCCCAAAAACAAACCATCGCCCATTGAAGCTTACCCCAAAAACAAACCATCGCCCATTGAACCTTACCCCAAAAAACCATCACCCATTGAACCGTACCCCAACAAACCATCGCCCATTGAACCGTACCCCAACAACAAATCATCGCCCATTGAACATTACCCCAACAAACCATCACCCATTGAACTTTACCACAACAAAACATCGCCCATTGAACCGTACCCCAACACAAAAACATCGCACATTGAACCTTACCCCAACACCAAAACATCGCACGTTGAGCCGTACCCCAACACCAAAACATCGCACATTGAAGCTTACCCCAACAACAAACTATTGCCCATTGAACCTTACCCCAACAATAAACTATTGCCCATTGAACCTTACCCCAACAATAAACTATTGCCCATTGAACCTTACCCCAACAAACCATCACCCATTGAACCTTACCCCAACAGCCATCACCCATTGAACCTTACCCCAACAAACCATCACCCATTGAACCTTACCCCAACAGCCATCACCCATTGAACCTTACCGCAACAACAAACCATCGCCCATTGAACCTTACCCCAACAAACCATCACCCATTGAACCTTACCCCAACAGCCATCACCCATTGAACCTTACCGCAACAACAAACCATCGCCCATTGAACCTTACCCCAACAACAAACCATCGCCCATTGAAACTTAATCCAATAAGCCATCGCCCATTGAACCTTACCCCAAAAACAAACCATCGCCCATTGAAACTTACTCCAATAAACCATCGCACATTGAACCTTACCCCAACAACAAACCATCGCCCATCGAACCTTACCCCAACAACAAACCATCGCACATTGAACCTTACCCCAACAACAAACCATCGACCATTGAAACTTACCCCAACAAACCATCGCCCATTGAACCTTACCCCAACAAACCCTCGCCCATTGAACCTTACCCCAACAACAAACCATCGCCCATCGAACCTTACCCCAACAACAAACCATCGCCCATTGAACCTTACCCCAACAATCCATCGCCCATTGAACCTTACCCCAACAACAAACCATCGCCCATTGAACCTTACCTCAAAAAACCATCGCCCATTGAACCTTACCCCAACAAACTATCGCCCTTTGAAACTTACCCCAACAAACCCTCGCCCATTGAACCTTACCCCAACAAACCATCGCCCATTGAAACTTACCCCAACAAACCCTCGCCCATTGAACCTTACCCCAACAACAAACCATCGCCCATTGAAACTTACACCAATAAACCATCGCCCATTGAACCTTACCCCAACAACAAACCATTGCCCATTGAACCTTACCCCAACAAACCATCGCCCATTGAACCTTACCCCAACACCAAAACATCGCACAACGAACCTTACCCCAACAACAAAACATCAAACATTGAACCTTACCCCAACAATAAAGTATTGCCCATTGAACCTTACCCCAACAACAAACTATTGGACATTGAACCTTACCCCAACAATAAACTATTGCCCATTGAACCTTACCCCAACAATAAACTATTGCCCATTGAACCTTACCCCAACAACAAATTATTGGACATTGAACCTTACCCCAACAACAAACCATCGCCCATTAAACCTTACCCCAACAACAAACCATCGCCCATTGAACCTTACCCCAACAACAAACCATCGCCCATTGAACCTTACCCCAACAAAGCATCACCCATTGAACTTTACCCCAACAAACCATCACCCATTGAACCTTACCCCAACAAACCATCGCCCATTGAACCTTACCCCAACAACAAACCATCGCCCATTGAACCTTACCCCAACAACAAACCATCGCCCATTGAAACTTACCCCAACAACAAACCATCGCCCATTGAACCTTACTCCAACAATAAACCATCGCTCATTGAACCTTACCCCAACAAACCATCACCCATTGAACCTTACCCCAACAACAAACCATCGCCCATTGAACCTTAACCTAAAAACAAACCATTGCCCTTTGAACCTTACCCCAACAACAAACCTTCGCCCATTGAACCTTAACCTAAAAACAAACCATCGCCCATTGAACTTTACCCCAACAAACCATCGCCCATTGAACCTTACCCCAACAACAAACCATCGCCCATTGAACCTTACCCCAACAACAAACCATCGCTCATTGAACCTTACCCCAACAACAAACCATCGCCCATTGAACCTTACCCCAACAACAAACCATCGCTCATTGAACCTTACCCCAATAACAAATCATCACCCATTGAACCTTACCTCAACAACAAACCATCGCCCATTGAACCTTACCCCAACAACAAACCATCGCCCATTGAACCTTACCCCAACAACAAACCATCGCTCATTGAACCTTACCCCAATAACAAATCATCACCCATTGAACCTTACCCCAACAACAAACCATCGCTCATTGAACCTTACCCCAATAACAAATCATCACCCATTGAACCTTACCCCAACAAACCATCGCCCATTGAACCTTATCCCAACAACAAACCATCGCCCATTGAAGCTTACCCCAACAACAAACCATCGCCCATTGAACCTTACCCCAACAAACCATCGCCCATTGAACCTTACCCCAACAAACCATCGCCCATTGAACTTTACCCAAAGAAACCATTGCCCATTGAACCTTACCCCAACAACAAACCATCGCCCATTGAACCTTACCCCAACAACAAACCATCACCCATTGAACCTTACCCCAACAACAAACCATCGCCCATTGAACCTTACCCCAACAAACCATCACCCATTGAACATTACCCCAACAAACCATCGCCCATTGAACCTTACCCCAACAAACCATCGCCCATTGAACCTTACCCCAACAACAAACCATCGCCCATTGAAACTTACCCTAACAAACCATCGCCCATTGAACATTACCCCAACAACAAACCATCGCCCATTGAACCTTACCCCAACAACAAACCATCGCCCATTGAAACTTACCCCAACAACAAACCATCGCCCATTGAACCTTACCCCAACAAACCATCGCCCATTGAACCTTACCCCTACAAACCATCGCCCATTGAACCTTATCCCAACAACAAACCATTGCCCATTGAACCTTCCCCCAACAAACCATCGCCCATTGAACCTTATCCCAAGAACAAACGATCACCCATTGAACCTTACCCCAACAACAAACCATCGCCCATTGAAACTTACCCCAACAAACCATCCCCCATTGAACCTTATCCCAAGAACAAACCATCGCCCATTGAACCTTATCCCAACAACAAACAATCGCACATTGAACCTTACCCCAACAATAAACCATCGCCCATTGAACCTTACCCCAACAATAAACCATCGCCCATTGATCCTTACCCCAACAACAAACCATCGCCCATTGAACCTTACCCCAACAAACCATCGCCCATTGAACCTTACCCCAAAAACAAAACATCGCCCATTGAACCTTACCCCAAAAACAAACCATCGCCCATTGAACCTTACCCCAAAAAACCATCACCCATTGAACCGTACCCCAACAAACCATCGCCCATTGAACCTTACCCCAACAACAAATCATCGCCCATTGAACATTACCCCAACAAACCATCACCCATTGAACTTTACCACAACAAACCATCGCCCATTGAACCGTACCCCAACACAAAAACATCGCACATTGAACCTTACCCCAACACCAAAACATCGCACGTTGAGCCGTACCCCAACACCAAAACATCGCACATTGAACCTTAGCCCAACAACAAACTATTGCCCATTGAACCTTACCCCAACAATAAACTATTGCCCATTGAACCTTACCCCAACAATAAACTATTGCCCATTGAACCTTACCCCAACAAACCATCGCCCTTTGAACCTTACCCCAACAAACCATCACCCATTGAACCTTACCCCAACAAACCATCACCCATTGAACCTTACCCCAACAACAAACCATCGCCCATTGAACCTTACCCCAACAACAAACCATCGCCCATTGAAACTTACTCCAACAAACCATCGCACATTGAACCTTACCCCAACAACAAACCATCGCCCATCGAACCTTACCCCAACAACAAACCATCGCACATTGAACCTTACCCCAACAACAAACCATCGCCCATTGAACCTTACCCCAACAAACCATCGCCCATTGAACCTTACCCCAACAACAAACCATCGCACATTGAACCTTACCCCAACAACAAACCATCGACCATTGAACCTTACCCCAACAAACCATCGCCCATTGAACCTTACCCCAACAAACCCTCGCCCATTGAACCTTACCCCAACAACAAACCATCGCCCATCGAACCTTACCCCAACAACAAACCATCGCCCATTCAACCTTACCCCAACAATCCATCGCCCATTGAACCTTACCCCAACAACAAACCATCGCCCATTGAACCTTACCTCAACAAACCATCGCCCATTGAACCTTACCCCAACAAACCATCGCCCTTTGAAACTTACCCCAACAAACCTTCGCCCATTGAACCTTACCCCAACAAACCATCGCCCATTGAAACTTACCCCAACAAACCCTCGCCCATTGAACCTTACCCCAACAACAAACCATCGCCCATTGAAACTTACTCCAATATACCATCGCCCATTGAACCTTACCCCAACAACAAACCATTGCCCATTGAACCTTACCCCAACAAACCATCGCCCATTGAACCTTACCCCAACAAACCATCGCCCATTGAAACTTACCCCAACACCAAAACATCGCACAACGAACCTTACCCCAACAACAAAACATCAAACATTGAACCTTACCCCAACAAAAAACTATTGGCCATTGAACCTTACCCCAACAACAAACTATTGGACATTGAACCTTACCCCAACAATAAACTATTGCCCATTGAACCTTACCCCAACAATAAACTATTGCCCATTGAACCTTACCCCAACAACAAATTATTGGACATTGAACCTTACCCCAACAACAAACCATCGCCCATTAAACCTTACCCCAACAACAAACCATCGCCCATTGAACCTTACCCCAACAACAAACCATCGCCCATTGAACCTTACCCCAACAAAGCATCACCCATTGAACTTTACCCCAACAAACCATCACCCATTGAACCTTACCGCAACAAACCATCGCCCATTGAACCTTACCCCAACAACAAACCATCGCCCATTGAACCTTACCCCAACAACAAACCATCGCCCATTGAAACTTACCCCAACAACAAACCATCGCCCATTGAACCTTACTCCAACAATAAACCATCGCTCATTGAACCTTACCCCAACAAACCATCACCCATTGAACCTTACCCCAACAACAAACCATCGCCCATTGAACCTTAACCTAAAAACAAACCATTGCCCTTTGAACCTTACCCCAACAACAAACCTTCGCCCATTGAACCTTAACCTAAAAACAAACCATCGCCCATTGAACTTTACCCCAACAAACCATCGCCCATTGAACCTTACCCCAACAACAAACCATCGCCCATTGAACCTTACCCCTACAAACCATCGCCCATTGAACCTTACCTCAACAACAAAACATCGCCCATTGAACCTTACCCCAACAACAAACCATCGCTCATTGAACCTTACCCCAATAACAAATCATCACCCATTGAACCTTACCCCAACAAACCATCGCCCATTGAACCTTATCCCAACAACAAACCATCGCCCATTGAAGCTTACCCCAACAACAAACCATCGCCCATTGAACCTTACCCCAACAACAAACCATCGCCCATTGAAGCTTACCCCAACAACAAACCATCGCCCATTGAACCTTACCCCAACAAACCATCGCCCATTGAACCTTACCCCAACAAACCATCGCCCATTGAACTTTACCCAAAGAAACCATTGCCCATTGAACCTTACCCCAACAACAAACCATCGCCCATTGAACCTTACCCCAACAAACCATCACCCATTGAACCTTAGCCCAACAATAAAGCATCGCACATTGAGCCTTACCCCAACAACAAACCATCGCCCATTGAACCTTACCCCAACAACAAACCATCGCCCATTGAACCTTACCCCAACAACAAACCATCGCCCATTGAACCTTACCCCAACAAACCATCACCCATTGAACATTACCCCAACAAACCATCGCCCATTGAACCTTACCCCAACAAACCATCGCCCATTGAACCTTACCCCAACAACAAACCATCGCCCATTGAAACTTACCCTAACAAACCATCGCCCATTGAACATTACCCCAACAACAAACCATCGCCCATTGAACCTTACCCCAACAACAAACCATCGCCCATTGAAACTTACCCCAACAACAAACCATCGCCCATTGAACCTTACCCCAACAAACCATCGCCCATTGAACCTTACCCCTACAAACCATCGCCCATTGAACCTTATCCCAACAACAAACCATTGCCCATTGAACCTTCCCCCAACAAACCATCGCCCATTGAACCTTATCCCAAGAACAAACGATCACCCATTGAACCTTACCCCAACAACAAACCATCGCCCATTGAAACTTACCCCAACAAACCATCCCCCATTGAACCTTATCCCAAGAACAAACCATCGCCCATTGAACCTTATCCCAACAACAAACAATCGCACATTGAACCTTACCCCAACAATAAACCATCGCCCATTGAACCTTACCCCAACAATAAACCATCGCCCATTGATCCTTACCCCAACAACAAACCATCGCCCATTGAACCTTACCCCAACAAACCATCGCCCATTGAACCTTACCCCAAAAACAAAACATCGCCCATTGAACCTTACCCCAAAAACAAACCATCGCCCATTGAACCTTACCCCAAAAAACCATCACCCATTGAACCGTACCCCAACAAACCATCGCCCATTGAACCTTACCCCAACAACAAATCATCGCCCATTGAACATTACCCCAACAAACCATCACCCATTGAACTTTACCACAACAAACCATCGCCCATTGAACCGTACCCCAACACAAAAACATCGCACATTGAACCTTACCCCAACACCAAAACATCGCACGTTGAGCCGTACCCCAACACCAAAACATCGCACATTGAACCTTAGCCCAACAACAAACTATTGCCCATTGAACCTTACCCCAACAATAAACTATTGCCCATTGAACCTTACCCCAACAATAAACTATTGCCCATTGAACCTTACCCCAACAAACCATCGCCCTTTGAACCTTACCCCAACAAACCATCACCCATTGAACCTTACCCCAACAAACCATCACCCATTGAACCTTACCCCAACAACAAACCATCGCCCATTGAACCTTACCCCAACAACAAACCATCGCCCATTGAACCTTACCCCAACAAACCATCGCCCATTGAACCTTACCCCAACAACAAACCATCGCACATTGAACCTTACCCCAACAACAAACCATCGACCATTGAACCTTACCCCAACAAACCATCGCCCATTGAACCTTACCCCAACAAACCCTCGCCCATTGAACCTTACCCCAACAACAAACCATCGCCCATCGAACCTTACCCCAACAACAAACCATCGCCCATTCAACCTTACCCCAACAATCCATCGCCCATTGAACCTTACCCCAACAACAAACCATCGCCCATTGAACCTTACCTCAACAAACCATCGCCCATTGAACCTTACCCCAACAAACCATCGCCCTTTGAAACTTACCCCAACAAACCTTCGCCCATTGAACCTTACCCCAACAAACCATCGCCCATTGAAACTTACCCCAACAAACCCTCGCCCATTGAACCTTACCCCAACAACAAACCATCGCCCATTGAAACTTACTCCAATAAACCATCGCCCATTGAACCTTACCCCAACAACAAACCATTGCCCATTGAACCTTACCCCAACAAACCATCGCCCATTGAACTTTACCCCAACCAACCATCGCCCATTGAAACTTACCCCAACACCAAAACATCGCACAACGAACCTTACCCCAACAACAAAACATCAAACATTGAACCTTACCCCAACAAAAAACTATTGGCCATTGAACCTTACCCCAACAATAAAGTATTGCCCATTGAACCTTACCCCAACAACAAACTATTGGACATTGAACCTTACCCCAACAATAAACTATTGCCCATTGAACCTTACCCCAACAACAAACTATTGGACATTGAACCTTACCCCAACAACAAACTATTGGACATTGAACCTTACCCCAACAACAAACTATTGGACATTGAACCTTACCCCAACAATAAACTATTGCCCATTGAACCTTACCCCAACAACAAACTATTGGATATTGAACCTTACCCCAACAATAAACTATTGCCCATTGAACCTTACCCCAACAATAAACTATTGCCCATTGAACCTTACCCCAACAACAAACCATCGCCCATTGAACCTTACCCCAACAAAGCATCACCCATTGAACTTTACCCCAACAAACCATCACCCATTGAACCTTACCCCAACAAACCATCGCCCATTGAACCTTACCCCAACAACAAACCATTTCCCATTGAACCTTACCCCAACAAACCATCGCACATTGAACCTTACCCCAACAACAAACCATCGCCCATTGAAACTTACCCCAACAACAAACCATCGACCATTGAACCTTACTCCAACAATAAATCATCGCCCATTGAACCTTAACCTAAAAACAAACAATTGCCCTTTGAACCTTACCCCAACAACAAACCTTTGCCCATTGAACCTTACCCCAACAAACCATCACCCATTGAACCTTACCCCAACAACAAACCATCGCCCTTTGAACCTTAACCTAAAAACAAACCATTGCCGTTTGAACCTTACCCCAACAACAAACCTTCGCCCATTGAACCTTAACCTAAAAACAAACCATCGCCCTTTGAACCTTACCCCAACAACAAACCATTGCCCATTGAACCTTACCCCAACAACAAACCATCGCCCATTGAACATTACCCCAACAAACCATCGCCCATTGAACCTTACCCCAACAACAAACCATCGCCCATTGAACCTTACCCCTACAAACCATCGCCCATTGAACCTGACCTCAACAACAAACCATCGCCCATTGAACCTTACCCCAACAACAAACCATCGCTCATTGAACCTTACCCCAATAACAAACCATCACCCATTGAACCTTACCCCAACAAACCATCGCCCATTGAACCTTATCCCAACAACAAACCATCGCCCATTGAACCTTACCCCAACAACAAACCATCGCCCATTGAACCTTACCCCAACAAACCATCGCCCATTGAACTTTACCCAAAGAAACCATTGCCCATTGAACCTTACCCCAACAACAAACCATCGCCCATTGAACCTTACCCCAACAAACCATCGCCCATTGAACATTACCCCAACAAACCATCGCCCATTGAACCTTACCCCAACAACAAACCATCGCCCATTGAACCTTACACCAACAACAAACCATCGCCCATTGAACCTTACCCCAACAACAAACCATCGGCCATTGAAACTTACCCCAACAAACCATCACCCATTGAAACTTACCCCAACAACAAAGCATCGCCCATTGAACCTTACCCCAACAAACCATCGCCCATTGAACCTTAACCCAACAAACCATCACCCGTTGAAACTTACCCCAACAACAAAGCATCCCCCATTGAACCTTACCCCAACAAACCATCGCCCATTGAACCTTACCCCAACAACAAACCATCGCCCATTGAACCTTACCCCAACAAACCATCGCCCATTGAACCTTACCCCAACAACAAACCATTGCCCATTGAACCTTACCCCAGCAAACCATCGCCCATTGAACCTTAACCCAACAACAAACCATCGCCCATTGAACCTTACCCCAACAACAAACCATCGCCCATTGAACCTTACCCCAACAAACCATCGCCCATTGAACATTATCCCAAAAACAAAGCATCGCCCATTGAACCTTACCCCAACAACAAACCATCGCCCATTGAACCTTACCCCAACAACAAACCATCGCCCATTGAACCTTACCCCAACAAACCATCACCCATTGAACCTTACCCCAACAAACCATCGCCCATTGAACCTTACCCCAACAAACCATCGCCCATTGAACCTTACCCCAACAAACCATCGCCAATTGAACCTTACCCCAACAAACCATCGCCCATTGAACATTACCCCAACAACAAACCATCGCCCATTGAACCTTACCCCAACAACAAACCATCGCCCATTGAACTTTACCCCAACAAACCATTGCCCATTGAACTTTACCCCAACAAACCATCGCCCATTGAACCTTATCCCAACAACAACCATCGCCCATTGAACCTTACCCCAACAAACCATCGCCCATTGAACCTTACCCCAACAACAAAACATCGCCCATTGAACCTTATTCCAACAACAAACCATCGCCCATTGAACCTTACCCCAACAAACCATCGCCCATTGAAACTTACCCCAACAAACCATCGCCCATTGAACCTTACCCCAACAAACCATCGCCCATTGAACCTTACCCCAACAAACCATCGCCCATTGAACCTTACCCCAACAAACCATCACCCATTGAACCTTACCCCAACAAACCATCGCCCATTGAACCTTACCCCAACAAACCATCGCCCATTGAACCTTACCCCAACAAACCATCGCCAATTGAACCTTACCCCAACAAACCATCGCCCATTGAACATTACCCCAACAACAAACCATCGCCCATTGAACCTTACCCCAACTACAAACCATCGCCCATTGAACTTTACCCCAACAAACCATTGCCCATTGAACTTTACCCCAACAAACCATCGCCCATTGAACCTTATCCCAACAACAACCATCGCCCATTGAACCTTACCCCAACAAACCATCGCCCATTGAACCTTACCCCAACAACAAAACATCGCCCATTGAACCTTATTCCAACAACAAACCATCGCCCATTGAACCTTACCCCAACAAACCATCGCCCATTGAAACTTACCCCAACAAACCATCGCCCATTGAACCTTACCCCAACAAACCATCGCCCATTGAACCTTACCCCAACAAACCATCGCCCATTGAACCTTACCCCAACAACAAACCATCGTCCATTGAACCTTATCCCAACAACAACCATCGCCCATTGAACCGTACCCAAACAACAAACCATCGCCCATTGAACCTTACCCCAACAAACCATCGCCCATTGAACCTTATCCCAACAACAAACCATCGCCCATTGAACCTTACCCCAACAAACCATCGTCCATTGAATCTTACCCCAACAAACCATCGTCCATTGAACCTTACCCCAACAAACCATCGCCCATTGAACCTTACCCCAACAACAAACCATCGCCCATTGAACCTTACCCCAACAACAAACCATCACCATTGAACCTTACCCGAACAAGAAACCATCGCCCATTGAACCTTACCCCAACAAACCATCGCCCATTGAACCTTACCCCAACAAACCATCGCCCATTGAACCTTACCCCAACAACAAACCATCGCCCATTGAACCTTACCCCAACAAACCATCGCCCATTGAACCTTACCCCAACAACAAACCATCACCATTGAACCTTACCCCAACAACAAACCATCGCCCACTGAACCTTACCCCAACAAACCATCGCCCATTGAACCTTACCCCAACAACAAACCATCGCCCATTGAACCTTACCCCAACAAACCATCGCCCATTGAACCTTACCCCAACAACAAACCATCGCCCATTGAACCTTATTCCAACAACAAACCATCGCCCATTGAACCTTACCCCAACAAACCATCGCCCATTGAACCTTATTCCAACAACAAACCATCGCCCATTGAACCTTACCCCAACAAACCATCGCACATTGAACATTACCCCAACAAACCATCGCCCATTGAAACTTACCCCAACAAACCATCGCCCATTGAACCTTACCCCAACAAACCATCGCCCATTGAACCTTACGCCAACAAACCATCGCCCATTGAACCTTATCCCAACAACAACCATCGCCCATTGAACCTTACCCCAACAAACCATCGCCCATTGAACATTACCCCAACAACAACCCATCGCCCATTGAAACTTACCCCAACAAACCATCGCCCATTGAACCTTATCCCAACAAACCATCGCCCATTGAACCTTACCCCAACAAACCATCGCCCATTGAACCTTACCCCAACAACAACCATCGCCCATTGAACCTTACCCCAACAAACCATCGCCCATTGAACATTACCCCAACAAACCATCGCCCATTGAACCTTACCCCAACAACAACCATCGCCCATTGAACCTTACCCCAACAAACCATCGCCCATTGAACCTTATCCCAACAACAACCATCGCCCATTGAACCTTACCCCAACAAACCATCGCCCATTGAACATTACCCCAACAACAACCCATCGCCCATTGAACCTTATTCCAACAACAACCCATCGCCCATTGAACCTTACCCCAACAAACCATCGCCCATTGAACCTTATCCCAACAAACCATCGCCCATTGAACCTTATCCCAACAAACCATCGCCCATTGATCCTTACCCCAAGAACAAACCATCGCCCATTGAAACTTACCCCAACAAACCATAGCCCATTGAACCTTAGCCCAACAAACCATCGCCCATTGCACATTACCCCAACAACAAACCATCGCCCACTGAACCTTACCCCAACAAACCATCGCCCATTGAATCTTACCCCAACAAACCATCGCCCATTGAACCTTATCCCAACAACAACCATCGCCCATTGAACCGTACCCGAACAACAAACCATCGCCCATTGAACCTTACCCCAACAAACCATCGCCCATTGAACCTTATCCCAACAACAACCATCGCCCATTGAACCGTACCCCAACAACAAACCATCGCCCATTGAAACTTACCCCAACAAACCATCGCCCATTGATCCTTATCCCAACAAACCATCGCCCATTGAACCTTATCCCAACAACAAACCATCGCCCATTGAACCTTACCCCAACAACAAACCATCGCCCATTGAACCTTACCCCAACAAACCATCGCCCATTGAACCTTACCCCAACAAACCATCGCCAATTGAACCTTACCCCAACAAACCATCGTCCATTGAACCTTACCCCAACAAACCATCGCCCATTGAACCTTACCCCAACAAACCATCGCCCATTGAACCTTACCCCAACAACAAACCATCGCCCATTGAACCTTACCCCAACAACAAACCATCTCCCATTGAACCTTACCCCAACAACAAACCATCGCCCATTGAACCTTACCCCAACAAACCATCGTCCATTGAACCTTACCCCAACAACAAACCATCACCATTGAACCTCACCCGAGCAACAAACCATCGCCCATTGAACCTTACCCCAACAACAAACCATTTCCCATTGAACCTTACCCCAACAACAAACCATCGCCCATTGAACCTTACCCCAACAAACCATCGCCCATTGAACCTTACCCCAACAACAAACCATCGCCCATTGAACCTTACCTCAACAAACCATCGCCCGTTGAACCTTACCCCAACAACAAACCATCTCCCATTGAACCTTACCCCAACAACAAACCATCGCCCATTGAACCTTACCCCAACAACAAACCATTTCCCATTGAACCTTACCCCAACAAACCATCGCCCATTGAACCTTACCCCAACAAACCATCGCCCATTGAACCTTACCACAACAACAAACCATCGCCCATTGAACCTTACCCCAACAAACCATCGCCCATTGAACCTTACCCCAACAACAAACCATCGCCCATTGAACCTTACCCCAACAACAAACCATTTCCCATTGAACCTTACCCCAACAAACCATCGCCCATTGAACCTTACCCCAACAAACCATCGCCCATTGAACCTTACCACAACAACAAACCATTTCCCATTGAACCTTACCCCAACAAACCATTGCCCATTGAACCTTACCCCAACAACAAACCATCGCCCATTGAACCTTACCCCAACAACAAACCATTTCCCATTGAACCTTACCCCAACAACAAACCATCGCCCATTGAACCTTACCCCAACAACAAACCATTGCCCATTGAACCTTACCCCAACAACAAACCATTTCCCATTGAACCTTACCCCAACAAACCATCGCACATTGAACCTTACCCCAACAAACCATCGCCCATTGAACCTTACCACAACAACAAACCATCGCCCATTGAACCTTACCCCAACAAACCATCGCCCATTGAACCTTACCGCAACAAAAAACCATCGCCCATTGAACCTTACCACAACAACAAACCATCGCCCATTGAACCTTACCCCAACAAACCATCGCCCATTGAACATTACCACAACAACAAACCATCGCCCATTGAACCTTACCCCAACAAACCATCGCCCATTGAACCTTACCACAACAAAAAACCATCGCCCATTGAAATTACCCCAACAACAAACCATCGCCCATTGAACCTTACCCCAACAACAAACCATTGCCCATTGAACCTTACCCCAACAACAAACCATCTCCCATTGAACCTTACCCCAACAACAAACCATCGCCCATTGAACCTTACCCCAACAACATACCATCGCCCATTGAACCTTACCCCAACAAACCATGGTCCATTGAACCTTTCCCCAACAACAAACCATCACCATTGAACCTTACCCGAACAACAAACCATCGCCCATTGAACCTTACCCCAACAAACCATCACCCATTGAACCTTACCCCAACAAACCATCGCCCATTGAACCTTACCCCAACAACAAACCATCGCCCATTGAACCTTATCCCAACAAACCATCGCCCATTGAACCTTATCCCAACAAACCATCGCCCATTGATCCTTACCCCAAGAACAAACCATCGCCCATTGAAACTTACCCCAACAAACCATAGCCCATTGAACCTTAGCCCAACAAACCATCGCCCATTGCACATTACCCCAACAACAAACCATCGCCCACTGAACCTTACCCCAACAAACCATCGCCCATTGAACCTTACCCCAACAAACCATCGCCCATTGAACCTTATCCCAACAACAACCATCGCCCATTGAACCGTACCCGAACAACAAACCATCGCCCATTGAACCTTACCCCAACAAACCATCGCCCATTGAACCTTATCCCAACAACAACCATCGCCCATTGAACCGTACCCCAACAACAAACCATCGCCCATTGAAACTTACCCCAACAAACCATCGCCCATTGATCCTTATCCCAACAAACCATCGCCCATTGAACCTTATCCCAACAACAAACCATCGCCCATTGAACCTTACCCCAACAACAAACCATCGCCCATTGAACCTTACCCCAACAAACCATCGCCCATTGAACCTTACCCCAACAAACCATCGCCAATTGAACCTTACCCCAACAAACCATCGTCCATTGAACCTTACCCCAACAAACCATCGCCCATTGAACCTTACCCCAACAAACCATCGCCCATTGAACCTTACCCCAACAACAAACCATCGCCCATTGAACCTTACCCCAACAACAAACCATCTCCCATTGAACCTTACCCCAACAACAAACCATCGCCCATTGAACCTTACCCCAACAAACCATCGTCCATTGAACCTTACCCCAACAACAAACCATCACCATTGAACCTCACCCGAGCAACAAACCATCGCCCATTGAACCTTACCCCAACAACAAACCATTTCCCATTGAACCTTACCCCAACAACAAACCATCGCCCATTGAACCTTACCCCAACAAACCATCGCCCATTGAACCTTACCCCAACAACAAACCATCGCCCATTGAACCTTACCTCAACAAACCATCGCCCGTTGAACCTTACCCCAACAACAAACCATCTCCCATTGAACCTTACCCCAACAACAAACCATCGCCCATTGAACCTTACCCCAACAACAAACCATTTCCCATTGAACCTTACCCCAACAAACCATCGCCCATTGAACCTTACCCCAACAAACCATCGCCCATTGAACCTTACCACAACAACAAACCATCGCCCATTGAACCTTACCCCAACAAACCATCGCCCATTGAACCTTACCCCAACAACAAACCATCGCCCATTGAACCTTACCCCAACAACAAACCATTTCCCATTGAACCTTACCCCAACAAACCATCGCCCATTGAACCTTACCCCAACAAACCATCGCCCATTGAACCTTACCACAACAACAAACCATTTCCCATTGAACCTTACCCCAACAAACCATTGCCCATTGAACCTTACCCCAACAACAAACCATCGCCCATTGAACCTTACCCCAACAACAAACCATTTCCCATTGAACCTTACCCCAACAACAAACCATCGCCCATTGAACCTTACCCCAACAACAAACCATTGCCCATTGAACCTTACCCCAACAACAAACCATTTCCCATTGAACCTTACCCCAACAAACCATCGCACATTGAACCTTACCCCAACAAACCATCGCCCATTGAACCTTACCACAACAACAAACCATCGCCCATTGAACCTTACCCCAACAAACCATCGCCCATTGAACCTTACCGCAACAAAAAACCATCGCCCATTGAACCTTACCACAACAACAAACCATCGCCCATTGAACCTTACCCCAACAAACCATCGCCCATTGAACATTACCACAACAACAAACCATCGCCCATTGAACCTTACCCCAACAAACCATCGCCCATTGAACCTTACCACAACAAAAAACCATCGCCCATTGAAATTACCCCAACAACAAACCATCGCCCATTGAACCTTACCCCAACAACAAACCATTGCCCATTGAACCTTACCCCAACAACAAACCATCTCCCATTGAACCTTACCCCAACAACAAACCATCGCCCATTGAACCTTACCCCAACAACATACCATCGCCCATTGAACCTTACCCCAACAAACCATGGTCCATTGAACCTTTCCCCAACAACAAACCATCACCATTGAACCTTACCCGAACAACAAACCATCGCCCATTGAACCTTACCCCAACAAACCATCACCCATTGAACCTTACCCCAACAAACCATCGCCCATTGAACCTTACCCCAACAACAAACCATCGCCCATTGAACCTTACCCCAACAACAAACCATCGCCCATTGAACCTTACCCCAACAACAAACCATCGCCCATTGAACCTTATCCCGACAAACCCTCGCCCATTGAACCTTACCCCAACAAACCATCGCCCATTGAACCTTATCCCAACAAACCCTCGCCAATTAAACCTTATCCCAACAAACCATCGCCCATTGAACCTTACCCCAACAAACCATCGCCCATTGAACCTTACCCCAACAAACCATCGCCCATTGAACATTACCCCAACAACAAACCATCGCCCATTGAACCTTACCCCAACAACAAACCATCGCCCATTGAACCTTATCCCAACAACAAACCATCACCAATTGAACCTTACCCCAACAAACCATCGCCCATTGAACCTTACCCCAACAAACCATCGCCCATTGAACCTTACCCCAACCAACCATCGACCATTGAACCTTACCCCAACAAACCATCGCCCATTGAACCTTACCCCAACAAACCATCGCCCATTGAACCTTACCCCAACAACAAACCATCGCCCATTGAACCTTACCCCAACAACAAACCATCGGCCATTGAACCTTACCCCAACAACAAACCATCGCCCATTGAACCTTACCCCAACAACAAACCATCACCAATTGAAACTTACCCCAACAACAAACCATCACCAATTGAACCTTACCCCAACAAACCATCGCCCATTGAACCTTACCCCAACAGCAAACCATCGCCCATTGAACTTTACCCCAACAAACCATCACACATTGAACCTTACCGCAACAAACCATCGCCCATTGAACCTTATCCCAACAACAAACCATCGCCCATTGAACCTTACCCCAACAAACCATCGCCCATTGAACCTTACCCCAACAACAAACCATCTCCCATTGAACCTTACCCCAACAAACCATCGCCCATTGAACCTTACCCCAACAACAAACCATCACCAATTGAATCTTACCCCAACAAACCATCGCCCATTGAACCTTACCCCAACAAACCATCGCCCATTGAACCTTACCCCAACAACAAACCATCACCCATTGAACCTTACACCAACAAACCATCGCCCATTGAACCTTACCCCAACAACAAACCATCACCCATTGAACCTTACCCCAACAACAAACCATCGCCCATTGAACTTTACCCCAACAACAAACCATCGCCCATTGAACCTTACCCCAACAACAAACCATCGCCCATTGAACCTTATCCCAACAACAAACCATCGCCCATTGAACCTTATCCCAACAACAAACCATCACGAATTGAACCTTACCCCAACAAACCATCGCCCATTGAACCTTACCCCAACAACAAACCATCGCCCATTGAACCTTACCCCAACAACAAACCATCACCAATTAAACCTTACCCCAACAACAAACCATCACCCATTGAACCTTACACCAACAAACCATCGCCCATTGAACCTTACCCCAACAACAAACCATCGCCCATTGAACCTTACCCCAACAACAAACCATCGCCCATTGAACCTTACCCCAACAACAAACCATCGCCCATTGAACCTTACCCCAACAAACCATCGCCCATTGAACCTTACCCCAACAAACCATCATCCATTGAACCTTACCCCAACAAACCATCGCCCATTGAAACATACCCCAACAACAAACCATCGCCCATTGAAACTTACCCCAACAAACCATCGCCCATTGAAACATACCCCAACAACAAACCATCGCCCATTGAACCTTACCCCAACAACAAACCATCGCCCATTGAACCTTACCCCAACAACAAACCATCGCCCATTGAACCTTACCCCAACAACAAACCATCACCCATTGAACCTTTCCCCAACAAACCATCGCCCATTGAACCTTACCCCAACAACAAACCATTTCCCATTGAACCTTACCCCAACAAACCATCACCCATTGAACCTTACCCCAACAACAGACCATTTCCCATTGAACCTTACCCCAACAAACCATCGCCCATTGAACCTTTCCCCAACAAACCATCGCCCATTGAACCTTACCCCAACAACAAACCATCGCCCATTGAACCTTACCCCAACAAACCATCGCCCATTGAACCTTACCCCAACAACAAACCATCGCCCATTGAACCTTACCCCAACAACAAACCATCGCCCATTGAACCTTACCCCAACAACAAACCATCGCCCATTGAACCTTACCCCAACAACAAACCATCGCCCATTGAACCTTACCCCAACAACAAACCATCGCCCATTGAACCTTACCCCAACAACAAACCATCTCCCATTGAACCTTACCCCAACAAACCATCACCAATTGAACCTTACCCCAACAACAAACTATCGCCCATTGAACCTTACCCCAACAACAAACCATCGCCCATTGAACCTTACCCCAACAAACCATCGCCCATTGAACCTTATCCCAACAAACCCTCGCCCATTGAACCTTACCCCAACAAACCATCGCTCATTGAACCTTACCCCAACAAACCATCGCCCATTGAACCTTATCCCAACAAACCCTCGCTCATTGAACCTTATCCCAACAACAAATTATCGCCCATTGAACCTTACCCCAACAAACCCTCGCTCATTGAACCTTATCCCAACAACAAACCATCGCCCATTGAACCTTACCCCAAAAACAAACCATCGCCCATTGAACCTTACCCCAACAAACCATCGGCCATTGAACCTTACCCCAACAACAAACCAGCACCAATTGAACCTTACCCCAACAAACCATCGCCCATTGAACCTTACCCCAACAAACCATCGCACATTGAACCTTATCCCAACAAACCATCGCACATTGAACCTTATCCCAACAAACCATCGCCCATTGAACTTTACCCCAACAAACCATCGCACATTGAACCTTATCCCAACAAACCATCACCCATTGAACCTTATCCCAACAACAAACCATCGCCCATTGAACCTTATCCCAACAACAAACCATCACCAATTGAACCTTACCCCAACAAACCATCGCCCATTCAACCTTACCCCAACAAACCATCGCCCATTGAACCTTACCCCAACAACAAACCATCTCCCATTGAACCTTACCCCAACAACAAACCATCACCCTTTGAACCTTACCCCAACAAACCATCGCCCATTGAACCTTACCCCAACAACAAACCATCGCCCATTGAACCTTACCCCAACAAACCATCGCCCATTGAACCTTACCCCAACAAACCATCGCCCATTGAACCTTACCCCAACAAACCATCGCCCATTGAACCTTACCCCAACAAACCATCGTCCATTGAACCTTACCCCAACAAACCATCGTCCATTGAACCTTACCCCAACAACAAACCATCGCCCATTGAACCTTACCCCAACAACAAAACATCGCCCATTGAACCTCACCCCAACAATGAGTCAATGCGCTCAGGAGCAGAGGAAGAGTGGAGAAAATTGATGGCAAATAATCCCTACAAGTAACTGGTAAAAAAGGTTAGAGTAGATTAAATAAAGGAAATTGACATAAACCAGACAGGAGCCAATCAAAGCAAAAAATAAATTACAAGTAATGTTTACATTTTTTGTTATGTCGAAATTTGCATTATGCAAAATAAAACTTTTCTGTGTTGGACTCCTCACGTTTGAGTAAATATTCCACTGATGGAACTATTCTTGATATTAAAATAGCTTTATTACCATATTATTAATATTTATTTCAATACGACGGTGCAACCTGAAGAAAGAACAAGATCTGTTGATCTAGGGAAACTGGAGTTTTCTTGATTCTGCCGTCTGTTCAAGGGTTAAAATATTTCTATTAAACATTGACACATCCAGTATAAATTTAGATCTCCGAAGAAGTTACTGATTCGTTTCCTGTGGGAGAACCCTTTTGACATAATATTCAGGTAGTAAAGATCATGTATCAGCCAATTCATCCAAAGGTCAGCTACTTTCCATTGGCCAAGGTATTAATCTTCGGTTGGCAAACCATTTTTCACAGTCACTGGCATTTAGTAGACCTGAACTTGAACTCAACCCACAGAAATGTTATGCAAGTCTCTTCTACATGATGACTTGGAAGTAACATAAACTACAAATAATTTTGGCACTCTCAACTCAGGGCTATATATAGAGTTATAGAAAGAGGAATGGCAAATCAAACTGATCTCTCCAACTGTGTACAATCTGCATGGTTACAGACTCTACCCAATCTATGTAATCTCAAAGGGAGGAGAATAACAACACTTTGGATATGATAAAAGTTGTGAAATATCGTCCTAATCCTACCAAAAGCAGATTGGTGTGTGTGCATGATTCAGAGTGCATGAGAAAAAAATGACAAAACATACAGATTGCATACCTTTAACAGCTTTGATTTGTGTTCTATATACTGTAAAGAGCATATTAAACCATGAGAGAGAGAAAGAGAGAGAGAACATCATCTCACATCTTAATTTGAGTTAATTTTCCAAAAACAAACACGGATCCAATTTCAAATTTATATCACTGCATTTTGTTGACAGAAAATGTAAATATTCTAATGATTGGCAACTGTGAAATAAAGAGAAATAATCAGAGAGAGGGGCACACACATAATCAGAGAGAGGATAGAAAGAGTCTTTTCTCATCCTAATTTGAATTATTTTTTAAAAACACATGTTGAATTTTGAAAGTAAACAAAGCTGATTTGAGGGAAACCAATAGAGGGTAAGAAGTGGGAGGATTAATAGGTGAAGGGTGAGCTGGGGAGGCTAATGGCCTCTCAACAACTTCTCTTAGAAAATGAGTGGGAAAGAGGATTGGAAAGGTACGCATGATTTGAGTTACAGTAGAGAGAGAGGGAGGAGAGATTCAATGAAGAAGGCATTTGGGTAGCAATGGAAGTAAATATGCATAGTGATGAGAGTGAGGGAGTGGGAAGTGGTAGGGAATGCAATGGGAGCGTAAGTGGTGGAAAGCAGTAATGATGGGGGAGGGGCAGGGGAATATAGCCTGTGTTTCAGAATACCTTAAAATCTGCTTGAGCTCAACTCTAACAATTTATGTCTTCATCATATTTTGATCACTTAGCTGAACTACTGCCTAAGAACTTAGTTGAGAGGTTGCACAACACCAGGTTATAGTCCAACAGTTTTATTTGAAATCACAAGCTTTCGGAGCTATCGATTGCTCCTTCCTCAGGTGAAGTAAATTAGATACAGAATCGCCAAAGCATATATAGATAGAGAACAAAGCATGTGTACCTTACAATTGCAGACCACTAAATTAAATCATCCTGACTATCTGCCGAGGTGTGATAAAGTTAATCAAGTCAGCCAGGAAGGTACCACATCAAAGACATAGCAAGATACAACTGAGACAATGAGGTGTAGTCGCAGGGGTTCTAACGTGTCAAAAGCTGCCGTCTGTATGTAAAACGAAAAGCTTTAAAATTTTTACTTTTTTACTGGGAAAATTTTTACTTTTTTACTGGGAATCACATCTGTGAACAAGCCAACGACGACTCGAGTCCGGATCACGTCATGTATCGTGACATAAACCCAAGATCCCGGTTGAGACCGTCTTCATGAGTGCGGAACTTGGCTATCAGTTTCTGCTCGATGATTTTGCGTTGTCGTGTGTTTCTAAGGTTGCCTTGGAGAACGCTTACCCGCAGATCCGAGGCTGAATGTCCTTGACTGCTGAAGTGTTCCCCGACTGGGAGGTAACAATCCTGCCTGGCGATTGTTGCGCGGTGCTCATTCATACGTTGTCTCAGTGTCTGCATGGTCTCGCCGATGTACCATGCCGCGGTGCATTCTTTCCTGCAACGTATGAGGTAGACAACGTTGGCCGAGTCACATGAGTGACTGAAAAGACTACACGATAACATAAACAAGTTCCATCCCACCATCAAACTCACCATGGACTACTCCTCAGAATCGGTCTCATTCCTGGACACACGAATCTCCATCAAAGACGGACACCTCAGCACTTCACTCTACCGCAAGCCCACGGACAACCTCACGATGCTCCACTTCTCCAGCTTCCACCCTAACCATGTTAAAGAAGCCATCCCCTATGGACAAGCCCTGCGAATACACAGGATCTGCTCAGACGAGGAGGAACGCGATGGACACCTACGGACGCTGAAAAACGCCCTCGTAAGAACGGGATATGACGCTCGACTCATCGATCGACAGTTCCGACGGGCCACAGCGAAAAATCGCATAGACCTCCTCAGAAGGCAAACACGGGACACAACCAACAGGGTACCCTACGTCGTCCAGTACTTTCCCGGAGCGGAGAAACTACGCCATGTTCTTCGCAGCCTTCAACATGTCATCGATGACGACAAACACCTCGCTAAGGCCATCTCCACGCCTCCACTACTTGCCTTCAAACAGCCGCCTAACCTCAGAAGTACCATCGTTCGCAGCAAATTACCCAGCTTTCAGGATAACAGCGACCACGACACCACACAACCCTGCCATGGCAAACTCTGCAAGACATGCCAGATCATCAACACAGATACCACCATCACACGTGAGGACACTACCCACCAGGTACATGGTACATACTCATGTGACTCGGCCAACGTTGTCTACCTCATATGTTGCAGGAAAGAATGCACCGCGGCATGGTACATCGGCGAGACCATGCAGACACTGAGACAACGTATGAACGAGCACCGCGCAACAATCACCAGGCAGGATTGTTACCTCCCAGTCGGGGAACACTTCAGCAGTCAAGGACATTCAGCCTCGGATCTGCGGGTAAGCGTTCTCCAAGGCGACCTTAGAAACACACGACAACGCAAAATCATCGAGCAGAAACTGATAGCCAAGTTCCGCACTCATGAAGACGGTCTCAACCGGGATCTTGGGTTTATGTCACGATACATGACGTGATCCGGACTCGAGTCGTCGTTGGCTTGTTCACAGATGTGATTCCCAGTAAAAAAGTAAAAATTTTCCCAGTAAAAAAGTAAAATTTTTAAAGCTTTTCGTTTTACATACAGACGGCAGCTTTTGACACGTTAGAACCCCTGCGACTACACCTCATTGTCTCAGTTGTATCTTGCTATGTCTTTGATGTGGTACCTTCCTGGCTGACTTGATTAACTTTATCACACCTCGGCAGATAGTCAGGATGATTTAATTTAGTGGTCTGCAATTGTAAGGTACACATGCTTTGTTCTCTATCTATATATGCTTTGGCGATTCTGTATCTAATTTACTTCACCTGAGGAAGGAGCAATCGATAGCTCCGAAAGCTTGTGATTTCAAATAAAACTGTTGGACTATAACCTGGTGTTGTGCGACCTCTCAATTTTGTCCACCCCAGTCCAACACCGGCATCTCCGCATCATAAGAACTTAGTGCCAGCCATTTAATCTCCTAAATGTATAATGTTCATCATATACAAGACCTAGGTAGTTAGAAATTCATGATTCAGTTATGTATCATGCACTGTGTATTTAATAGCTGGTTCACACAGAATGATGCAGCTTTTATCTGTTGCAATTTTGATTTGTCTTGATATGATCTCCGTCTGATGTGACTCTTATCTGGACTATGCCTGTACAAGATTTTAAATGATTAATTCATGGACCAGAAAAATCTACTGACATTTCCCTTCAAGACTCCAAGTTCAAAAAGAAGATAAAACCTGCCCTTTGATAGTGGTTTTTAGTTTCAATGGATAAAAGATTGTTGTCTTTCAATTTCTTGACACTTTTACAAAATCTAGGCTGTTACTCCAGTGTCGTACTAAGGGAGTGCTGCACTGTTGGAGGCGCCGTCTTTCACATGAGGTGTTAAACCGAGGCCCCATATCCCCTGCTCTTCTTTGAAATAGTACCCTTGGATGTTTTATGTCTACCTGAGAGAGTAGAAGGGACCTTGGTTTGACTTCTCATCTGAAAGACGGCACCTCCGACAGTGCAGCATTCCCTCAATACTACACTGGAGTGTCAGCCTAGATTTTGTTCTCAAGTCTCTGGTGTCTCTGGCTAAGTATGGTGTGGGCACAAGGGAATAGTGCCCAGCATGAAGTTAGTGCTGGGGAGGTGGTTTCACAGTGGATACCAAGCTGGGATTGAGAGACAAGGCTGGGGTTGGGGAGACCAACGACTCCTTGCAGGGTCTGGGGCAACGCTTCTCCTGGCCCACAAGGATTCCACATAAAAGTACTTTTCTTTTTCAAACTTACCGTGGCCTCTTGTGACCGACCACTCTGTTGAGCTGTTGGGGTTGGCTCTGTGCGGGCTTCTCATCATAGCGTCGATGACATCATTGGGCCACGACTTTTCAATGCAAAGTAGGCCCCTGCCTGCCGAAGGCGGGCGGCTCTCCCGTGCTTGTTCAAGTAAGTTACGATGGTAGGAGTGGAGGGAGCATGTGAGGAACATAGGCTGGAATTTTCATGCTGCCGTGCGTGCGGAATTGGAGGTGGGTCAGGAGTAAAATGCGCAAAAAATGGGAGCGAGTTGGGAACATGGCATCATCCCGCCTCCTCGTGCCTTTAAATCGGGCGCATTTGCCAGCGCGGCACGGACTCAAACAGCAGAGGCAGGCGACCTAATTTACCTCATTAATACCTTGTTGTCAGACCCTTAACAGTGTTTTTAACCAGACCTTTAGAATTTCACTGCATGACCACAGGAATCAAGCAGCTCGGGAACCATGTCTGTTAAGCTGAGGTGGAGGCTCAGTGGCCATTGATCGAAGTCATTACTGCAGAGCATGGAGAATACAATAAATACTCCCACATGACACCTGCTTACTTACGTAAGGGAAAGGCTCTCGCTGAGTGCATTGTGAGCACAGATTTAGGTGTCTACAGTTTGCAAGTCTTTTCTGAAAATTCAGAAGCCACTCTCACCTCATTGATACTTCCTATCACACCATTGACAGATCGCTTCTCTGCTCTCTACTTGACCAGCCATCTACTACATCAGCATGGGTGCCATTTATACTGTCTCACCTTGGTCCTCAGAATCGGACCAGGATGAGCCCCAACACCAGCAACACCAGGCACACCAACAGCACCAGCAGCAACAGCACCATCAATCTTCTCCTCAACCACCTGAAGCTCCACAGGACAGAGGGCATTAGCACAGGGCTGCACCATGCTGGAGGCCACACCCCCAACACAGGGCATACAGGCAGAGGATGAGCTTCCTCAACATGACAGAGCAGCAGTCGTCGCAGACATTTGCAGCTTGTTGGAGCAAGAGCTGCAGCCCAGAGGACCTGGTGGACATGTCTTACCAGTGGCTGTCAAAGTCACCAGCACCCTCAACCTCTTTGCCTCAGGCTCCTTCCAGTGATCGGCAGCAGATATTTGTGGACTTCAGAGTCGGCCGCCCACAGATGAATCACACAGGTCACCAATGCCATGTTTGACAAGTCAGCCAATTATATCAACTTTGCCACTGATGGAGACAGTGTTACTGAGTGGGCAGTGGGCTTTGCCGCTCTGGTTGGCTTCCCATGGGTGCAGGGCGCCATCCTCAGTTCAAATCCCACCACGGCAGCTGGGGAATTTAAATTCCGTTAATAAATCTGGAATAAAAATCTAGTATCAGTAATGGTGACCATGTAACTACTGGATTGTCGTTGAAAAACCCATCTGGTTCACTAATGTCCTTCAGGGAAGGAAATCTGCTGTCCTTACCCGGTCTGGCCTATATGTGACTCCAGACCCACAGCAATGTGGTTGACTCTTAACTGCCCTCTGAAATGGCCTAGCAAGCTTCTCAGTTAAGGGCAATTAGGGATGGGCAATAAATGCTGGCCTTGCCAGCGACGCCCACATCCCATGAATGAATAAAGACAAAAAAAAATTAGTGCTGCATGGGGAGCAAGATGCGGAGCACACAGCCTCTTCACAGGAGGAGGAGGAGGATGAGCATCAGCTGGAAGACGAGGAGGAGCAGGAGGTACCTGAGGTCCAGATGCCACCAGCACCCGAGCACATTGCGACTGTGCAGGGGCAGACTCGGCCATCACGATCCCAGGAGCCATCTGGGGCTCTGACTGAGGGGGTGGCAATGGGGGAGAAGTGTAAGCACTTTGAGAGGAGCCCCCACTTCCATGTCCCCTCTCACCATCATCCATCTATTGGGCCACCCGCAGTTCCCTGCTAGCAAGGAGCTGGGGAGCACCTTGCTGCACAGCAATGGGGCCATGAGGACCCGAGTCTACATTGACATCCCTCCTAGAGAGGAGGTCTATGAGCCTCTGCCATTTGTTCTCCATAGATAGCATGTGTCCCTATGAGTGACACATTAGCTGCTCCATGCAGGTGGCCATCCTTTCCATGGAAGAGCCTACAGTCGTCATCACCTGCGACACGGTGGTGCTCATGTTGGAGATGGACTCCTCCATTCTCTGGACATTTGCAGACATTGCAGTCGCAAAACCTGTCAGAGCCTATTGCACTTCTAACTGCACCTCCAGGATCACCCTCTTTCTCGATGGCCCCCGAGGCTCAGCATCTGCATGCAGCTGAGCAGAGCTGGGAGGCGAGGAGTCTCCACTGCTGTCCCTGCCTCCACCATCTCCTCTTGCTCACTTGTGAATTGTGAGACACCAGCTAACAACACTACTCTTATCTCGCGTAGGACCCACCGAGCTGTGTGTATCTGCGCTGGTGCTGGGTGCGCTTAGGTCCGGTGACGGTGCACCCTCAGAGGCTGGAGGCTCCTCTGAGGAGTTGTCTTTCTCTTCCTCCTGGACAGTGAGGGGGGGGACTCTTGATGGACCTGTGGGAGAGTAAAGAGATGATTTAGAAATGTCATATCAAGAATGTGTACAGATACCATCATGCACATGATGACCATTCAGTGGCTGATGACATCAGTCCCCATGTGACTGCTGTATGCCATGTGGCCGTATGAGATGCAACTCTGTCACCAGGTTCCTGAGCTGTCCCCCTCTCTCTGTCTCCCACTGCCAGCAGCTCTGTAACTCCTGAGACCTCCAGGGTGACCTCCTCTGTTGGAGTCAACATGGCGAATGATGGAGGGCCACCTCCGGTTCTCTCCCTCTCCCAGTTATTGAGGGCTCTCTTCTCATGCAAGGAGGGAAAGAAGAGATGTTTGAGTGAGAGTGATGGCATGAGTGTAAGGAATGGATGGGTTACATCTTTAGAGGGTGACTATGAGGAAGTGTGGTGCCAATGCCAAAGTGCCAATGCAAAGTGGCCTCCTTGTGTGGTGTTAGTTGGTATGATTGCATTAGGATAAGGGTGAGTGTGAGGGGCGGCTCGTCAGATGGGGATGTGATAATGTAGATAGAGAGAGAGGGATGGGTAGACATGCAAGGTATATTGGTGTAAGTAATGATGTGCAGGAGCAGGCTTGGGAAGGCAGATGGTGGGGATGTGATGAGAGGTGCAGCAGGATGAAGGTGGGTGTGGCTTTGCACTCACCTTTCCTCATGGGATCATTGAAGTGCTTCCGGCACTGCCCCCAGGTCCGCCTCACCACATCCCTGCTGTTGACCTCATCTGCAATTTGCAGCCAGGCTCTCTTAGTCTCCTGAGGAGGTCTCCTGCACCCACCAGAAGGGAAGAGGACCTCCCTGCATGCCCTGACTCCCTCCACAAGAATATGTAGGGAATCATCTGAGAACCTGGGTGCAGCCCTCTGTCTTTGTGAAGCCATCTCTGCAAGGCTGAGCAATAACCAGTTGGTGATATGTACTGCCTACACATTCCTAGATGAACCTTCAAATGCAATGTGGTCAAGGCTGCTTTAAATGTCCCGGCTGGAAATGAGTCATCGATGATGTCATCCGACCCGCACCATTTATTAGGGCCGGGTAGCGCGCAGGCCAGCCTTAATAGGCGCCATTAAGGGAAAGTCATTCTGAGGAGCGAGATGAAAAGAAGAACGGGGTTCCGAGCTGCCATGCCGACCGCCCGCACCTGACCCGCCCTGGTAATGAAAATTCCGGCCATAGTGCGATAACCACCGCCTACCCCCCATCTTAACATCGGCCCATTCACCCTCCCTCCAGCCCTGCCCCCCCACCCCCCCACCCCCCGCACCATGCCCATACCATTTCCACTGGGCGGGGGATAAAAATCGACCCCTATGATTCAAGTTTTCCTCATTATCACATCAGCACACAATCAAAAGCAATGGCGACGTTAGTCATTAATGTCTTCAATTAGAGTGAGTGATTTCAACGGTACAAATATTGAATTTGATAAACTACATACTGCATCATTTGGAGATCGGGACGTTTCCTGTGAGATTGTGAGAAAGGTTCAAAAAGCAGTGAAAATCTCAACAACAGAAACCCCGCTAGGAGATTGCTAAGGAAGGCCATTTAAGAGGAGGGAAATGGATGCATTTTTGGAGGTCAGAGGGTGTGATGGGTAAATTGAGAAGGTCATTAGTTGGGGTTGAGTTAAATAGGCTTTTTGTGTTCCTGAAAATGATGCCCTTGAAATTCCATGGTCCCATTTCCACAGCTGTTAAGTGCGACGGAGGGGATCTTCTGCCAAATGTCTGCCTAGTGACAGACATAGACCCCCACCCCAAAGCCCAGGATGAGGTCATTATTGGTGTTGGGGCAGGCCAGCCGTGCTGCAGTGGGATATCAGTGGTGTTTGCCCCAATAGTAGAGTGGAAAATTGATGGGACACAGGCCACTCTGACACTACATGAAGAGGATATTGAAGGGTTTAGGAATAGCAGAAAGGTTCCTTGCTCTGCAGGGATCAGAAGTGCCAAATGGAGAAAGTAATTGAATCAAAGGTCTGCATAAATTAGGTATTTGGGCTAAGGGATGGTATCTGAAATTTAACATGAATAAGTATAAAACAATATAGATTGATACATGATGCGTGCACATAGTGGATGGAGTCAACTGACAAAAGTAGAAAAGTAGAAAGGTTTGGGTATGATCTTAAGCTTAAATCTATCCTGGCCAATAATAATCCCTCAACAAACATCAACTCAACAGATTAGCTGGCCATTGCCTTTTGTGGGATCTTGCTGTGCTCAAGTTGGCTGTGGCGTTTTGCTGCATTACAACAGTGACTCCAATTCAAAAGTATTTAGTTGGCTGTAAGATGTTTTGGGACATTCTGAGGTCATGAAAAGGGCTCTATAAATGCAATTTCTTTCTTTCTTCTTTTATTTCATTATAAATCTTTTAATCCTTTGGAACTCATTTGTGAGGACATATTTTGTGAAATTTTCAGAAGAATATTGATACAAAGCACAGTTGCAAGCATGATTTCAGGACTCAAAAATTAAAGGGCTGATATTCCTATGTGTTTTAAATAGGTAAACATTTAGTTTGTCAAAGTTAATGAAATTGCAAGAACTCTCTGCTTTGCAATGTGAGATTCCCAAGAATACAATCTCATCAGCAGTAATGAAAAGGCATCCAATAACAATGCAGAAATGATCCTTTAACATTTCTCAAGCAGCTAACAAGTCGCTTAACTGGTAGAAATGTTAGAACATTTATTAACGCAGTTGTGGGGTACACACCTGGGGCAGAAAATGGCTCAACACCAGCAGAGAAAACTCAAGATTTATTGACCAGATTTGCAAGTCCTGGTTACCTCAGTAATGAAGCATCGCAGAAAAACCTTTAGCGGAAGAGACTGGTAAGCGAATATGCACAGAGCGGCATTAAACATAAGAACATAAGAACATAAGAAATAGGAGCAGGAGTAGACCAATCGGACCCTCGAGCCTGCTCCGCCATTCAATGAGATCATGGCTGATCTGATCCAACCTCAACTCTAAAGAACACAAGAAGTAGGAGCAGGACCAGGCCACTCGGCCCCTGGGCCCGCTCCGCCACCCACAGGGCCTTGACCGATCCGAACTCAAACAGAGTGCACTTAAGCAGAGTGTTTTATTTGGGAATTTGGAATTTGGAAAGAGTGGGCATTTCTGGTAAGTATTGGGTAAGTAGAAGCTGTAAAAAGTGAAAGTCAGTTGAACTTTTTGAGTTAAACCTAGAACTTTAAAAACTGTAGTTAACAGAAGCTGCCTGCCAGTGGCAGTTAACTGTCAGTCAGCTGTAAGTGTTTGTCTTGAATAGGTGCTAATCACCAGGATCAGGGGAGCTGAATCAACCCTTGTAAATTGGATGAGGCTCCCAGAGTATAAAAGTAAACAGTTCTGCAGAACACAGAGCGACGAACCAAGGGTCTAGTGAGAATTAGGCACTGAAAGAAATTAGAATGAGTAAAAATATAGTACTGGAGAAATTTAAAAAAAAATGTGTTTATGTGATCAGGGCGTCGCTGGCAATGCCAGCATTTATTGCCCATCCCTAGTTGCCCTTGAGAAGGTGGTGGTGAGCTGCCTTCTTGAACCGCTGCAGTCCGTGTGGTGATGGTACTCCCACAGTGCTGTTAGGTAGGGAGTTCCAGGATTTTGACCCAGCGACGATGAAGGATCGGCGATATACTTCTAAGTCAGGATGGTGTGTGACTTAGAGGGGAACTTGGAGGTGGTGGTGTTCCCATGCGCCTGCTGCCCTTGTCCTTCTAGGTGGAAGAGGTCGCGGGTTTGGGAGGTGCTGCCGAAGAACCCTTGGCGAGTTGCTGCAGTGCATCTAGTAGATGGTACACACTGCAGCCACGGTACGCCGGTGGTGGAGGGAGTGAATGTTTAAGGTGGTGGATGGGGTGCCAATCAAGCGGGTTGCTTTGTCCTGGATGGTGTCGAGCTTCTTGAGTGTTGTTGGAGCTGCACTCATCCAGAGTATTCCATCACACTCCTTACTTGTGCCTTGTAGATGGTGGAAAGGCTTTGGGGAGTCAGGAGGTGAGACACTCGCCGCAGAATACCTAGCCTCTGACCTGCTCTTGTTGCCATAGTATTTATGTGGCTGGTCCAGTTAAGTTTCTGGTTAATGATGACCCCTAGGATGTTGATAGTGGGGGATTCGGCGATGGTAATGCCACTGAATGTCAAGGGCAGGTGGTTATACTCTCGCTTGTTGGAGATAGTCATTGCCTGGCACTTCTGTGGCGCGAATGTTACCTGCCACTTATCAGCCCAAGCCTGAACGCCGTCCAAGTCTTGTTGCATGCGGACATGGAATGCTTCATTATCTGTGGAGTTGTGAATGGCGCTGAACACTGTGCAGTCATCAGCGAACATCCCCATTTCTGACCTAATGGGACTGAAAGCCGATAAATCCCCTGGACCTGATGGTCTACATCCTAGGGTTTTGAAAGAGGTGGCTATAGAGATAGTGAATGCATTGGTTGTCATCTTCCAAAATTCCATAGATCCTAGAACGGTTCCTGCAGATTGGAAGATAGCAAATGTAACCCCACTATTTAAGAAAGGAGGGAGAGAGAAAACGGGGAACTACAGACCAGTTAGCCTGACATCAGTAGTAGAGAAAATGCTAGAATCTATTATTAAGGACATGGTAACAGGGCACTTAGAAAATAGTAATAAGATTGGGCAGAGTAAATAAGGATTTATGAAAGGGAAATCATGTTTGATGAATCTGTTAGAGTTTTTTAAGGTTGTACCTTGCAGAATAGATAAGGGGGAATCAGTGGATGTGATGTACTTGGATTTTCTGAAGGCATTCAATAAGGTGCCACACAAGAGGTTATTAAACAAAATTAGGGCTCATGGGATTGGGGGTAATATACTAGCATGGATTGAGGATTGGTTAACAGACAGAAAACAGAGAGTAGGAATAAACGGGTCATTTTCGGGTTGGCAGACTGTAACGAGTGGGGTACCGCAAGGATCAGTGCTTGGGCCTCAGCTATTCACAATCTATATCAATGATTTGGATGAGGGGACCAAATGTAATATCCAAGTTTGCTGATGATACAAAGCTGGGTGGGAATGTAAGTTGTGAGGAGGATGCAAAGAGGCTTCAAGGGGATATAGACAGGTTAAGTGAGTGGGCAAGAACATGGCAAATGGAATATAATGTGGAGAAATGTAAAGTTATCCACTTTGGTAGGAAAAATAGAAAAGCAGAGTATTTTTTAAATGGTGAGAGATTGGGAAATGTTGGTGTTCAGAGGGACCTGGGTGTCCTTGTACAGGGATCACTGTAAGTTAACATGCAGGTACAGCAGGCAATTAGGAAACAAATGGTATGTTGGACTTTATTACAAGAGGATTTGAGTATAAGTGTAAAGACGTCTTACTGCAATTATATAGGGCCCTGGTGAGACCACACCTGGAGTATTGTGTACAGTTTTGGTCTCCTTACCTAAGGAAGGATATACTTGCCATAGAGGGAGTGCAACGAAGGTTCACCAGACTGATTCCTGGGATGGGGGGGATTGTCCTATGAGGAGAGATTGAGTAGACTAGGCCTATATTCTCCAGAGTTTAGAAGAATGAGAGGTGATCTCATTGAAACATACAAAATTCTTACAGGGCTTGACAGGGTAGATGCAGGGAGGATGTTTCCCCCGGCTGGGAAGTCTAGAACCAGGGATCACAGTCTCAGAATAATATGTCAGCCATTTAGGACTGAGATGAGGAGAAATTTCTTCACTCAAAGGGTGGTGCATCTTTGGAATTCTCTACCCCAGGGCTGTGAAGGCTCAGACGTTGAGAATATTCAAGACAGAGATCAATAGAGTTTTGGATATTACGAGAATCAAGGGATATGGGGATAGTGCAGGAAAGTGGAGTTGAGGTAGAAGATCAGCCATGATATTATTGAATGGTGGAGCAGGCTTGAAGGACCGAATGGCCTACTCCTGCTCCTATTTCTTATGCAAAGGTGAAGGTAGGCATGGGAGCATGTGATAAAGATAGTAAACTAGGAACACCTAGGCAGAAGTGAGAAGAGATTGAATCACTGTTCCTCAGCGTGAAGCAGGCAGCAATAATGTGCACGGTGCAGCACTGGCGATTGTTGCTGAGGAGCAAAGGTCCTGTATGCTGAGAATCCCTTGCAAGTTGCACAGGGATACACACCTCCATGGGCCGGCTTGGAAATGGAGACTGGCGCAGCAGCAGGATCATCGTGAGGAGCGAATTGTGCCCTTGCACTGACAGTAGGAAGTTGTCCGGGTAATACCAGTGAACCCGAAGGCCAAATCTTTGTATGCTTTTGATGAGAAGACAAGACAACATAGACTTACATTGGATATACAGCACAGAAACAGGCCATTCGGCCCCAAAAGTCCATACCAGCATTTATAGAAACATAGAAACATAGAAGATGGGAGCAGGAGTAGGCCATTCGGCCCCTCGAGCCTGTTCTGCCATTTAATGAGATTATGGCTGATCATCCAAATTCAGTACCCTATCCTTGCTTGCTCCCCATATCCCTTGATCCCTTTAGCATTAAGAAATATAACTAACTCCTTCTTGAATATACTTAATGAATTGGCCTCAACTGCCTTCTGTGGTAGAGAATTCCACAGGTCACCACTCTCTGGGTGAAGAAATTCCTCCTCATCACAGTCCTAAATGGCTTACCCCTTATCCTTAGACTGTGACCCCTGGTTCTGGACTACCCCGCCATCGGGAACATCCTTCCTGCATCTAGTCTGTCTAGTCCTGTTAGAATTTTCTAAGTTTCAATGAGATCCCCTCTCATTCTTCTAAACTCTAGAGAATATAAGCCTAATCGACCCAATCTCTCTCCATACGTCATCCCTGCCATCCCAGGTATCAGTCTGGTGAATCTTCGCTGCACTCCCTCCATGGCAAGAACATCCTTCCTCAGATAAGGCGACCAAAACTGCACACAATACTCAAGGTGTGGTCTCACCAAAGCCCTGTACAACTGCAGCAAGACATCCTTGTTCCTGTACTCGAATCCTCTCGCTATGAAGGCCAACATACCATTTGCCTTCTTAACCGCCTGCTGCACCTGCATGCTTACCTTCAGCGACTGGTGCATAAGGACACCCAGGTCTCGTTGCACTTCCCCTTTTCCCAATCTATTGCCGTTCAGATAATAATCTGTCTTCCTGTTTTTGCCACCTAAGTGGATAACCTCGCATTTATCCACATTATACTGCATCTGCCATGCATCTGCCCAATCACCCAACCTGTCCAAATCATACTGGAGTTTCTCTGCATCCTCCTCACAGCACACACGCCCACCCAGCTTTGTGCCATCTGCAAACTTGGAGATATTACATCTAGTTCCCTCGTCTAGATCATTAATATATATTATGAATAGCTGGGGTCCCAGCACCGATCCCTGTGGTACCCCACTAGTCACTGCCTGCCACTCAGAAAAAGACCCGTTTATTCCAACTCTTTGCTTCCTGTCTGCCAACCAGTTCTCTATCCAAGTCAGTACCTTACCCCCCAATCCCATGTGCTTTAACTTTGCACGCTAATCTCTTATGCTGGACCTTATCGAAAGCTTTCTGAAAGTCCAAATACACCACATCCACTGGTTCTCCCTTATCTATCCTATCAGTTACATCCTCAAAAAATTCCAGTAGATTAGTCAAGAATGATTTACCTTTTGTAAATCCATGTTGACTTTGTCCGATCCTGTCACTGTTTTCCAACTGCTCTACTGTTACATCTTTTATAATGGACTCTAGCATTTTCCCCACTACCGATGTCAGGCTTACCGGTCTATAATTCCCCGTTTTCTCTCTACCACCTTTGTTAAATAGTGGGGTTACAGTACCTACCCTCCAATCCATGGGAACTGTTCCAGAGTCTATAGAATTTTGGAAGATGACCAGCAATGCATCTACTATTTCTAGGGCCACTTCCTTAAGTACCCTAGGATGTAGATTATCAGGCCCTGGGCCTTCAATCTCGTCAATTTCCCTAACACCATTTCCCTACAAATACTGATTTCATTCAATTCCTCCCTCTCATTGGACCCTATGTTCTCCGACATCTCTGGGAGGTTATTTGTGTCCTCCTTTGTGAAGACAGAACCAAAGTATGTATTGAATTGGTCAGCCATTTCTTTGTTCCCCATTATAAATTCCCCTGATTCTGACTGCAAGGGACATAAGCTTGACTTCACCAATCTTTTTCTCTTCATATATCTATAGAAGCTTTTACAGTCAGTTTTTATGTTCCCTGAAAGCTTACTCTCATACTCTATTTTCCCCCTCTTAATTAATCCCTTTGTCCTTCTTTGCTGAATCCTAAACTGCTCCCAATCCTCAGGTTTGCTGCTTTTTCTGGCCAATTTATATGTCCTCTCCTTGGATCTTATGCTATCCCTAATTTCCCTTGTTAGCCACGGTTGAGTCACCTTTTTTGTTTTATTTTTATGCCAGAAAGGGATGAATAATTTCTGTAGTTCATCCATGCGATCTTTAAATGTTTGCTATTGCCTATCCACCGTCAACCCTTTAAGCAACGCTCCCCAAGCTATCCTAGCCAACTCATCCTCAGCATTACTGTTTGGGGGTCTGTATACAACTCCCACTAACGTTTTCTGCCCCTTGGTATTTCTCAGCTCTACCCATACAGATTCCACATCATCAGAGCTAATATCCTTCCTTACTATTGTGTTAATCTCCTCTTTAACCAGCAATGCTACCCCACCTCCTTTTCCTTTTTGCCTGTCCTTCCTGAATATTGAATACCCCTGGATGTTGAATTCCCAGCCTTGGTCACCTTTGAGCCATGTCTCCATAATCCCAATTATATCATATCCGTTTACATCTATTTGCGCAGCTAATTCATCCACCTTATTACGAATGCTTCTCGCATTAAGTCACAAAGCCTTCAGGTTTATTTTTTAACAATCTTAGCCCTTTAAGGATTATTATTTACTGTAGCCCTGTTTGATTTACACCCTTGATTTCTCCGCCTTCCACTTTTCCTTTTCTTCTTCCTGTCTTTTGTTTCTATCCTTGCTTCCCTTTCCTCTGTCTCCCTGCACAGGTTTCAACCCCCTGCCATTTTAGTTTAAACCCTCCCCAACAGCACTAGCAAATACTCCCCCTAGGACATCGGTCCTTGTCCTGCCCAGGTGCAAACCGTCCAGTTTGTACTGGTCCCACCTCCCCCAGAACCGGTTTCAATGTCCCAGGTATTTGAATCCCTCCCCCTTGCACCACTCCTCTAGCCACGTATTCAACTGAAATATCCTTCTATTTCTACTCTGACTAGCACGTGGCACTGGTAGCAATCCTGAGATTACTACCTTTGAGGTCCTATTTTTTAATTTACCTCCTAACTCCCTATATTCAGCTTTTAGGACCTCATCCCATTTTTTACCTATATCGTTGGTACCTATATGCACCACGACAACTGGCTGTTCACCCTCCCCCTCCAGAATGCCCCACAGCCACCCCGAGACATCCTTGAACCTTGCACCAGGGAGGCAACATACTATCTTGGAGTCTCGTTTGCGGCCGCAGAAACGCCTACCTATTCCCCTTACAATAGAATCCCCGATCACTATAGCTCTCCCGTTCTTTTTCCTCCCGTCCTGTGCAGCAGAACCATCCATGGTGCCAGGAAGTTGGCTGCTGCTGCCTTCCCCCGATAAGCCATCCTCCTCAACAATATCCAAAGTGGTATATCTGTTTGAGAGGGGGATGACCACAGTGGACCCCTGCACTACCTGCCTGCGCCTACTACTCTGTCTGGCGGTCACCCATTCCCTTCCTGCCTGTGCAGCCTTTACCTGCGGTGTGACCAACTCATTAAACGTGCTATCCACGATGTCCTCAGCATCGCGAATGCTCCAGTAGGTATCCATTCGCAGCTACAGCCTCCTCCCATCCATTTTCATCTAAGTCTATCAGCATAACCCTCTATTCCCTTCTCTCTCATATGCTTATCTAACTTCCCCTTAAATTCTATTCTATTTGCCTCAACCACTCCCTGTGGTAGCGAGTTCCATATTCTCACCACTCTCTTTATTTAAAGAAGTTTCTTCTGAATTCCCTATTTGATTTCTTGTATTGATGGCCTCTAATGTTGTTCTTCCCCACAAGTGGAAACACTCTCTCTGTGTCCACTCTATCAAAACCTTTCACAAAAAGACCCTATTAGGTCACCCCTTAGCCTTCTCTTTTCAAGCGAAAATTGACCCAGCCTGTTCATCTTTTCCTGATATGTATATCCTCACACTTCTGGTGTCATCCTTGTAAATCTTCTCTGCATCCTCTCCAGTGCCTCTATATCCTTTTTATAATATGGCGACCAGACCTGTACGCAGTGTGGTCTAACCAAGGTTCGATACAAGATTAGCATAACTTCTCTACTTTTCAATTTTATCCCTCTAGAAATAAACCCTAGTGGTTGGTTTGCTTTTTTATGCCTTATTAACCTGCGTTGCTACTTTTAATGATTTGTGTGACAACAACTTGTATTTATATAGCACCTTTAATGTAGTAAAACGTCCCAAGGCACTTCACAGGCGCGTAATCAAACAAACATTTAACACAGAGCCCCATGAGGAGTTATTAGAACAAATGACTAAAAGCTTGATTAAGGAGTATGATAAAGGAGGAGAGAGAGGTAAAGAGGCAGAGAGGGATAGGGAGGGAATTTCAGAGCTTAGGGCCCTGGCAGCTAAAGGCACGGCTGCCAATGGTGGAGTGACAAAAATCAGGGATGTGCAAAAGGCCAGAATTGCAGGAGCGCTGAGATCGCGGAAGATCGTAGGGATAGAGGAAGTTACAGGGATAGGGAGAGGCGAGACCATGGAGGGATTTGAAAACAAAGATGAGATTTTTAAATTGAGGCGTTGCCAGGCCGGGAGCCAATGTAGGTCAGCGAGCTCAGGGTGAGGGGTGAACGGGACTCGGTGCGGGATAGGACTGACATGTGCAGTGGAAACATCAGTTACATAAGACAATGGTACAGTATGAGCCACTCCCCTTAATGCTTCCAGTGCTATAATAGAGGCTTTGGGATCCAGACTCCCCAGATCTAGCTGGGAGGTACACCTCGCTTGAAGAATGATTGCAGGGAACCACGAGTATGCTGACACTATGATTATAGAAGTGTGAGTGTGCTGACAACAACAACAAAAACCTGCATTTATATAACGCCTTTAAAGTAATAAAACGTACCAAGGTGCTTCACAGGAGCGTTATCAAGCAAAATTTGACACTGAGCCACATAAGGAGATATTAAGACTGGTGACCAAAAAGCTTGGTCAACGAGGTAGGTTTTCAGGAGCGTCTTAAAGGAGGAGAGAGTGGTGGAGAGACGAAGAGGTTTAGGGTTTTTTTAATTATTAATTCATGGGATGTGGGCATCACTGGCAAGGCCAGCATTTATTGCCCATCCCTAATTGATCTTGAGAAGGTGGTGGTGGGCCGCCTTCTTGAACCACTGCAGTCTGTGTGGTGAAGGTACTCTCACAGTGCTGTTAGGGAGGGAGTTCCAGGATTTTGACCCAGCGACAATGAAGGATCGGCGATATATTTCCTAGTCAGGATGGTGTTTGACTTGGAGGGGAAATTCGAGGTGGGGTGTTCCCAGGCGCCTGCTGCCCTTGTCCTTCAAGGTGGTAAAGGTCGTGGGAGGTGCTGTCGAAGAAGCTTTGTCGAGTTGCTGCAGTGCATCTTGTAGATGGTACACACTGCAGCCACGGTACGCCGGTGGTGGAGAAAGTGAATGTTTAAGGTGGTGGATGGGGTGCCAATCAAGCGGGCTGCTTTGCCTTGGATGGTGTCAAGCTTTGTGGGTGTTGTTGGAGCTGCACTCATCCAGGCAAGTGGAGAATATTCCATCACACTCCTGACTTGTGCCTTGTAGATGGTGGAAAGGCTCTGGGGAGTTAGGAGGTGAGATACTCGCCACAGAATACCCAACCTCTGACTTGATCTTGTAGCCACAGTATTTATGTGGCTGGTCCAGTTAAGTTACTGGTCAATGGTGACCCATAGGATGTTGATGGTTGGGAAATTCAATTATAATAATGCCATTGAATGTCAAGGGGAGGTGGCTAGACTCTCTCTTGTTGGAGCTAGTCATTGCCTGGTACTTGTGTGGCACGAATGTTGCTTGCCAATTATCAGCCCAAGCCTGAATGTCATCCAGGTCTTGCTGCATGTGGGCCCAGACTGCTTCATTATCTGAGGAGTTGCGAATGGCACTGAACACTGTGCAATCATCAGCGAACATCCCCATTTCTGACCTTATGATGCAGGGAAGTTCATTGATGAAGCAGCTGAAGATGGTTGGGCCTAGGACACTGCCCTGAGGAACTCCTGCAGCAATGCCCCGGGGCTGAGATGATTGGCCTCAAACAACCACAACCATCTTCTTTTGTTCTACCTAGCCAGTGTGAATTCCAGGGTGTGAAGTTCAGTGCTTAGTGCCTAGCCAGCAGAAGACACGGCCGCCAATGGTGGAGCGATTAAAATCGGGGATGCGCAAGAAACCAGAATTAAAGGAGCACAGAGATTTCAGAGGGTTTTCGGGCTGGAAGAGGTTACAGGGATAGAAAACATAAGAACATAAGAAATTGAAGCAGGAGTAGGCCATTTGGCCCGTCGAGCCTGCTCTGCCATTCAATAAGGTCGTGGCTGATCTTCTACCTCAACTCCACCTTCCTGCACAATCCCCATATCCCTTGATTCCCTTATGATCCAAAAATCTATCGATCTCTGTCTTGTATATACTCAACAACTGGACATCCACAGCCCTCTGGGGTAGAGAAATCCAAAGATTCACAACCATTGGAGTGAAGAAATTTCTCCTCATCTCAGTCCTAAATGGCCGACCCCATATTCTGAGACTGTGACCCTGTGTTCTCGACTCCCCAGCCAGGGGAAACATCCTCCCTGCATCTACCCTGTCTAGCCCCTTAAGAATTTTATATGTTTCAATGAGATCACCTCTCATTCTTCTAAACTCTAGGGAATATAGGCCTAGTCTACTCAATCTCTCCTCATAGGACAAGCCCTTCATCCCAGGAATCAGTCTAGTGAACCTTTGTTGCTCTCCCCATAAGGCAAGTATATCCTTCCTTAGGTAAGGAGACCAAAACTATACACAGTACTCCAAGTGTGGTCTCACCAAGGCCCTATATAATGGTAGTAAGACTTCTTTACTCTTATACTCTAATCCCTTTGCAATAAAGGCTAACGTACCATTTGCTTTCAAAATTGCTTGCTCTACCTGTGTGTTAACTTTCTGTGATTCGTGTACAAGGACACCCAGATCCCTCTAATGCCAACATTTCCCAGTCTCTCATCATTTAAAAAATATTCTGCTTTTCTATTTTTCCTATCAAAGTGGATAACTTCACATTTCTCTACATTATATTCCATCTGCCATGTTCTTGCCCACTCACTTAACCTGTCTATATCCCTTTGCAGCCTCTTTGCGACTCCTCACAGCTTACATCCCACCTAGCTTTGTATCGTCAGTAAACTTGGATACGTTACACTCAGTCCCACCATCTAAGTAATTAATATAGATTTTAAATAGCTGAGGCCCAAGCACTGATCCTTGCAGCACTCCCCTAGTTAACGCCTGCCAACCAGAAAATGACCCGTTTGTTCCTACCCTTTGTTTTCTGTCCGTTAACCAATCCTCAATCCATGCTAATATATTACCCCCAACCCCATGAGTCCTTATTTTGTGTAATAATCTCTTGTGTGCCACCTTACCAAATGCTTTTTGTAAATCCAAATACACTACATCCACTGGTTCCCCCTTATCTACCCTGCTAGATACAGCCTCAAAAAACTCTTAACAGATTTGTCAAACACGATTTCCCTTTCATTAATCCGTGTTGACTCTGCCCAATCATATTATGATTTTCTAAGTGCCCTGTTACCACATCCCCAATAGTAGATTCTGGCATTTTCCCGACGACTGATGTCAGGCTAACTGGCCTATAGTTTCCTGTTTTCTCTCTCCCTCCTTCCTTGAATAGCGGGGTTATGTTTGCTACCTTCCAATCCATGGGGACAGTTCCAGAATCTAGGGAATTCTGGAAGATCAAAACCAATGCATCAAGTATCTCTGTAGCCACCTCTTTTAAAACCCTAGGTTGTAGGCCATCAGGTCCAGGGGATTTGTCGGATTTTAGTACCATTAATTTCTCCACTACTATTTCTTTATTAATACTAATATCTTTAAGTTCCTCATTCTCGCTAGACCCTTCATTCCAAGCTATTTTCAGAATCTTTTTGTGTCTCCTCCCGTAAAGACAGATACAAAGGATTCATTTAATGAACAACCAAGGATTAGAAGTTGCCCGTTACATATAACTACAAGTGATAAGCACTGGTCGGTGCACTTACAACCAGGGAACTGTGAGTGTGAGTGTGCTGACACTATGACCAGGGAACTGTGAGTGTGAGTGTGCTGACACTATGACCAGGGAACTGTGAGTGTGTGTGTGCTGACACTATGACCAGGGAACTGTGAGTGTGTGTGTGCTGACACTATGACCAGGGAACTGTGAGTGTGTGTGTGCTGACACTATGACCAGGGAACTGTGAGTGTGAGTGTGCTGACACTATGACCAGGGAACTGTGAGTGTGTGTATGCTGACACTATGACCAGGGAACTGTGAGTGTGAGTGTGCTGACACTATGACCAGGGAACTGTGAATGTGTGTGTGCTGACACTATGACCAGGGAACTGTGAGTGTGAGTGTGCTGACACTATGACCAGGGAACTGTGAGTGTGTGTGTGCTGACACTATGACCAGGGAACTGTGAGTGTGAGTGTGCTGACACTATGACCAGGGAACTGTGAGTGTGAGTGTGCTGACACTATGACCAGGGAACTGTGAGTGTGAGTGTGCTGACACTATGACCAGGGAACTGTGAGTGTGAGTGTGCTGACACTATGACCAGGGAACTGTGAGTGTGAGTGTGCTGACACTATGACCAGGGAACTGTGAGTGTGTGTGTGCTGACACTATGACCAGGGAACTGTGAGTGTGACTGTGTTGACAGTATGACTATTGCAGCACTGGAAAGCATTTTCCAGTTTTGCAATGATTAGTAAAGTTGTACAAGTGCAGGATCAGGACCCACCCTAGCTCCGTAGAGAAGCAGTGTCAGAGCACTTGGAGGGAGAATTCTCACACTGCAGCTGCAGAGAGAAAAGCTGATTGAGAGAAGTCACGATCCAGACCTTTAAAATGCTGATAGTCACAGACTACCATGGATGCAAATGGTTACTTAAATTATGGGAAAATGAGTAAAATATCAACAACCTGAAACAAAACTGAAGATGAGAGTAATGCTTTCCTTCATAGAATAGGAGATTGGGATCGCAGACTCCCCATCAAGTCACGTTCTGAGTAACTTAGTTAAGTAGTAACTACATCAATATCTGGTCATGAAAGGATTGGAAGGGATAACTATAGACAGGTCTGACCAATAGCTCCAGCCCTTATTAAATGCAGGAATATTGCCTGTGGAATGCAACAGTTCAGTTTGAACAATGCTAAACGATACCACGAATTATTTTCAAAAAATCGCTTTATTGACTTTTGTTTCGTGGAGGGAAATCTATCTTTTCCCTCTTCTTGGATGTTTTACTTGTGTTTATTTGCATCTGTCAGGAGATTGGACATGTTGTGAGAGTCCACGATATTATAAGTTGAACGTGGTCCATTAGAAGGAGCAGATTTGATGTCCTTCTGTGTGTTCTAGCGTTGTTGTAAAATTTGCACAATGCAACCTTTTTGTAACTGAGGTCTCTTGGATTCCTTTCAGGGAACCTGGAACTAATCAACAAGCTCAATTCGTTGTCATTGGCGTCCTCCAACCATCTGTAGTGAATTTTAGCACCAATTGTTTACAAACGTTTCTGCAATGAACAGAAGCCCTTTGTTGTCTACAGCACTTCAGATTAATGCTTGTCTTCCCAACAGCAGTCACACATTCGTTTCTCCTGCTCCCACTGCCAAATTTATTCTGGTTGGTTCACTCTTTCCATTCTACCACAATCATTATTAATTTTTTCAAGGACTCAAAAAGTGCTGCATTGAACAGCAATGAGAGAGAAGGATTTGCTTTTCATTGTGGGCAGTAAAGAATACAATTGAATGTTGATTGTAGAAAAGCTAACCAACCTGGGAGGTTTTTATTTTTGGACTAACTTTGATTCAGTCCCACTTTCACTATATATACAAATCTGCAAGGCTTTGCTTCAACCAAAATCATACCAACCTGCTCCAGCTGGTATTGGGTAATACAGGTTGAGTGTCCCGAATCCGGCAACCTTGGGACCGAGGCCGAGCCGGTTTTTGTGTTTTTCCGGACTTCGGAACATGTTTCTGATGTCCGAAGTCCGGAAATATCGCAACCTGGGCTCGGGCGTTTCCGGACTTCGGACATCAGAAACACGCTCCGAGTCCGGAAATGCCTGGGCCCAGGTTGCGGTTTGACAGGGTGTCCGGATTCCGGAACTCCGGATTTTGGACGCTCAACCTGTAATTTATTTCTTCAAATTCATACAACTATTTCCTGCAGACAATTTCTACCTAAACTGCATGAAGGGAATGGTAGCATAGTGGTAATGTCACTGGGCTAGTAATCCAGAGACCTGGACTAATGATCCAGAGACATGCATTTGTGGGAGCTTGCTGTGCGCAAATTGACTGCCGTGTTTCCCACATTACAACAGCGACTACACTCCAAAAGTAATTAATTGGCTGTAAAACGCTTTGAAACGTCTGGTGGTCGTGAATGGCGCTATATAAATTCAAGTCTTTCTTTCTTTTAATAAGAATGAAACTGGACGGACCACCCGGCATCGACCTCAGACACGGCAACGGCACACCCAGCCCAGTCGACCCTGCAAAGTCCACCTCACCAACATCTGGGGACTTGTGCCAAAATTGGGAGAACTGTCAAACAAACTAATCAAGCAACAGCCTGACATAGTCATACTCACAGAATCAGACCGTTTAGCCAATGTCCTAAACTCCTCCATCACCATCACTGGGTATGTCCTGTCCCACCAGCAGGACAGACCCACCAGGGGCGACGGCAGCACAGTGGAATACAGCCCAGGGAGTCCTCAGCATTGACTCCGGATCCCATGAAGTCTCACGGCTTCAAGTCAAGCATGGACAAGGAAACCTCCTGCTGATTACCACCTACTGCCCTCCCTCAGCTGATGAATCAGTACTCCTCCATGTTGAACACCACTTGGAAGAAGCAAGGGCACAGAATGTACTCTGGGTGGGGGACTTCAATGTCCATCACCAAAAGTGGCTCGGTAGCACCACTACTGACCGAGCTGGTCGAGTCCTGAAGGACATAACTGCCAGTCTGGGCCTGGAACAGGTGGTGAGAGAACCAACACGAGGGAAAAATCTACTTGACCTCGTCCTCACCAATCTACCTGTCGCAGATGCATCTGTCCATGACAGTATTGGTAGCAGTGACCACCGCATAGTAATTGTGGAGAAGAAGTCCCATCTTCACACTGAGGACATCCTCCATCGTGTTGTGTGGCACTACCACCGTGCTAAATGGGATAGATTCAGAACAGATCTAGCAGCTTAAAACTGGGCATCCATGAGGCGCTGTGGGCCATCAGCAGCAGTAGAATTGTATTCCACCACAATCTGTAACCTCATGGCCCGGCATATCCCTCACTCTACCATTACCATCAAGCCACGGGACCAGCCCTGGTTCAACAAGGAGTGTAGAAGACCATGGCAGGAGCAGCACCAGGCGTACCTAAAAATGAGGTGCCATCTTGGGGAAGCTGCAACACAGGACTACATGCATGCTAAAAAGCGGAAGCAGCATGTTATAGACAGGGCTGAGCGATCCCACAATCAACGGATCAGATCATAGCTCTGCAGTCCTGCCACATCCAGTCGTGAATGGTGGTGGACCATTAAACAACTAACGGGAGGAGGAGGCTCCATGAATATCCCCAACCTCAATGATGGTGGAGCCCAGCACGTGAGAGCAAAAGATAAGGCTGAAGCATTTGCAACCATCTTCAGCCAGAAGTGCAAAGTGGATGACCAAATCGGCCTCCTCCTGAGGTCCCCACCATCACAGAAGCCAGTCTTCAGCCAATTCGATTCACTCCATGTGATATCAAGAAACGGCTGAGCGCACTGGATACAGCAAAGGCTATGGGCCCCGACAACATCCCGGCTATCGTGCTGAAGACTTGTGCTCCAGAACTAGCCGCGCCTCTAGCCAAGCTGTTCCAATACAGCTACAATACTGGCCTCTATCCGACAATGTGGAAATCTGCCCAGGTATGTCCTGTCCACAAAAAGCAGGACAAGTCCAATCCGACCAATTACCGCCCCATCAGCAAAGTGATGGAAGGTGTCATCGACAGTGCTATCAAGCGGCACTTACTCACCAATACCCTGCTCATTGATGCCCAGTTTGGGTTCCGCCAAGACCACTCGGCTCCCGACCTCATTACAGCCTTGGTTCAAACATGGATAAAGGAGCTGAATTCCAGAGGTGAGGTGAGAGTGACTGCCCTTGATATCAAGGCAGCATTTGACTGGGTGTGGCATCAAGAAACCCTAGTAGAACTGAAGTCAATGGGAATTGAGGGAAAACTCTCCACAGGCTGGAGTCATACCTAGCACAAAGGAAGATGGTTGTGGTGGTTGAAGGTCAATCATCACAGTCCCAGGACATCGCTGTTGGAGTTCCTCAGGCAGTGTCCTAGGCCTAACCATCTTCAGCTGCTTCATCAATGACCTTCCCTCCAACATAAGGTCAGAAATGGGGATGTTTGCTGATGACAGTGTTCAGTGCCATTCACAACTCCTCAGAAAATGAAGCCGTCCATTCCCGCATGCAACAAGACCTGGACGACGTTCAGGCTTGGGCTGATAAGTGGCAGGTAACATTCGTGCCACAGAAGTACCAGGCAATGACTATCTTCAACAATCGAGAGTCTAACCACCGCCCCTTGACATTCAACAGCATTACCATTGCCGAATCCCCCACTATCAACATCCTGGGGGTCACCATTGACCAGAAACTTAACTGGACCAGCCACGTAAATACTGAGGCAACAAGAGCAGGTCAGAGGCTAGGTATTCTGCGGCGACTCTCACCTCCTGACTCCCCAAAGCCTTTCCACCATCTACAAGGCACAAGTCAGGAGTGTGATGGAATACTGTCCACTTGCCTGGAGGAGTTCAGCTCCAACAACACTCAAGAAGCTCGACACCATTCAGGACAAAGCAGCCCGCTTGATTGACACCCTATCCACCACCTTAAACATTCACTCCCTCCACCACCGCTGTACCGTGGCTGCAGTGTGTACCATCTACAAGATGCACTGCAGCAACTCACCAAGGCTTCTTCGGCAGCACCTCCCAAACCCTAGACCTTTACCATCTAGAAGGACAAGGGCAGCAGGTGCATAGGAACATCACCACCTCCAAGTTCCCCTCCAAGTCACACAGCATCCTGACTTGGAAGTATATCGTCGCTGGAATTCTACCTAACAGCACTGTGGGAGTACCTTCACCACAGGGACTGCAGCGGTTCAAGACGACAGCTCACCACCACCTTCTCAAGGGCAATTAGGGATGGGCAATAAATGCTGGCCTTGCCAGCAGCGCCCACATCCCATAAACGAATAAAAACATTTTTTAAATATCACAACGTTCTTCAGAGTTGAAATCTTACCTCCATCTCTCCCTCTCATCAGCAGCCTGGCTGAAATCACAAAACTCACTGGGGTAGAATTTACGCTTTGGGCGCAATCGGCAATCTGTACGCAAATTGTGCTCAAACATGCGCGAGTTTTCTGAATTGAATTTTTTGCTTGGGTTTCTGTTCAAACTCATTTACATATCACCAAATCCATAATCTTTCAGCAACCAGTGCAATTGGGCAGCATTTTAGAAACTAATTTTTTTTTGCATTAAAAAATATTCCGTAATGTATTTAGTATTGGTAACCTGGTGCAGTTTTATTAATACAGCTGAAAAGGGGTATATCAACAAAAAAAGGCACTTTAATCAGAGTGTCCAGTCCACCACCAGTGAGCAACCTGAGCTTAAATAAATGAAAATGAATTTTAAAAACATACAGAAACATTTACTAGTTTCATTGGAGTACAGTAGTCAAATTCTTAGCAAATTAGAAAAAATAATATTTAAAAGTATTAAATGCTGCCTATTGGTGCCCTTGTGCCTATTGGTGTCCTTGTGCCTATTAGTGTCCTTGTGTCTATTGATGTCCTTGTGTCTATTGATGTCCTTGTGTCTATTGATGTCCTTGTGCCTATTGGTGTCCTTGTGCCTATTGGTGTCCTTGTGACTATTAGTGTCCTTGTGCCTATTGGTGTCCTTGTGCCTACTGGTGTCCTTGTGCCTATTGATGTCCTTGTGTCTATTGGTGTCCTTGTGTCTATTGATGTCCTTGTGCCTATTGATGTCCTTGTGCCTATTGATGTCCTTGTGCCTATTGATGTCCTTGTGCCTATTGGTGTCCTTGTGCCTATTGATGTCCTTGTGTCTATTGATGTCCTTGTGCCTATTGGTGTCCTTGTGTCTATTGATGTCCTTGTGCCTATTGATGTCCTTGTGCCTATTAGTGTCCTTGTGCCTATTGGTGTCCTTGTGTCTATTGATGTCCTTGTGCCTATTAGAGTCCTTGTGCCTATTAGTGTCCTTGTGCCTATTAGTGTCCTTGTGCCTATTGATGTCCTTGTGCCTATTGATGTAATTGTGCCTATTGGTGTCCTTGTGCCTATTGATGTAATTGTGCCGATTGGTGTCCTTGTGCCTATTGATGTCCTTGTGCCTATTGATGTCCTTGTGCCTATTAGTGTCCTTGTGCCTATTGATGTCCTTGTGCCTATTGCTGTCCTTGTGCCTATTGATGTGCTTGCACCTATTGGTGTCCTTGTGCCTATTGATGTCCTTGTGTCTAATGGTGTTCTTGTGTCTATTGGTGTCCTTGTGTCTATTGGTGTCCTTGTGCCTACTGATGTCCTTGTGCCTATTGGTGTCCTTGTGCCTATTAGTGTCCTTGTGCCTATTGGGGTCCTTGTGGCTATTGATGTCCTTGTGTCTATTGATGTCCTTGTGCCTATTGATGTCCTTGTGCATATTAGTGTCCTTGTGTCTATTGGTGTCCTTGTGCCTATTGGTGTTCTTGTGCCTATTGGTGTCCTTGTGCCTATTGGTGTCCTTGTGCCTATTGATGTCCTTGTGTCTATTGGTGTCCTTGTGCCTATTGATGTCCTTGTGCCTATTGGTGTCTTTGTGCCGATTGGTGTCCTTGTGCCTATTGGTGTCTTTGTGCCTATTGGTGTTCTTGTGCCTATTGATGTCCTTGTGTCTATTGATGTCTTTGTGCCTATTGATGTTGTTGTGTCTATTGGTGTCATTGTGCCTATCGGCGTTCTCGTGCCTATTGGCGTCCTTCTGCCTATTGGTGTCCTTCTGTCTATTGATGTCCTTGTGCCTATTGATGTCCTTGTGCCTATTGATGTCCTTGTGCCTATTGGTGTCCTTGTGCCTATTGGTGTTCTTGTGCCTATTAGTGTTGTTGTGCCTATTGGTGTCCTTGTGCCTATTGGTGTCCTTGTGCCTATTGATGTCCTTGTGCCTATTGGTGTCCTTGTGCTTATTGGTGTCCTTGTGCCTATTAGTGTCCTTGTGTATATTGGTGTCCTTGTGTCTATTGATGTCCTTGTGCCTATTGATGTCCTTGTGCCTATTACTGTCCTTGTGCCTATTAGTGTCCTTGTGTCTATTGGTGTACTTGTGCCTATTGGTGTCCTTGTGTCTATTGATGTCCTTGTGCCTATTAGAGTCCTTGTGCCTATTAGTGTCCTTGTGTCTATTGGTGTACTTGTGCCTATTGGTGTCCTTGTGTCTATTGATGTCCTTGTGCCTATTAGAGTCCTTGTGCCTATTGATGTCCTTGTGCCTATTAGTGTCCTTGTGCCTATTGATGTCCTTGTGCCTATTGGTGTCCTTGTGCCTATTGATGTCCTTGTGCCTATCGATGTCCTTGTGCCTATTAGTGTCCTTGTGCCTATTGATGTCCTTGTGCCTATTAGTGTCCTTGTGCCTATTGATGTCCTTGTGCCTATTAGTGTCCTTGTGCCTATTGATGTCCTTGTGCCTATTAGTGTCCTTGTGCCTATTGATGTCCTTGTGCCTATTGGTGTCCTTGCACCTATTGGTGTCCTTGTGCCTATTAGTGTCCTTGTGCCTATTGATGTCCTTGTGCCTATTGGTGTCCTTGCACCTATTGGTGTCCTTGTGCCTATTGATGTCCTTGTGCCTATTGATGTCCTTGTGCCTATTGGTGTCCTTGCACCTATTGGTGTCCTTGTGCCTATTGGTGTTCTTGTGTCTATTGGTGTCCTTGTGTCTATTGGTGTTCTTGTGCCTATTGATGTCCTTGTGTCTATTGGTGTCCTTGGGTCTATTGGTGTCCTTGTGCCTATTGATGTCCTTGTGCCTATTGGTGTCCTTGTGCCTATTAATGTCCTTGTGTCTATTGATGTCCTTGTGCCTATTAGTGTCCTTGTGTCTATGGTGTTCTTGTACCTATTGATGTCCTTGTGCCTATTGGTGTCCTTGTGCCTATTAGTGTCCTTGTGCCTATTGGAGTCCTTGTGTCTATTGATGTCCTTGTGTTTATTGATGTCCTTGTGCCTATTGATGTCCTTGTGCATATTAGTGTCCTTGTGTCTATTGGTGTCCTTGTGCCTATTGGTGTTCTTGTGCCTATTGGTGTCCTTGTGTCTATTGGTGTCTTTGTGCCTATTGGTGTCCTTGTGCCTATTGGTGTCTTTGTGCCTATTGGTGTTCTTGTGCCTATTGATGTCCTTGTGTCTATTGATGTCTTTGTGCCTATTGATGTCGTTGTGTCTATTGGTGTCATTGTGCCTATCGCCGTTCTCGTGCCTATTGGCGTCCTTCTGCCTATTGGTGTCCTTCTGTCTATTGATGTCCTTGTGCCTATTGATGTCCTTGTGCCTATTGATGTCCTTGTGCCTATTGGTGTCCTTGTGCCTATTGGTGTTCTTGTGCCTATTAGTGTTGTTGTGCCTATTGGTGTCCTTGTGCCTATTGGTGTCCTTGTGCCTATTGATGTCCTTGTGCCTATTTGTGTCCTTGTGCTTATTGGTGTCCTTGTGCCTATTAGTGTCCTTGTGTCTATTGGTGTCCTTGTGTCTATTGATGTCCTTGTGCCTATTGATGTCCTTGTGCCTATTACTGTCCTTGTGCCTATTAGTGTCCTTGTGTCTATTGGTGTACTTGTGCCTATTGGTGTCCTTGTGTCTATTGATGTCCTTGTGCCTATTAGAGTCCTTGTGCCTATTAGTGTCCTTGTGCCTATTGATGTCCTTGTGCCTATTGATGTCCTTGTGCCTATTGGTGTCCTTGTGCCTATTGATGTCCTTGTGCCTATCGATGTCCTTGTGCCTATTAGTGTCCTTGTGCCTATTGATGTCCTTGTGCCTATTAGTGTCCTTGTGCCTATTGATGTCCTTGTGCCTATTAGTGTCCTTGTGCCTATTGATGTCCTTGTGCCTATTAGTGTCCTTGTGCCTATTGATGTCCTTGTGCCTATTGGTGTCCTTGCACCTATTGGTGTCCTTGTGCCTATTGATGTCCTTGTGCCTATTGATGTCCTTGTGCCTATTGGTGTCCTTGCACCTATTGGTGTCCTTGTGCCTATTGGTGTTCTTGTGTCTATTGGTGTCCTTGTGTCTATTGGTGTTCTTGTGCCTATTGATGTCCTTGTGTCTATTGGTGTCCTTGGGTCTATTGGTGTCCTTGTGCCTATTGATGTCCTTGTGCCTATTGGTTTCCTTGTGCCTATTAATGTCCTTGTGTCTATTAATGTCCTTGTGCCTATTAGTGTCCTTGTGTCTATGGTGTTCTTGTACCTATTGATGTCCTTGTGCCTATTGGTGTCCTTGTGCCTATTAGTGTCCTTGTGCCTATTGGAGTCCTTGTGTCTATTGATGTCCTTGTGTTTATTGATGTCCTTGTGCCTATTGATGTCCTTGTGCATATTAGTGTCCTTGTGCCTATTAGTGTCCTTGTGCCTATTGATGTCCTTGTGCCTATTAGTGTCCTTGTGCCTATTGATGTCCTTGTGCCTATTAGTGTCCTTGTGCCTATTGATGTCCTTGTGCCTATTGGTGTCCTTGCACCTATTGGTGTCCTTGTGCCTATTGATGTCCTTGTGCCTATTGATGTCCTTGTGCCTATTGGTGTCCTTGCACCTATTGGTGTCCTTGTGCCTATTGGTGTTCTTGTGTCTATTGGTGTCCTTGTGTCTATTGGTGTTCTTGTGCCTATTGATGTCCTTGTGTCTATTGGTGTCCTTGGGTCTATTGGTGTCCTTGTGCCTATTGATGTCCTTGTGCCTATTGGTGTCCTTGTGCCTATTAATGTCCTTGTGTCTATTGATGTCCTTGTGCCTATTAGTGTCCTTGTGTCTATGGTGTTCTTGTACCTATTGATGTCCTTGTGCCTATTGGTGTCCTTGTGCCTATTAGTGTCCTTGTGCCTATTGGAGTCCTTGTGTCTATTGATGTCCTTGTGTTTATTGATGTCCTTGTGCCTATTGATGTCCTTGTGCATATTAGTGTCCTTGTGTCTATTGGTGTCCTTGTGCCTATTGGTGTTCTTGTGCCTATTGGTGTCCTTGTGTCTATTGGTGTCTTTGTGCCTATTGGTGTCCTTGTGCCTATTGGTGTCTTTGTGCCTATTGGTGTTCTTGTGCCTATTGATGTCCTTGTGTCTATTGATGTCTTTGTGCCTATTGATGTCGTTGTGTCTATTGGTGTCATTGTGCCTATCGGCGTTCTCGTGCCTATTGGCGTCCTTCTGCCTATTGGTGTCCTTCTGTCTATTGATGTCCTTGTGCCTATTGATGTCCTTGTGCCTATTGATGTCCTTGTGCCTATTGGTGTCCTTGTGCCTATTGGTGTTCTTGTGCCTATTAGTGTTGTTGTGCCTATTGGTGTCCTTGTGCCTATTGGTGTCCTTGTGCCTATTGATGTCCTTGTGCCTATTGGTGTCCTTGTGCTTATTGGTGTCCTTGTGCCTATTAGTGTCCTTGTGTCTATTGGTGTCCTTGTGTCTATTGATGTCCTTGTGCCTATTGATGTCCTTGTGCCTATTACTGTCCTTGTGCCTATTAGTGTCCTTGTGTCTATTGGTGTACTTGTGCCTATTGGTGTCCTTGTGTCTATTGATGTCCTTGTGCCTATTAGAGTCCTTGTGCCTATTAGTGTCCTTGTGCCTATTGATGTCCTTGTGCCTATTGATGTCCTTGTGCCTATTGGTGTCCTTGTGCCTATTGATGTCCTTGTGCCTATCGATGTCCTTGTGCCTATTAGTGTCCTTGTGCCTATTGATGTCCTTGTGCCTATTAGTGTCCTTGTGCCTATTGATGTCCTTGTGCCTATTAGTGTCCTTGTGCCTATTGATGTCCTTGTGCCTATTAGTGTCCTTGTGCCTATTGATGTCCTTGTGCCTATTGGTGTCCTTGCACCTATTGGTGTCCTTGTGCCTATTGATGTCCTTGTGCCTATTGATGTCCTTGTGCCTATTGGTGTCCTTGCACCTATTGGTGTCCTTGTGCCTATTGGTGTTCTTGTGTCTATTGGTGTCCTTGTGTCTATTGGTGTTCTTGTGCCTATTGATGTCCTTGTGTCTATTGGTGTCCTTGGGTCTATTGGTGTCCTTGTGCCTATTGATGTCCTTGTGCCTATTGGTGTCCTTGTGCCTATTAATGTCCTTGTGTCTATTGATGTCCTTGTGCCTATTAGTGTACTTGTGTCTATGGTGTTCTTGTACCTATTGATGTCCTTGTGCCTATTGGTGTCCTTGTGCCTATTAGTGTCCTTGTGCCTATTGGAGTCCTTGTGTCTATTGATGTCCTTGTGTTTATTGATGTCCTTGTGCCTATTGATGTCCTTGTGCATATTAGTGTCCTTGTGTCTATTGGTGTCCTTGTGCCTATTGGTGTTCTTGTGCCTATTGGTGTCCTTGTGTCTATTGATGTCCTTGTGCCTATTAGAGTCCTTGTGCCTATTAGTGTCCTTGTGCCTATTGATGTCCTTGTGCCTATTGATTTCCTTGTGCCTATTGGTGTCCTTGTGCCTATTGATGTCCTTGTGCCTATCGATGTCCTTGTGCCTATTAGTGTCCTTGTGCCTATTGATGTCCTTGTGCCTATTAGTGTCCTTGTGCCTATTGATGTCTTTGTGCCTATTAGTGTCCTTGTGCCTATTGATGTCCTTGTGCCTATTAGTGTCCTTGTGCCTATTGATGTCCTTGTGCCTATTGGTGTCCTTGCACCTATTGGTGTCCTTGTGCCTATTGATGTCCTTGTGCCTATTGATGTCCTTGTGCCTATTGGTGTCTTTGCACCTATTGGTGTCCTTGTGCCTATTGGTGTTCTTGTGTCTATTGGTGTCCTTGTGTCTATTGGTGTTCTTGTGCCTATTGATGTCCTTGTGTCTATTGGTGTCCTTGGGTCTATTGGTGTCCTTGTGCCTATTGATGTCCTTGTGCCTATTGGTGTCCTTGTGCCTATTAATGTCCTTGTGTCTATTGATGTCCTTGTGCCTATTAGTGTCCTTGTGTCTATGGTGTTCTTGTACCTATTGATGTCCTTGTGCCTATTGGTGTCCTTGTGCCTATTAGTGTCCTTGTGCCTATTGGAGTCCTTGTGTCTATTGATGTCCTTGTGTTTATTGATGTCATTGTGCCTATTGATGTCCTTGTGCATATTAGTGTCCTTGTGTCTATTGGTGTCCTTGTGCCTATTGGTGTTCTTGTGCCTATTGGTGTCCTTGTGCTTATTGGTGTCCTTGTGCCTATTGATGTCCTTGTGTCTATTGGTGTCCTTGTGCCTATTGAAGTCCTTGTGCCTATTGGTGTCTTTTTGTCTATTGGTGTCTTTTAGCCTATTGGTGTCCCTGTGTGCATTGATGTCCTTGTGCCTATTAGTGTCCTCGTGTCAATTGGTGTCCTTATGCCTATTGGTGATCTTGTGCCTATTCATGTCCTTGTGTCTATTGATGTCCTTGTGCCTATTGATGTCCTTGTGTCTATTGGTGTCCTTGTGCCTATTGGCGTTCTTGTGCCTATTGGCGTCCTTGTGCCCATTGGTGTCCTTTTGTCTATTGGTGTCCTTGTGCCTATTGATGTCCTTGTGCCTATTGGTGTCCTTCTGTCTATTGATGTCCTTGTGCCTATTGATGTCCTTGTGCATATTGATTTCCTTGTGCCTATTGGTGTCCTTGTGCCTATTGGTGTCCTTGCGCCTATTGATGTCCTTGTGCCTATTGGTGTCCTTCTGTCTATTGATGTCCTTGTGCCTATTGATGTCCTTGTGCCTATTGATGTCCTTGTGTCTATTGATGTGCTTGTGCCTATTGGTGTCCTTGTGCCTACTGGTGTCCTTGTGCCTATTGGTGTCCTTGTGCCTATTAGTATCCTTGTGCCTATTGACATCCTTGTGCCTATTGATGTCCTTGCGGCTATTAGTGTCCTTGTGCCTATTGATGTCCTTGTGCCTATTGGTGTCCTTGTGCCTATTGGTGTCCTTGTGCCTATTAGTGTCCTTGTGCCTATTGGTGTCCTTGCGCCTTTTCGTGTCCTTGTGTCTATTGGTGTCCTTGTGCTTATTGGTGTCCTTGTGCCTATTAGTGTCCTTGTGCCTATTGGTTTCCTTGTGCCTATTGATGTCCTTGTGCCTATTAGTGTCCTTGTGCCTATTGGTGTCCATGTGCCTATTGGTGTCCTTGTGTCTATTGGTGTCCTTGTGCCTATTGATGTCCTTGTGACTATTGGTGTCCTTGTGCCTATTGATGTCCTTGTGCCTATTAGTGTCCTTGTGCCTATTGGTGTCCTTGTGCCTATTGGTTTCCTTGTGCCTATTGATGTCCTTGTGCCTATTAGTGTCCTTGTGTCTATTGGTGTCCTTGTACTTATTGGTGTTCTTGTGCCTATTGGTGTACTTGAGCCTATTGATCTCTTTGTGCCTATTGGTGTCCTTGTGTCTATTGGTGTCCTTGTGCCTATTGATGTCCTTGTGCCTATTGGTGTCCTTGTGTCTATTGGTGTCCTTGTGCATATTAGTGTCCTTGTGTCTATTGGTGTCCTTGTACTTATTGGTGTTCTTGTGCCTATTGGTGTACTTGAGCCTATTGATCTCTTTGTGCCTATTGATGTCCTTGTGCCTATTGATGTCCTTGCGCCTTTTCGTGTCCTTGTGCCTATCGGCGTTCACGTGCCTATTGGCGTCCTTCTGCCTATTGGTGTCCTTCTGTCTATTGATGTCCTTGTGCCTATTGATGTCCTTGTGCCTATTGATGTCCTTGTGCCTATTGGTGTCCTTGTGCCTATTGGTGTCCTTGTGCCTATTGATGTCCTTGTGCCTATTGGTGTCCTTGTGCCTATTGATGTCCTTGTGCCTATTGGTGTCCTTGTGCCTATTGATGTCTTTGTGCCTATTGGTGTCCTTGTGTCTATTGGTGTCATTGTGCCTATCGGCGTTCTCGTGCCTATTGGCGTCCTTCTGCCTATTGGTGTCCTTCTGTCTATTGATGTCCTTGTGCCTATTGATGTCCTTGTGCCTATTGATGTCCTTGTGCCTATTGGTGTCCTTGTGCCTATTGGTGTTCTTGTGCCTATTAGTGTTGTTGTGCCTATTGGTGTCCTTGTGCCTATTGGTGTCCTTGTGCCTATTGGTGTCCTTGTGCTTATTGGTGTCCTTGTGCCTATTAGTGTCCTTGTGCCTATTGATGTCCTTGTGCCTATTGATGTCCTTGTGCCTATTACTGTCCTTGTGCCTATTAGTGTCCTTGTGCCTATTGGTGTACTTGTGCCTATTGGTGTCCTTGTGTCTATTGATGTCCTTGTGCCTATTAGAGTCCTTGTGCCTATTAGTGTCCTTGTGCCTATTGATGTCCTTGTGCCTATTGACGTCCTTGTGCCTATTGGTGTCCTTGTGCCTATTGATGTCCTTGTGCCTATTGGTGTCCTTGTGTCTATTGGTGTCCTTGTGCCTATTGGCGTTCTTGTGCCTATTGGCGTCCTTGTGCCTATTGGTGTCCTTTTGTCTATTGGTGTCCTTGTGCCTATTGATGTCCTTGTGCATATTGATTTCCTTGTGCCTATTGGTGTCCTTGTGCCTATTGGTGTCCTTGCGCCTATTGATGTCCTTGTGCCTATTGGTGTCCTTCTGTCTATTGATGTCCTTGTGCCTATTGATGTCCTTGTGCCTATCGATGTCCTTGTGTCTATTGATGTGCTTGTGCCTATTGGTGTCCTTGTGCCTATTGGTGTCCTTGTGCCTGTTAGTATCCTTGTGCCTATTGACATCCTTGTGCCTATTGGTGTCCTTGTGCCTGTTAGTATCCTTGTGCCTATTGACATCCTTGTGCCTATTGATGTCCTTGCGGCTATTAGTGTCCTTGCGCATATTGATGTCCTTGTGCCTATTGGTGTCCTTCTGTCTATTGATGTCCTTGTGCCTATTGGTGTTCTTGTGCCTATTGGTGTCCTTGTGCCTATTGGTGTCCTTGTGCCTATTGGTGTCCTTGTGTCTATTGATGTCCTTGTGCTTATTGATGTCCTTGTGCTTATTGGTGTCCTTGTGCCTATTGATGTCCTTGTGCCTGTTCGTGTCCTTGTGCCTATTGGTGTCCTTGCGCCTATTGGTGTCCTTGTGCCTGTTCGTGTCCTTGTGCCTATTGGTGTCCTTGCGCCTATTGGTTTCCTTGTGCCTATTGATGTCCTTGTGCCTATTGGTGTCCTTGTGCCTATTGATGTCCTTGCGCCTATTGGTGTCCTTGTGCCTATTGATGTCCTTGTGCCTATTGGTGTCCTTGTGTCTATTGGTGTCCTTGTGCCTATTAGTGTCCTTGTGTCTATTGATGTCCTTGTGCCTTTTGATGTACTTGTGCCTATTAGTGTCCTTGTGTCTATTGGTGTCCTTGTACTTATTGGTGTTCTTGTGCCTATTGGTGTACTTGAGCCTATTGATCTCTTTGTGCCTATTGATGTCCTTGTGTCTATTGATCTCTTTGTGCCTATTGATGTCCTTGTGTCTATTGGTGTCCTTGTGCCTATTGATGTCCTTGTGCCTATTGATGTCCTTGTGCCTATTAGTGTCCTTGTGCCTATTGATGTCCTTGTGCCTATTAGTGTCCTTGCGCCTATTGATGTCTTTGTGCCTATTGGTGTCCTTGTGCCTATTGGTGTCTTTGTGCCTATTGGTGTCCTTTGCCTATTAGTGTCCTTGTCCCTATTGATGTCCTTGTGCCTATTAGTGTCCTTGTGCCTATTGATGTCCTTGTGCCTATTGGTGTCCTTCTGTCTATTGATGTCCTTGTGCCTATTGATGTCCTTGTGCCTATTGATTTCCTTGTGCCTATTGATGTCCTTGTGGCTGTTCGTGTCCTTGTGCCTATTGGTGTCCTTGTGCCTACTGATATTCTTGTGCCTATTGGTGTCCTTGTGCCTATTGATGTCTTTGTGCCTATTGGTGTCATTGTGCCTATTGGTGTCCTTTGCCTATTAGTGTCCTTGTGCCTATTAGTGTCCTTGTGCCTATTGGTGTCCTTGTGCCTATTAGTGTCCTTGTGCCTATTGGTGTCCTTGTGCCTATTGGCGTTCTTGGGTCTATTGGCGTCCTTGTGCCTATTGGTGTCCTTCTGTCTATTGGTGTCCTTGTGCCTATTGATATCCTTGTGCCTATTGATGCCCTTGTGCCTATTGTTGTCCTTGTGCCTATTGATGTCATTGTGCCTATTGGTGTTCTTGTGCCTATTGGTGTTCTTGTGCATTTTGGTGTTCTTTTGCCTATTGGTGTCCTGGTGCCTATTGGTGTCCTTGTGTCTATTGATGTCCTTGTGCCTATTGGTTTCCTTGTGCCTATTGATGTCCTTGTGTCTATTTGTTTCCTTGTGCCTATTGGTGTTCTTGTGCCTATTGGTGTTCTTATGCCTATTGGTGTTTTTGTGCCTATTGGTGTTCTTGTGACTATTGGTGTTCTTGTGCCTATTGGTGTCCTCGTGTCTATTGGTGTCCTTGTGCCTATTGATGTCCTTGTGCCTATTGATGTCCTTGTGCCTCTTGATGTCCTTGCGCCTATTGATGTCCTTGTGTCTATTGATGTTTTTGTGCCTATTGGTGTCCTTGTGCCTATTGATGTCCTTGTGCCTATTGATGTCCTTGTGTCTATTAATGTCCTTGTGCCTCTTGGTGTCCTTGTGCCTGTTGGGGTCCTTGTGCCTATTAGTATCCTTGTGCCTATTGATATCCTTGTGCCTATTGATGTCCTTGTGCCTATTGATGTCCTTGTGTCTATTGATGTCCTTGTGCCTATTGTTGTCCTTGTGCCTATTGGTGTCCTTGTGCCTATTAGTATCCTTGTGCCTATTGATATCCTTGTGCCTATTGATGTCCTTGTGCCTATTAGTGTCCTTGCGCCTATTGATGTCCTTGTGCCTATTGGTGTCCTTCTGTCTATTGGTGTCCTTGTGTCTATTGATGTCCTTGTGCCTATTGTTGTCCTTGTGCCTATTGGTGTCCTTGTGCCTATTAGTATCCTTGTGCCTATTGATATCCTTGTGCCTATTGATGTCCTTGTGCCTATTAGTGTCCTTGCGCCTATTGATGTCCTTGTGCCTATTGATGTCCTTGTGCCTATTGATGTCCTTGTGTCTATTGATGTCCTTGTGCCTATTGTTGTCCTTGTGCCTATTGGTGTCCTTGTGCCTATTAGTATCCTTGTGCCTATTGATATCCTTGTGCCTATTGATGTCCTTGTGCCTATTAGTGTCCTTGCGCCTATTGATGTCCTTGTGCCTATTGGTGTCCTTCTGTCTATTGGTGTCCTTTTGTCTATTGGTGTCCTTGTGCCTATTGATGTCTTTGTGCCTATTGGTGTCTTTGTGCCTATTGATGTCCTTGTGCCTATTGGTGTTCTTGTGTCTATTGGTGTTCTTGTGCATATTGGTGTTCTTGTGTCTATTGGTGTCCTTATGCCTATTTGTGTCCTTGTGCCTATTGGTGTCCTTGTACCTATTCGTGTCCTTGTGCCTATTGGTGTCCTTGTGTCTATTGTTGTCCTTGTGTCTATTGATGTCCTTGTGCCTAGTAATGTCCTTGTGCCTATTGGTGTCCTTGTGTCTATTGGTGTCCTTGTGCCTATTGATGTCCTTGTGTCTATTGGTGTCCTTGTGCCTATTGGTGTTCTTGTGCCTATTGGTGTCCTTGTGCCTATTGGTGTCCTTGTGCCTATTGGTCTTTTTGTGCCTATTGGTGTTCTTGTGACTATTGGTCTTTTTGTGCCTATTGGTGTTCTTGTGCCTATTGATGTCCTTGTGCCTATTGGTGTACTCGTGTCTATTGGTGTCCTTGTGCCTATTGATGTCCTTGTGTCTATTGATGTCCTTGTGCCTCTTGGTTTCCTTGTGCCTGTTGGGGTCCTTGTGCCTATTAGTATCCTTGTGCCTATTGATATCCTTGTGCCTATTGATGTCCTTGTGCCTATTGGTGTCCTTGTGCCTATTGGTGTCCTTGTGTCTATTGGTGTCATTGTGCCTATCGGCGTTCTCGTGCCTATTGGCGTCCTTCTGCCTATTGGTGTCCTTCTGTCTATTGATGTCCTTGTGCCTATTGATGTCCTTGTGCCTATTGATGTCCTTGTGCCTATTGGTGTCCTTGTGCCTATTGGTGTTCTTGTGCCTATTAGTGTTGTTGTGCCTATTGGTGTCCTTGTGCCTATTGGTGTCCTTGTGCCTATTGGTGTCCTTGTGCTTATTGGTGTCCTTGTGCCTATTAGTGTCCTTGTGCCTATTGATGTCCTTGTGCCTATTGATGTCCTTGTGCCTATTACTGTCCTTGTGCCTATTAGTGTCCTTGTGCCTATTGGTGTACTTGTGCCTATTGGTGTCCTTGTGTCTATTGATGTCCTTGTGCCTATTAGAGTCCTTGTGCCTATTAGTGTCCTTGTGCCTATTGATGTCCTTGTGCCTATTGACGTCCTTGTGCCTATTGGTGTCCTTGTGCCTATTGATGTCCTTGTGCCTATTGGTGTCCTTGTGTCTATTGGTGTCCTTGTGCCTATTGGCGTTCTTGTGCCTATTGGCGTCCTTGTGCCTATTGGTGTCCTTTTGTCTATTGGTGTCCTTGTGCCTATTGATGTCCTTGTGCATATTGATTTCCTTGTGCCTATTGGTGTCCTTGTGCCTATTGGTGTCCTTGCGCCTATTGATGTCCTTGTGCCTATTGGTGTCCTTCTGTCTATTGATGTCCTTGTGCCTATTGATGTCCTTGTGCCTATCGATGTCCTTGTGTCTATTGATGTGCTTGTGCCTATTGGTGTCCTTGTGCCTATTGGTGTCCTTGTGCCTGTTAGTATCCTTGTGCCTATTGACATCCTTGTGCCTATTGGTGTCCTTGTGCCTGTTAGTATCCTTGTGCCTATTGACATCCTTGTGCCTATTGATGTCCTTGCGGCTATTAGTGTCCTTGCGCATATTGATGTCCTTGTGCCTATTGGTGTCCTTCTGTCTATTGATGTCCTTGTGCCTATTGGTGTTCTTGTGCCTATTGGTGTCCTTGTGCCTATTGGTGTCCTTGTGCCTATTGGTGTCCTTGTGTCTATTGATGTCCTTGTGCTTATTGATGTCCTTGTGCTTATTGGTGTCCTTGTGCCTATTGATGTCCTTGTGCCTGTTCGTGTCCTTGTGCCTATTGGTGTCCTTGCGCCTATTGGTGTCCTTGTGCCTGTTCGTGTCCTTGTGCCTATTGGTGTCCTTGCGCCTATTGGTTTCCTTGTGCCTATTGATGTCCTTGTGCCTATTGGTGTCCTTGTGCCTATTGATGTCCTTGCGCCTATTGGTGTCCTTGTGCCTATTGATGTCCTTGTGCCTATTGGTGTCCTTGTGTCTATTGGTGTCCTTGTGCCTATTAGTGTCCTTGTGTCTATTGATGTCCTTGTGCCTTTTGATGTACTTGTGCCTATTAGTGTCCTTGTGTCTATTGGTGTCCTTGTACTTATTGGTGTTCTTGTGCCTATTGGTGTACTTGAGCCTATTGATCTCTTTGTGCCTATTGATGTCCTTGTGTCTATTGATCTCTTTGTGCCTATTGATGTCCTTGTGTCTATTGGTGTCCTTGTGCCTATTGATGTCCTTGTGCCTATTGATGTCCTTGTGCCTATTAGTGTCCTTGTGCCTATTGATGTCCTTGTGCCTATTAGTGTCCTTGCGCCTATTGATGTCTTTGTGCCTATTGGTGTCCTTGTGCCTATTGGTGTCTTTGTGCCTATTGGTGTCCTTTGCCTATTAGTGTCCTTGTCCCTATTGATGTCCTTGTGCCTATTAGTGTCCTTGTGCCTATTGATGTCCTTGTGCCTATTGGTGTCCTTCTGTCTATTGATGTCCTTGTGCCTATTGATGTCCTTGTGCCTATTGATTTCCTTGTGCCTATTGATGTCCTTGTGCCTGTTCGTGTCCTTGTGCCTATTGGTGTCCTTGTGCCTACTGATATTCTTGTGCCTATTGGTGTCCTTGTGCCTATTGATGTCTTTGTGCCTATTGGTGTCATTGTGCCTATTGGTGTCCTTTGCCTATTAGTGTCCTTGTGCCTATTAGTGTCCTTGTGCCTATTGGTGTCCTTGTGCCTATTAGTGTCCTTGTGCCTATTGGTGTCCTTGTGCCTATTGGCGTTCTTGGGTCTATTGGCGTCCTTGTGCCTATTGGTGTCCTTGTGCCTATTGATATCCTTGTGCCTATTGATGCCCTTGTGCCTATTGTTGTCCTTGTGCCTATTGGTGTTCTTGTGCCTATTGATGTCCTTGTGTCTATTGATGTCATTGTGCCTATTGGTGTTCTTGTGCCTATTGGTGTTCTTGTGCATTTTGGTGTTCTTTTGCCTATTGGTGTCCTTGTGTCTATTGATGTCCTTGTGCCTATTGGTTTCCTTGTGCCTATTGATGTCCTTGTGTCTATTTGTTTCCTTGTGCCTATTGGTGTTCTTGTGCCTATTGGTGTTCTTATGCCTATTGGTGTTTTTGTGCCTATTGGTGTTCTTGTGACTATTGGTGTTCTTGTGCCTATTGGTGTCCTCGTGTCTATTGGTGTCCTTGTGCCTATTGATGTCCTTGTGCCTATTGATGTCCTTGTGCCTATTGATGTCCTTGCGCCTATTGATGTCCTTGTGTCTATTGATGTTTTTGTGCCTATTGGTGTCCTTGTGCCTATTGATGTCCTTGTGCCTATTGATGTCCTTGTGTCTATTAATGTCCTTGTGCCTCTTGGTGTCCTTGTGCCTGTTGGGGTCCTTGTGCCTATTAGTATCCTTGTGCCTATTGATATCCTTGTGCCTATTGATGTCCTTGTGTCTATTGATGTCCTTGTGCCTATTGTTGTCCTTGTGCCTATTGGTGTCCTTGTGCCTATTAGTATCCTTGTGCCTATTGATATCCTTGTGCCTATTGATGTCCTTGTGCCTATTAGTGTCCTTGCGCCTATTGATGTCCTTGTGCCTATTGGTGTCCTTCTGTCTATTGGTGTCCTTGTGTCTATTGATGTCCTTGTGCCTATTGTTGTCCTTGTGCCTATTGGTGTCCTTGTGCCTATTAGTATCCTTGTGCCTATTGATATCCTTGTGCCTATTGATGTCCTTGTGCCTATTAGTGTCCTTGCGCCTATTGATGTCCTTGTGCCTATTGGTGTCCTTCTGTCTATTGGTGTCCTTTTGTCTATTGGTGTCCTTGTGCCTATTGATGTCTTTGTGCCTATTGGTGTCTTTGTGCCTATTGATGTCCTTGTGCCTATTGGTGTTCTTGTGTCTATTGGTGTTCTTGTGCATATTGGTGTTCTTGTGTCTATTGGTGTCCTTATGCCTATTTGTGTCCTTGTGCCTATTGGTGTCCTTGTACCTATTCGTGTCCTTGTGCCTATTGGTGTCCTTGTGTCTATTGTTGTCCTTGTGTCTATTGATGTCCTTGTGCCTAGTAATGTCCTTGTGCCTATTGGTGTCCTTGTGTCTATTGGTGTCCTTGTGCCTATTGATGTCCTTGTGTCTATTGGTGTCCTTGTGCCTATTGGTGTTCTTGTGCCTATTGGTGTCCTTGTGCCTATTGGTGTCCTTGTGCCTATTGGTCTTTTTGTGCCTATTGGTGTTCTTGTGACTATTGGTCTTTTTGTGCCTATTGGTGTTCTTGTGCCTATTGATGTCCTTGTGCCTATTGGTGTACTCGTGTCTATTGGTGTCCTTGTGCCTATTGATGTCCTTGTGTCTATTGATGTCCTTGTGCCTCTTGGTTTCCTTGTGCCTGTTGGGGTCCTTGTGCCTATTAGTATCCTTGTGCCTATTGATATCCTTGTGCCTATTGATGTCCTTGTGCCTATTGGTGTCCTTGTGCCTATTGGTGTCCTTGCGCCTATTGGTGTCCTTGTTCCTGTTGGGGTCCTTGTGCCTATTGGTGTCCTTGTGCCTGTTGGTGTCCTTCTGTCAATTGGTGTCCTTGTTCCTAACAATACCGCTTAGTTTTAAGAGCCTCCAAGAAGTCCGGCTTATGGGTGCAATTAGCAGAGAATCACCATCGTGATTGATTCGATTCGAGGGCGTGGCCAGTTTTGTGGGCGGGGCTACGTTCTAGCGCGATGTTTATTAAAGCATCACGGAAACACGCTGTGTGCTGGTGGTAATTTGAGCTTGAAATTCTTTGATCTTTTGCTCTGGTTTGGCCAATTCTGGGTGAATTGCAGTGAAAATACCATCACAGCCTCGCAGAAACTCTACCCCACTGTCTTGTACCCCACCACTCTGGGAAGCAAGCTTCTGGAAATACAGTTTCACAATTTGAATTTCATGAACATTGCATTTTAATGAGCTAATTGCTCTGTGGGATAAAAGATAATCAATGAATGAATCAGCAGTCAGCTATGGTTTCACTCAGTTTCCAATGAGGTTTTTAATAAATGCCATTTTGTATAGATATGTTTGATAAGATGTAAATATAAAACTACTCAAGCCACCAGAAAAGCATTATGTTTTTCAGACGTTCTCAGGTGAATGGTCCCTATTTTCAATCAGTTTACAGATTTATAAAAGCTCTTTTGTTGGATATTGGATGTTGGTTAAGGGTATTAAGGGATATGGAGCTAAGGCAGCTAAATGGACTTGAGGTACATATCAGCTGTAATCAGATTGAATGGCGGAACAGAATCAAGGGGATGAGTGGCCTCCTCCTGTCCCTATGTTCCTATATTTGCCTGGAGTTACACCGTTCACTAGCAAACATCTCTCTTTCATCAGAACATCAAGCATGTGGTATCCTGGATACAGCAACTGGTTGAATGGGAGGTTGGTAAGAGTAAGAGCAGTTGCAATTTTTGGTTGTAATCATTTGAGGTGAGTCAAATATCTTGATATGAAATGATAAATGGAAAGCACAATCAGAAAGATTCTGGAGATTGGGCAAAACCTGTGACAGGTGGCAGACCCAGCAACGATCTCACTTGGCAACACCGAGAGTGCCGTCAGCCGTTGTCTCAGGACATTTCTTTCCTACAAAAGGGAGAAAGAAAATACACAGAGACAAAGGGCTCAGTTGGTAGCAAACACTGTCTGGAAACTGATTGGAGAAATATCCAGGAATAAGAGCAGGTCATGTGGAAATCATATATGTGTGTGCATATTTGCTGAAGAAAGCTTTGCAGCAGCGTTCAACAGTTGCTATAGCAACTATATCAAGATTGCAGCCATTTCTTATAGATTTACTTTTAAGAAGAACACCCGACAATTTTTCTTAGAGTGAGGGAGCAAGAAAGAACGAGAGAAAGAAAGAAATAAAGAAAGAACTTTCACGATCTCAGGGTGTTCCAAAGCGCTTTACAACCAATGAAGCACTTTTGATGTGTAATTATGCTGTGATGTAGGAAACGCGGCAGAAAATGTGCGCACAGCAGGATCCCACAAACAGCAATGTGATAAAAGACCAGATAATCTGTTTTAGGTGTTGGTTGAGGGATAAATATTGGCCAGGAAACTGAGGAGAACTCCCCTGCTCTGCTTCGAAATAGCACCATGGGATCTTTTATGTCCACCTGAGAGAGCAGATGGGGCCACAGTTTAATGTCTCATCCAAAAGACGGCACCTCCGACAGTGCAGCACTCCCTCAGCACTGCACTGGAGTGTTAGCCTGGATGTTGTGCTCAAGTCTCTGGAGTGGGACTTGAACCCATGACCTTCTGATTCAGAGGCGAGGGTGTTACAAACTGAGTCACAGCTCAGAAGAGTCAGAGACAGACAGATATAAAGAGGGCAAGGAGAGAATGAGTGTGACAGTGAGGGAGAGAAAGAAAAAACCACAGGTGGTCTGCTAGTTGTGAGAAATCAATTGGTTCCTTCTTAAATTACAATGTTTAGCACAATAGTAAACCGCTTCAATTTGCCAACCAGCTGTGGCACATACAGCTGGTATAGTTTCACACCTTCAGAAGATCCTGCCTGAAATCGTGCGGTCCGCAGCGATAAATGCTGGGAAGTGCGGGTGGTGAAGCTTACCGCTGCCTCACCACCCAAAAGGGACTTGTTCCTCTGCCCCCTCCGAGACCACCGCTGCCCACTCCTTGCCCCTCCCACCGCATGTAAATGGTGGTGCGACAATGTCTGGGATACCAGTGGGTTTTCCTGCTCTTCATCACACTCACCACAGCTGCCTGGGTAGGCCTGCTGACTTCCTCCAACCCAGAGACAGCCCAGTGATGTCCCAGAGACAGACCAGAGACAGCCCAGAGTCTGGAGACAGCCCAGTGACAGCCCAGTGACGTCCCAGAGACCAGAGACAGCCCAAAGACAGCCCAGAGATCAGAGACAGCCCAGAGACAGCCCAAAGACAGCCCAGAGATCAGAGACAGCCCAGAGACAGTCCAGAGAGAGCCCGGAGACAGCCCAGAGACAGCCCAGAGACAGCCCAGAGACAGCCCAGAGACAGCCCAGAGACAGCCCAGAGACAGTCCAGAGACAGTCCAGAGACAGCCCAGAGACAGTCCAGAGACAGTCCAGAGACAGTCCAGAGACAGCCCAGAGACAGCCCAGAGACAGCCCAGAGACAGCCCAGAGACAGCCCAGAGACAGTCCAGAGACAGTCCAGAGACAGTCCAGAGACAGTCCAGAGACAGTCCAGAGACAGTCCAGAGACAGTCCAGAGAAAGTCCAGAGATAGTCCAGAGACAGTCCAGAGACAGCCCAGAGACAGCCCAGAGACAGCCCAGAGACAGTCCAGAGACAGTCCAGAGACAGTCCAGAGACAGTCCAGAGAGAGCCCAGAGACAGCCCAGAGACAGTCCAGAGACAGTCCAGAGAGAGCCCAGAGACAGCCCAGAGACAGTCCAGAGACAGCCCAGAGAGAGCCCAGAGACAGCCCAGAGACAGTCCAGAGACAGTCCAGAGACAGTCCAGAGAGAGCCCAGAGACAGTCCAGAGACAGTCCAGAGAGAGCCCAGAGACAGTCCAGAGAGAGCCCAGAGACAGTCCAGAGACAGCCCAGAGACAGCCCAGAGACAGTCCAGAGACAGCCCAGAGACAGACCAGAGACAGTCCAGAGACAGTCCAGAGACAGTCCAGAGACAGTCCAGAGAAAGTCCAGAGACAGTCCAGAGACAGCCCAGAGACAGTCCAGAGACAGCCCAGAGAGAGCCCAGAGACAGTCCCGAGACAGTCCAGAGAGAGCCCAGAGACAGTCCAGAGACAGCCCAGAGAGAGCCCAGAGACAGTCCAGAGACAGTCCAGAGAGAGCCCAGAGACAGTCCAGAGACAGCCCAGAGAGAGCCCAGAGACAGCCCAGAGAGAGCCCAGAGAGAGCCCAGAGACAGTCCAGAGAGAGCCCAGAGACAGTCCAGAGACAGTCCAGAGAGAGCCCAGAGACAGTCCAGAGACAGCCCAGAGACAGTCCAGAGACAGTCCAGAGACAGCCCAGAGACAGTCCAGAGACAGCCCAGAGACAGACCAGAGACAGTCCAGAGACAGTCCAGAGACAGACCAGAGACAGCCCAGAGACAGTCCAGAGAGAGCCCAGAGACAGCCCAGAGACAGCCCAGAGACAGCCCAGAGAGAGCCCAGAGACAGTCCAGAGACAGCTCAGAGAGAGCCCAGAGACAGACCGGAGAGAGCCCAGAGAGAGCCCAGAGAGAGCCCGGAGACAGTCCAGAGACAGCCCAGAGACAGCCCAGAGACAGTCCAGAGACAGCCCAGAGACAGCCCAGAGACAGTCCAGAGACAGCCCAGAGAGAGCCCAGAGACAGTCCAGAGACAGCCCAGAGTGAGCCCAGAGACAGTCCAGAGACAGTCCAGAGAGAGCCCAGAGAGAGCCCAGAGACAGTCCAGAGACAGCCCAGAGACAGTCCAGAGACAGCCCAGAGACAGCCCAGAGACAGTCCAGAGACAGCCCAGAGACAGTCCAGAGACAGCCCAGAGAGAGCCCAGAGACAGTCCAGAGACAGCCCAGAGTGAGCCCAGAGACAGTCCAGAGACAGTCCAGAGAGAGCCCAGAGACAGCCCAGAGACAGCCCAGAGACAGCCCAGAGACAGCCCAGAGACAGCCCAGAGACAGCCCAGAGACAGCCCAGAGACAGTCCAGAGACAGTCCAGAGACAGCCCAGAGACAGTCCAGAGACAGCCCAGAGACAGCCCAGAGACAGTCCAGAGACAGTCCAGAGACAGTCCAGAGACAGTCCAGAGACAGTCCAGAGACAGTCCAGAGACAGTCCAGAGACAGTCCAGAGACAGTCCAGAGAGAGCCCAGAGACAGTCCAGAGACAGCCCAGAGAGAGCCCAGAGACAGTCCAGAGACAGTCCAGAGACAGTCCAGAGAGAGCCCAGAGACAGTCCAGAGACAGCCCAGAGAGAGCCCAGAGACAGCCCAGAGAGAGCCCAGAGAGAGCCCAGAGACAGTCCAGAGACAGTCCAGAGAGAGCCCAGAGACAGTCCAGAGACAGTCCAGAGAGAGCCCAGAGACAGACCGGAGACAGTCCAGAGACAGTCCGGAGAGAGCCCAGAGACAGTCCAGAGACAGTCCAGAGAGAGCCCAGAGACAGTCCAGAGACAGTCCAGAGAGAGCCCAGAGACAGTCCAGAGAAAGCCCAGAGAGAGCCCAGAGACAGCCCAGAGAGAGCCCAGAGAGAGCCCAGAGACAGTCCAGAGACAGTCCAGAGAGAGCCCAGAGACAGTCCAGAGACAGTTCAGAGAGAGCCCAGAGACAGTCCAGAGACAGCCCAGAGACAGCCCAGAGACAGTCCAGAGACAGTCCAGAGACAGCCCAGAGACAGTCCAGAGACAGTCCAGAGACAGACCAGAGACAGCCCAGAGACAGTCCAGAGAGAGCCCAGAGACAGCCCAGAGAGAGCCCAGAGACAGTCCAGAGACAGTCCAGAGACAGCTCAGAGAGAGCCCAGAGACAGACCGGAGAGAGCCCAGAGAGAGCCCAGAGAGAGCCCAGAGAGAGCCCGGAGAGAGCCCAGAGACAGTCCAGAGACAGCCCAGAGACAGTCCAGAGACAGCCCAGAGACAGCCCAGAGACAGTCCAGAGACAGCCCAGAGAGAGCCCAGAGACAGTCCAGAGACAGCCCAGAGTGAGCCCAGAGACAGTCCAGAGACAGTCCAGAGAGAGCCCAGAGACAGTCCAGAGACAGCCCAGAGACAGTCCAGAGACAGTCCAGAGACAGTCCAGAGACAGCCCAGAGACAGTCCAGAGACAGTCCAGAGACAGCCCAGAGAGAGCCCAGAGACAGTCCAGAGAGAGACCAGAGACAGTCCAGAGGCAGACCGGAGACAGTCCAGAGACAGTCCAGAGACAGTCCAGAGAGAGCCCAGAGAGAGCCCGGAGAGAGCCCGGAGAGAGCCCAGAGAGAGCCCAGAGAGAGCCCAGAGACAGTCCAGAGAGAGCCCGGAGACAGCCCAGAGACAGTCCAGAGACAGCCCAGAGACAGCCCAGAGACAGCCCAGAGACAGCCCAGAGACAGCCCAGAGACAGCCCAGAGACAGCCCAGAGACAGTCCAGAGACAGTCCAGAGACAGCCCAGAGACAGTCCAGAGACAGTCCAGAGACAGTCCAGAGACAGCCCAGAGACAGCCCAGAGACAGCCCAGAGACAGCCCAGAGACAGTCCAGAGACAGTCCAGAGACAGTCCAGAGACAGTCCAGAGACAGTCCAGAGACAGTCCAGAGACAGTCCAGAGATAGTCCAGAGATAGTCCAGAGACAGTCCAGAGACAGCCCAGAGACAGCCCAGAGACAGCCCAGAGACAGTCCAGAGACAGTCCAGAGACAGTCCAGAGAGAGCCCAGAGACAGCCCAGAGACAGTCCAGAGACAGCCCAGAGAGAGCCCAGAGACAGCCCAGAGACAGTCCAGAGACAGTCCAGAGACAGCCCAGAGACAGTCCAGAGACAGTCCAGAGAGAGCCCAGAGACAGTCCAGAGACAGCCCAGAGACAGTCCAGAGACAGCCCAGAGACAGCCCAGAGACAGCCCAGAGTCAGCCCAGAGACAGCCCAGAGACAGTCCAGAGACAGACCAGAGACAGTCCAGAGACAGTCCAGAGACAGTCCAGAGACAGCCCAGAGAGAGCCCAGAGACAGCCCAGAGACAGTCCAGAGACAGTCCAGAGACAGCCCAGAGACAGTCCAGAGACAGTCCAGAGAGAGCCCAGAGACAGTCCAGAGACAGCCCAGAGACAGTCCAGAGACAGCCCAGAGACAGCCCAGAGACAGCCCAGAGTCAGCCCAGAGACAGCCCAGAGACAGTCCAGAGACAGACCAGAGACAGTCCAGAGACAGTCCAGAGACAGTCCAGAGAAAGTCCAGAGACAGTCCAGAGACAGCCCAGAGACAGTCCAGAGACAGCCCAGAGAGAGCCCAGAGACAGTCCAGAGACAGTCCAGAGAGAGCCCAGAGACAGTCCAGAGACAGCCCAGAGAGAGCCCAGAGACAGTCCAGAGACAGTCCAGAGAGAGCCCAGAGACAGTCCAGAGACAGCCCAGAGAGAGCCCAGAGACATCCCAGAGAGAGCCCAGAGAGAGCCCAGAGACAGTCCAGAGACAGTCCAGAGAGAGCCCAGAGACAGTCTAGAGACAGTCCAGAGAGAGCCCAGAGACAGTCCAGAGACAGCCCAGAGACAGTCCAGAGACAGTCCAGAGACAGCCCAGAGACAGTCCAGAGACAGCCCAGAGACAGACCAGAGACAGTCCAGAGACAGTCCAGAGACAGACCAGAGACAGCCCAGAGACAGTCCAGAGAGAGCCCAGAGACAGCCCAGAGACAGCCCAGAGACAGCCCAGAGAGAGCCCAGAGACAGTCCAGAGACAGCTCAGAGAGAGCCCAGAGACAGACCGGAGAGAGCCCAGAGAGAGCCCAGAGAGAGCCCAGAGAGAGGCCGGAGAGAGCCCAGAGACAGTCCAGAGACAGCCCAGAGACAGTCCAGAGACAGCCCAGAGACAGCCCAGAGACAGTCCAGAGACAGCCCAGAGAGAGCCCAGAGACAGTCCAGAGACAGCCCAGAGTGAGCCCAGAGACAGTCCAGAGACAGTCTAGAGAGAGCCCAGAGACAGTCCAGAGACAGCCCAGAGACAGTCCAGAGACAGTCCAGAGACAGTCCAGAGACAGCCCAGAGACAGTCCAGAGACAGTCCAGAGACAGCCCAGAGAGAGCCCAGAGACAGTCCAGAGAGAGACCAGAGACAGTCCAGAGACAGACCGGAGACAGTCCAGAGACAGTCCGGAGACAGCCCGGAGAGAGCCCAGAGAGAGCCCAGAGAGAGCCCAGAGACAGTCCAGAGACAGTCCAGAGAGAGCCCGGAGAGAGCCCAGAGAGAGCCCAGAGACAGTCCAGAGACAGTCCAGAGACAGTCCAGAGACAGTCCAGAGAGAGCCCAGAGAGAGCCCAGAGAGAGCCCGGAGAGAGCCCAGAGAGAGCCCAGAGACAGTCCAGAGACAGTCCAGAGAGAGCCCAGAGAGAGCCCGGAGAGAGCCCAGTGAGAGCCCAGTGAGAGCCCAGTGAGAGCCCAGAGACAGTCCAGAGAGAGCCCAGAGACAGTCCAGAGACAGCCCAGAGACAGCCCAGAGACAGCCCAGAGACATTCCAGAGACAGCCCAGAGACAGTCCAGAGACAGTCCAGAGACAGCCCAGAGTGAGCCCAGAGACAGTCCAGAGAGAGCCCAGAGACAGTCCAGAGACAGCCCAGAGACAGTCCAGAGAGAGACCAGAGACAGCCCAGAGACAGTCCAGAGACAGTCCAGAGACAGTCCAGAGACAGCCCAGAGACAGTCCAGAGACAGTCCAGAGACAGTCCAGAGACAGCCCAGAGAGAGCCCAGAGACAGTCCAGAGACAGTCCAGAGACAGTCCAGAGACAGCCCGGAGACAGCCCAGAGAGAGCCCAGAGACAGTCCAGAGACAGTCCAGAGACAGTCCAGAGACAGTCCAGAGACAGTCCAGAGAGAGCCCAGAGACAGTCCAGAGAGAGACCAGAGACAGTCCAGAGACAGTCCAGAGAGAGCCCAGAGAGAGCCCAGAGACAGTCCAGAGACAGCCCAGAGACAGTCCAGAGACAGCCCAGAGACAGCCCAGAGACAGTCCAGAGACAGCCCAGAGACAGCCCAGAGACAGTCCAGAGACAGCCCAGAGAGAGCCCAGAGACAGTCCAGAGACAGCCCAGAGTGAGCCCAGAGACAGTCCAGAGACAGTCCAGAGAGAGCCCAGAGACAGCCCAGAGACAGCCCAGAGACAGCCCAGAGACAGCCCAGAGACAGCCCAGAGACAGCCCAGAGACAGCCCAGAGACAGCCCAGAGACAGTCCAGAGACAGTCCAGAGACAGCCCAGAGACAGTCCAGAGACAGCCCAGAGACAGCCCACAGACAGCCCAGAGACAGCCCAGAGACAGTCCAGAGACAGTCCAAAGACAGTCCAGAGACAGTCCAGAGACAGTCCAGAGACAGTCCAGAGACAGTCCAGAGAAAGTCCAGAGATAGTCCAGAGACAGTCCAGAGACAGCCCAGAGAGAGCCCAGAGACAGCCCAGAGACAGTCCAGAGACAGTCCAGAGACAGTCCAGAGAGAGCCCAGAGACAGTCCAGAGACAGCCCAGAGAGAGCCCAGAGACAGCCCAGAGACAGTCCAGAGACAGTCCAGAGACAGTCCAGAGAGAGCCCAGAGACAGTCCAGAGACAGTCCAGAGAGAGCCCAGAGACAGTCCAGAGACAGCCCAGAGACAGTCCAGAGACAGCCCAGAGACAGCCCAGAGACAGCCCAGAGACAGCCCAGAGACAGTCCAGAGACAGACCAGAGACAGTCCAGAGACAGTCCAGAGACAGTCCAGAGAAAGTCCAGAGACAGTCCAGAGACAGCCCAGAGACAGTCCAGAGACAGCCCAGAGAGAGCCCAGAGACAGTCCAGAGACAGTCCAGAGAGAGCCCAGAGACAGTCCAGAGACAGCCCAGAGAGAGCCCAGAGACAGTCCAGAGACAGTCCAGAGAGAGCCCAGAGACAGTCCAGAGACAGCCCAGAGAGAGCCCAGAGACAGCCCAGAGAGAGCCCAGAGAGAGCCCAGAGACAGTCCAGAGACAGTCCAGAGAGAGCCCAGAGACAGTCCAGAGACAGTCCAGAGAGAGCCCAGAGACAGACCGGAGACAGTCCAGAGACAGTCCGGAGAGAGCCCAGAGACAGTCCAGAGACAGTCCAGAGAGAGCCCAGAGACAGTCCAGAGACAGTCCAGAGAGAGCCCAGAGACAGTCCAGAGACAGCCCAGAGAGAGCCCAGAGACAGCCCAGAGAGAGCCCAGAGAGAGCCCAGAGACAGTCCAGAGACAGTCCAGAGAGAGCCCAGAGACAGTCCAGAGACAGTTCAGAGAGAGCCCAGAGACAGTCCAGAGACAGCCCAGAGACAGTCCAGAGACAGTCCAGAGACAGCCCAGAGACAGTCCAGAGACAGCCCAGAGACAGACCAGAGACAGTCCAGAGACAGTCCAGAGACAGACCAGAGACAGCCCAGAGACAGTCCAGAGAGAGCCCAGAGACAGCCCAGAGAGAGCCCAGAGAGAGCCCAGAGACAGTCCAGAGACAGTCCAGAGACAGCTCAGAGAGAGCCCAGAGACAGACCGGAGAGAGCCCAGAGAGAGCCCAGAGAGAGCCCGGAGACAGTCCAGAGACAGCCCAGAGACAGTCCAGAGACAGCCCAGAGACAGCCCAGAGACAGTCCAGAGACAGCCCAGAGAGAGCCCAGAGACAGTCCAGAGACAGCCCAGAGTGAGCCCAGAGACAGTCCAGAGACAGTCCAGAGAGAGCCCAGAGACAGTCCAGAGACAGCCCAGAGACAGTCCAGAGACAGTCCAGAGACAGTCCAGAGACAGCCCAGAGACAGTCCAGAGACAGTCCAGAGACAGCCCAGAGAGAGCCCAGAGACAGTCCAGAGAGAGACCAGAGACAGTCCAGAGGCAGACCGGAGACAGTCCAGAGACAGTCCAGAGACAGTCCAGAGACAGTCCAGAGAGAGCCCAGAGAGAGCCCGGAGAGAGCCCGGAGAGAGCCCAGAGAGAGCCCAGAGAGAGCCCAGAGACAGTCCAGAGACAGTCCAGAGAGAGCCCGGAGACAGCCCAGAGACAGTCCAGAGACAGCCCAGAGACAGCCCAGAGACAGCCCAGAGACAGCCCAGAGACAGCCCAGAGACAGCCCAGAGACAGCCCAGAGACAGTCCAGAGACAGTCCAGAGACAGCCCAGAGACAGTCCAGAGACAGTCCAGAGACAGTCCAGAGACAGCCCAGAGACAGCCCAGAGACAGCCCAGAGACAGCCCAGAGACAGTCCAGAGACAGTCCAGAGACAGTCCAGAGACAGTCCAGAGACAGTCCAGAGACAGTCCAGAGACAGTCCAGAGACAGTCCAGAGATAGTCCAGAGATAGTCCAGAGACAGCCCAGAGAGAGCCCAGAGACAGCCCAGAGACAGTCCAGAGACAGTCCAGAGACAGTCCAGAGAGAGCCCAGAGACAGCCCAGAGACAGTCCAGAGACAGCCCAGAGAGAGCCCAGAGACAGCCCAGAGACAGTCCAGAGACAGTCCAGAGACAGCCCAGAGACAGTCCAGAGACAGTCCAGAGAGAGCCCAGAGACAGTCCAGAGACAGCCCAGAGACAGTCCAGAGACAGCCCAGAGACAGCCCAGAGACAGCCCAGAGACAGCCCAGAGACAGCCCAGAGACAGTCCAGAGACAGACCAGAGACAGTCCAGAGACAGTCCAGAGACAGTCCAGAGAAAGTCCAGAGACAGTCCAGAGACAGCCCAGAGACAGTCCAGAGACAGCCCAGAGAGAGCCCAGAGACAGTCCAGAGACAGTCCAGAGAGAGCCCAGAGACAGTCCAGAGACAGCCCAGAGAGAGCCCAGAGACAGTCCAGAGACAGTCCAGAGAGAGCCCAGAGACAGTCCAGAGACAGCCCAGAGAGAGCCCAGAGACATCCCAGAGAGAGCCCAGAGAGAGCCCAGAGACAGTCCAGAGACAGTCCAGAGAGAGCCCAGAGACAGTCCAGAGACAGTCCAGAGAGAGCCCAGAGACAGTCCAGAGACAGCCCAGAGACAGTCCAGAGACAGTCCAGAGACAGCCCAGAGACAGTCCAGAGACAGCCCAGAGACAGACCAGAGACAGACCAGAGACAGTCCAGAGACAGACCAGAGACAGCCCAGAGACAGTCCAGAGAGAGCCCAGAGACAGCCCAGAGACAGCCCAGAGACAGCCCAGAGAGAGCCCAGAGACAGTCCAGAGACAGCTCAGAGAGAGCCCAGAGACAGACCGGAGAGAGCCCAGAGAGAGCCCAGAGAGAGGCCGGAGAGAGCCCAGAGACAGTCCAGAGACAGCCCAGAGACAGTCCAGAGACAGCCCAGAGACAGCCCAGAGACAGTCCAGAGACAGCCCAGAGAGAGCCCAGAGACAGTCCAGAGACAGCCCAGAGTGAGCCCAGAGACAGTCCAGAGACAGTCCAGAGAGAGCCCAGAGACAGTCCAGAGACAGCCCAGAGACAGTCCAGAGACAGTCCAGAGACAGTCCAGAGACAGCCCAGAGACAGTCCAGAGACAGTCCAGAGACAGCCCAGAGAGAGCCCAGAGACAGTCCAGAGAGAGACCAGAGACAGTCCAGAGACAGACCGGAGACAGTCCAGAGACAGTCCGGAGACAGCCCGGAGAGAGCCCAGAGAGAGCCCAGAGAGAGCCCAGAGACAGTCCAGAGACAGTCCAGAGAGAGCCCGGAGAGAGCCCAGAGAGAGCCCAGAGAGAGCCCAGAGACAGTCCAGAGACAGTCCAGAGACAGTCCAGAGACAGTCCAGAGAGAGCCCAGAGAGAGCCCAGAGAGAGCCCAGAGAGAGCCCGGAGAGAGCCCAGAGAGAGCCCAGAGACAGTCCAGAGACAGTCCAGAGAGAGCCCAGAGAGAGCCCGGAGAGAGCCCAGTGAGAGCCCAGTGAGAGCCCAGAGACAGTCCAGAGAGAGCCCAGAGACAGCCCAGAGACAGCCCAGAGACAGCCCAGAGACATTCCAGAGACAGCCCAGAGACAGTCCAGAGACAGTCCAGAGACAGCCCAGAGTGAGCCCAGAGACAGTCCAGAGAGAGCCCAGAGACAGTCCAGAGACAGCCCAGAGACAGTCCAGAGAGAGACCAGAGACAGCCCAGAGACAGTCCAGAGACAGTCCAGAGACAGTCCAGAGACAGCCCAGAGACAGTCCAGAGACAGTCCAGAGACAGTCCAGAGACAGCCCAGAGAGAGCCCAGAGACAGTCCAGAGACAGTCCAGAGACAGTCCAGAGACAGTCCAGAGACAGCCCGGAGACAGCCCAGAGAGAGCCCAGAGACAGTCCAGAGACAGTCCAGAGACAGTCCAGAGACAGTCCAGAGACAGTCCAGAGAGAGCCCAGAGACAGTCCAGAGAGAGACCAGAGACAGTCCAGAGACAGTCCAGAGACAGCTCAGAGAGAGCCCAGAGACAGACCGGAGAGAGCCCAGAGAGAGCCCAGAGAGAGCCCGGAGACAGTCCAGAGACAGCCCAGAGACAGTCCAGAGACAGCCCAGAGACAGCCCAGAGACAGTCCAGAGACAGCCCAGAGAGAGCCCAGAGACAGTCCAGAGACAGCCCAGAGTGAGCCCAGAGACAGTCCAGAGACAGTCCAGAGAGAGCCCAGAGACAGTCCAGAGACAGCCCAGAGACAGTCCAGAGACAGTCCAGAGACAGTCCAGAGACAGCCCAGAGACAGTCCAGAGACAGTCCAGAGACAGCCCAGAGAGAGCCCAGAGACAGTCCAGAGAGAGACCAGAGACAGTCCAGAGGCAGACCGGAGACAGTCCAGAGACAGTCCAGAGACAGTCCAGAGACAGTCCAGAGAGAGCCCAGAGAGAGCCCGGAGAGAGCCCGGAGAGAGCCCAGAGAGAGCCCAGAGAGAGCCCAGAGACAGTCCAGAGAGAGCCCGGAGACAGCCCAGAGACAGTCCAGAGACAGCCCAGAGACAGCCCAGAGACAGCCCAGAGACAGCCCAGAGACAGCCCAGAGACAGCCCAGAGACAGTCCAGAGACAGTCCAGAGACAGCCCAGAGACAGTCCAGAGACAGTCCAGAGACAGTCCAGAGACAGCCCAGAGACAGCCCAGAGACAGCCCAGAGACAGCCCAGAGACAGTCCAGAGACAGTCCAGAGACAGTCCAGAGACAGTCCAGAGACAGTCCAGAGACAGTCCAGAGACAGTCCAGAGACAGTCCAGAGATAGTCCAGAGATAGTCCAGAGACAGCCCAGAGAGAGCCCAGAGACAGCCCAGAGACAGTCCAGAGACAGTCCAGAGACAGTCCAGAGAGAGCCCAGAGACAGCCCAGAGACAGTCCAGAGACAGCCCAGAGAGAGCCCAGAGACAGCCCAGAGACAGTCCAGAGACAGTCCAGAGACAGCCCAGAGACAGTCCAGAGACAGTCCAGAGAGAGCCCAGAGACAGTCCAGAGACAGCCCAGAGACAGTCCAGAGACAGCCCAGAGACAGCCCAGAGACAGCCCAGAGACAGCCCAGAGACAGCCCAGAGACAGTCCAGAGACAGACCAGAGACAGTCCAGAGACAGTCCAGAGACAGTCCAGAGAAAGTCCAGAGACAGTCCAGAGACAGCCCAGAGACAGTCCAGAGACAGCCCAGAGAGAGCCCAGAGACAGTCCAGAGACAGTCCAGAGAGAGCCCAGAGACAGTCCAGAGACAGCCCAGAGAGAGCCCAGAGACAGTCCAGAGACAGTCCAGAGAGAGCCCAGAGACAGTCCAGAGACAGCCCAGAGAGAGCCCAGAGACATCCCAGAGAGAGCCCAGAGAGAGCCCAGAGACAGTCCAGAGACAGTCCAGAGAGAGCCCAGAGACAGTCCAGAGACAGTCCAGAGAGAGCCCAGAGACAGTCCAGAGACAGCCCAGAGACAGTCCAGAGACAGTCCAGAGACAGCCCAGAGACAGTCCAGAGACAGCCCAGAGACAGACCAGAGACAGACCAGAGACAGTCCAGAGACAGACCAGAGACAGCCCAGAGACAGTCCAGAGAGAGCCCAGAGACAGCCCAGAGACAGCCCAGAGACAGCCCAGAGAGAGCCCAGAGACAGTCCAGAGACAGCTCAGAGAGAGCCCAGAGACAGACCGGAGAGAGCCCAGAGAGAGCCCAGAGAGAGGCCGGAGAGAGCCCAGAGACAGTCCAGAGACAGCCCAGAGACAGTCCAGAGACAGCCCAGAGACAGCCCAGAGACAGTCCAGAGACAGCCCAGAGAGAGCCCAGAGACAGTCCAGAGACAGCCCAGAGTGAGCCCAGAGACAGTCCAGAGACAGTCCAGAGAGAGCCCAGAGACAGTCCAGAGACAGCCCAGAGACAGTCCAGAGACAGTCCAGAGACAGTCCAGAGACAGCCCAGAGACAGTCCAGAGACAGTCCAGAGACAGCCCAGAGAGAGCCCAGAGACAGTCCAGAGAGAGACCAGAGACAGTCCAGAGACAGACCGGAGACAGTCCAGAGACAGTCCGGAGACAGCCCGGAGAGAGCCCAGAGAGAGCCCAGAGAGAGCCCAGAGACAGTCCAGAGACAGTCCAGAGAGAGCCCGGAGAGAGCCCAGAGAGAGCCCAGAGAGAGCCCAGAGACAGTCCAGAGACAGTCCAGAGACAGTCCAGAGACAGTCCAGAGAGAGCCCAGAGAGAGCCCAGAGAGAGCCCAGAGAGAGCCCGGAGAGAGCCCAGAGAGAGCCCAGAGACAGTCCAGAGACAGTCCAGAGAGAGCCCAGAGAGAGCCCGGAGAGAGCCCAGTGAGAGCCCAGTGAGAGCCCAGAGACAGTCCAGAGAGAGCCCAGAGACAGCCCAGAGACAGCCCAGAGACAGCCCAGAGACATTCCAGAGACAGCCCAGAGACAGTCCAGAGACAGTCCAGAGACAGCCCAGAGTGAGCCCAGAGACAGTCCAGAGAGAGCCCAGAGACAGTCCAGAGACAGCCCAGAGACAGTCCAGAGAGAGACCAGAGACAGCCCAGAGACAGTCCAGAGACAGTCCAGAGACAGTCCAGAGACAGCCCAGAGACAGTCCAGAGACAGTCCAGAGACAGTCCAGAGACAGCCCAGAGAGAGCCCAGAGACAGTCCAGAGACAGTCCAGAGACAGTCCAGAGACAGTCCAGAGACAGCCCGGAGACAGCCCAGAGAGAGCCCAGAGACAGTCCAGAGACAGTCCAGAGACAGTCCAGAGACAGTCCAGAGACAGTCCAGAGAGAGCCCAGAGACAGTCCAGAGAGAGACCAGAGACAGTCCAGAGACAGACCGGAGACAGTCCAGAGACAGTCCAGAGACAGTCCAGAGACAGTCCAGAGACAGTCCGGAGACAGTCCGGAGACAGCCCGGAGAGAGCCCAGAGAGAGCCCAGAGAGAGCCCAGAGACAGTCCAGAGACAGTCCAGAGAGAGCCCGGAGAGAGCCCAGAGAGAGCCCAGAGACAGTCCAGAGACAGTCCAGAGACAGTCCAGAGACAGTCCAGAGAGAGCCCAGAGAGAGCCCAGAGAGAGAACATAAGAACATAAGAACATAAGAAATAGGAGCAGGAGTAGGCCAATCGGCCCCTCGAGCCTGCTCCGCCATTCAATAAGATCATGGCTGATCTGATCCTAACCGCCAATCTACTATCTATCACAGAACCATCTCCTGCATCTAACAGAATTGCACACACGAAATAGGAGCAGAATCAGGCTACACAGTCCCTGGGCCCGCTCCACTACCCACAGGGCCATGACCGATCCGAACCTAGACTCATGTCCAAATTCCTGCCCGCTCCCCGTAACCCTTAATGCCCTTTACTTCTAGGAAACTGTCTATTTCTGTTTTAAATTTAATTAATGTTGTAGCTTCTACAGCTTTTTGTGGCAGCATATTCCATGGACCTACCACCCTCTGAGTGAAGTAGTTCCTCCTCATCTCAGTTTTGAAAGAGCAGCCCCTTATTCTAAGACTATGTCCCCTAGTTCTCGTCTCACCCGTCATCGGGAACATCCTCCCCGCATCCACCCGATCCAACCCCTTCACAATCTTATATGTTTCAATAAGATCGCCTCTCATTCTTCTGAACTCCAATGAGTAGAGTCCCAATCTACCCAACCTCTCCTCATATGACCACCCCCTCATCCCCGGGATTAACCGAGTGAACCTTTTTTGCACTGCTTCGAGAGCAAGGATGTCTTTCCTTAAGTAAGGACACCAAAACTGTATGCAGTATTCCAGGTGCGGTCTCACCAATACCTTGTACAACTGAAGCAATACCTCCCTATTTTTATATTCTATATAATAGAGCCCGGAGAGAGCCCAGAGAGAGCCCAGAGACAGTCCAGAGACAGTCCAGAGAGAGCCCAGAGAGAGCCCGGAGAGAGCCCAGAGAGAGCCCAGTGAGAGCCCAGAGACAGTCCAGAGAGAGCCCAGAGACAGTCCAGAGACAGACCAGAGACAGCCCAGGGACAGCCCAGAGACAGCCCAGAGACATTCCAGAGACAGCCCAGAGAGAGCCCAGAGACAGTCCAGAGACAGCCCAGAGTGAGCCCAGAGACAGTCCAGAGACAGCCTAGAGACAGTCCAGAGAGAGCCCAGAGACAGTCCAGAGACAGCCCAGAGACAGTCCAGAGAGAGACCAGAGACAGCCCAGAGACAGTCCAGAGACAGTCCAGAGACAGTCCAGAGACAGCCCAGAGAGAGCCCAGAGACAGTCCAGAGACAGTCCAGAGACAGCCCAGAGACAGCCCAGAGAGAGCCCAGAGACAGTCCAGAGACAGTCCAGAGACAGTCCAGAGACAGTCCAGAGACAGCCCGGAGACAGCCCAGAGAGAGCCCAGAGACAGTCCAGAGACAGTCCAGAGACAGTCCAGAGACAGTCCAGAGAGAGCCCAGAGACAGTCCAGAGACAGTCCAGAGACAGCCCAGAGACAGCCCAGAGACAGCCCAGAGACAGCCCAGAGACAGTCCAGAGACAGTCCAGAGACAGTCCAGAGACAGTCCAGAGACAGCCCAGAGACAGACCAGAGAGAGCCCAGAGAGAGCCCAGAGACAGCCCAGAGACAGCCCAGAGAGAGCCCAGAGACAGTCCAGAGACAGTCCAGAGACAGTCCAGAGACAGTCCAGAGACAGCCCAGAGACAGTCCAGAGACAGCCCAGAGACAGCCCAGAGACAGTCCAAAGACAGTCCAGAGAGAGCCCAGAGACAGCCCAGAGACAGACCAGAGACAGACCAGAGAGAGCCCAGAGAGAGCCCAGAGACAGTCCAGAAGAGCCCAGAGAGAGCCCAGAGACAGTCCAGAGAGAGCCCAGAGAGAGCCCAGAGAGAGCCCAGAGACAGTCCAGAACAGCCCAGAGACAGCCCGGAGACAGTCCAGAGAGAGCCCAGAGACAGTCCAGAGACAGTCCAGAGAAAGCCCAGAGACAGTCCAGATTCAGCCCAGAGACAGCCCAGAGACAGTCCAGAGACAGTCCAGAGACAGTCCAGAGACAGTCCAGAGACAGTCCAGAGACAGTCCAGAGACAGCCCAGAGACAGTCCTGAGACAGCCCAGAGAGAGCCCAGAGACAGCCCAGAGACAGCCCAGAACAGCCCAGAGACAGCCCGGAGACAGTCCAGAGAGAGCCCAGAGACAGTCCAGAGACAGTCCAGAGAAAGCCCAGAGACAGTCCAGAGACAGCCCAGAGACAGCCCAGAGACAGTCCAGAGACAGTCCAGAGACAGTCCAGAGACAGTCCTGAGACAGCCCAGAGACAGTCCAGAGACAGTCCAGAGACAGTCCAGAGAGAGCCCGGAGAGAGCCCGGAGAGAGCCCGGAGAGAGCCCGGAGAGAGCCCAGATACAGTCCAGAGACAGTCCAGATAGAGACCAGAGACAGCCCAGAGACAGTCCAGAGACAGTCCAGAGAGAGACCAGAGACAGCCCAGAGACAGTCCAGAGACAGTCCAGAGAGAGCCCAGAGACAGCCCAGAGACAGTCCAGAGACAGTCCAGAGACAGTCCAGAGACAGTCCAGAGACAGCCCAGAGACAGTCCTGAGACAGCCCAGAGAGAGCCCAGAGAGAGCCCAGAGACAGTCCAGAACAGCCCAGAGACAGCCCGGAGACAGTCCAGAGAGAGCCCAGAGACAGTCCAGAGACAGTCCAGAGAAAGCCCAGAGACAGTCCAGAGACAGCCCAGAGACAGCCCAGAGACAGTCCAGAGACAGTCCAGAGACAGTCCAGAGACAGCCCAGAGACAGTCCTGAGACAGCCTAGAGACAGTCCAGAGACAGTCCAGAGACTGTCCAGAGACAGTCCGGAGAGAGCCCGGAGAGAGCCCGAAGAGAGCCCGGAGAGAGCCCAGAGACAGTCCAGAGACAGTCCAGATAGAGACCAGAGACAGCCCAGAGACAGTCCAGAGACAGTCCAGAGAGAGACCAGAGACAGCCCAGAGACAGTCCAGAGACAGTCCAGAGAGAGACCAGAGACAGCCCAGAGACAGCCCAGAGAGAGACCAGAGAGAGCCCAGAGACAGTCCAGAGACAGCCCAGAGACAGCCCAGAGACAGCCCAGAGACAGTCCAGAGACAGTCCAGAGACAGTCCAGAGAGAGACCAGAGACAGCCCAGAGAGAGCCCAGAGACAGTCCAGAACAGCCCAGAGACAGTCCAGAGACAGTCCAGAGACAGTCCAGAGACAGCCCAGAGACAGCCCAGAGACAGTCCAGAGACAGTCCAGAGACAGTCCAGAGACAGTCCAGAGAGAGACCAGAGACAGTCCAGAGACAGCCCAGAGAAAGTCCAGAGACAGTCCAGAGACAGTCCAGAGACAGGCCAGGGACAGCCCAGAGACAGCCCAGAGACAGTCCAGAGACAGTCCAGAGAGAGCCCAGAGAGAGCCCAGAGACAGTCCAGAGACAGTCCAGAGACAGCCCAGAGACAGTCCAGAGACAGTCCAGAGACAGTCCAGAGACAGTCCAGAGAGAGCCCAGAGAGAGCCCAGAGAGAGCCCAGAGAGAGCCCAGAGAGAGCCCAGAGAGAGCCCAGAGACAGTCCAGAGACAGCCCAGAGACAGTCCAGAGACAGTCCAGAGACAGTCCAGAGAGAGCCCAGAGAGAGCCCAGAGACAGTCCAGAGACAGCCCAGAGAGAGCCCAGAGAGAACCCAGTGACCAGAGACAGCCCAGAGACAGCCCGGAGACAGCCCAGTGACCAGAGACAGCCCAGTGACCAGAGACAGCCCAGTGACCAGAGACAGCCCAGTGACCAGAGACAGCCCAGTGACCAGAGACAGCCCAGTGACCAGAGACAGCCCAGTGACCAGAGACAGCCCAGTGACCAGAGACAGCCCAGTGACCAGAGACAGCCCAGTGACCAGAGACAGCCCAGTGACAGTCCAGAGACAGCCCAAAGACAACCCAGAGACAGCCCAGTGACCAGAGACAGCCCAGTGACCAGAGACAGCCCAGTGACCAGAGACAGCCCAGTGACAGTCCAGAGACAGCCCAAAGACAACCCAGAGACAGCCCAGTGACCAGAGACAGCCCAGTGACAAAAGACAGCCCAGTGACCAGAGACAGCCCAGTGACCAGAGACAGCCCCGAGATAGCCCAGTGAACAGGGACAGTCCAGAGACAGGCCAGTGATCAGAGAAAGTCCAGAGACAGCCCTGTGACCAGAGACAGCCCTGTGACCAGAGACAGCCCAGTGACCAGAGACAGCCCAGTGACCAGAGATAGCCCAGTGACAAAAGACAGCCCAGTGACCAGAGACAGCCCTGTGACCAGAGACAGCCCAGTGACCAGAGACAGCCCAGTGACAGCCCAGTGACCAGAGACAGCCCAGAGAGAGCCCAGAGACAGCCCAGAGAGAGCCCAGTGTACAGGGACAGTCCAGAGACAGGCCAGTGATCAGAGAAAGTCCAGAGACAGCCCAGAGTCAGCCCAGTGACAGCCCATAGACAGCCCAGAGACCAGAGACAGCCCAGAGATCAGAGACAGCCCAGAGAAGGCCCAGAGACAGCCCAGAGACAGTTCCCTGAATTGTTGTTGTATGCTGCATGCTGCGCATTGTTAGTGTGCAACATGGACAACACATGGACCCACAAGGACTCCACCTTCACTATTTCCAACACTACTGATAGCAGCATTCTGCTTTGGAGTGAGGGTTTGCACCTCCCCTGGATCTTGCGGTCTCCCATTGATTACTCACCAGCTCGTCCTGCCAGAGGAGTGGGAGTGGGTTAGTGTGTGGCCCGGAAATGGCTGTGAAGAATTGTGATGCAGCTCAGTGTATGCTGGGAGGGAAAAGCAGCAAGAGTGTGCAAGAGGGGAGGTGGTTGTGTGAAAAAGTGAATGCAATGTCAAGTGTAAGAAAACTTACCAGAAAAGTGAAAGTTCTCACCAAATAAATGCAGAACATTGTTTCTACCAGTTTTAAGGGCTGTAGCAGGGGTTGTGCGTAAGTATGAGCAGGAGGAGGTGTGATACAGTGTCACATTTGTATTGGAGGAGAGGATGTGCAATGGGGGATGGAAGGTTTGATAGTGCTGGGGCGAGGTGGGGCTGAGTGTGATGATCCAGGGCTGTATTCAGAGTAAAAGGTTCATGAATGTCCTTTGGGAAAAGAAATCTGCCGTCCTTACCCAGTCTGGCCTAGATGTGACTCCAGACCCACAGCGATGTGGTTGACTCTTAACTGCCCTCTGAAATGGCCCAGCGAGCCACTCAGTTCAACCAAACGGCTACGAAAAACAATAATAGGAATAAAATCGGACGGACAACCGGCATCGATCTAGGCACCAGCTACGGACACGGCAACGGCACGCCCAGCCCAGTCGATCCTGCAAAGACCTCCTCACCAACATCTGTCCCACAGACTAGTCAAGCAACAGCCTGACATAGTCATACTTACAGAATCATACCTTTCAGCCAACGTCCCAGACACCTCCATCACCATCCCTGGGTATGTCCTGTCCCACCGGCAGGACAGACCCACCAGGGGAGGTGGCACAGTGGTATACAGTCGGGAAGGAGTGGCCCTGGGATTTATCAACATTGACTCCGGACCCCATGAAGCCTCATGGCTTCAGGTCAAGCATGGGCAAGGAAACCTCCTGCTGATTACCACCCTCCGCCTGCCCTCAGTTGATGAATCAGTACTCCTCCATGTTGAAAACCACTTGGAAGAAGTGCTGACAGTAGCAAGGGCACAGTATGTACTCTGGGTGGGGGACTTCAATGTCCATCACCAAGAGTGGCTCGGTAGCACCACTACTGTTCGAGTTTGACCGAGCTGGCCGAGTCCTGAAGGACATAACTGCCAGACTGGGCCTGCGGCAGGTGGTGAAAGAACCAACATGAGGAAAAAACCTACTTGACCTCGTCCTCACCAATCTACCTGTCGCAGATGCATTTTTCCATGACAGTATTGGTGACCACCGCACAGTCATTGTGGAGACGAAATCCCGTCTTCACACTGAGGACACCCTCCATTGTGTTTGTGGCACTACCACCGTGCTAAATGGGATCGATTCAGAACAGATCTAGCAGCTCAAAACTGGGCATCCATGAGGCGCTGTGGGCCATCAGCAGCAGCAGAATTATATTCCACCACAATCTGCAACCTCATGGCCCGGCATATCCCTCACTCTACCATTACCACCAAGCCAGGGGGCCAACCCTGGTTCAATGAGGAATGCAGAAAAGCATGCCGAGAGCAGCACCAGGCGTACCCAAAGATGAGGTGCCAGCCTGGGGAAGCTGCAACACAGGACCACATACATGCTAAACAGCGGAAGCAGCATGCTATAGACAGAGCTAAGTGATCCCACAACCAATGGATCAGATCAAAGCTCTGCAGTCCTGTCACATCCAGTCGTGAACGGTGGTGGACAATAAAATAACTAACAGGAGGAAGAGACTCCATGAATATCATTGACGTAATAAAGACTCACTACGCACTTGAACATAAAGCAAGGCTTTAATCAACTTGTAACAAAACATGGAGGTCTAGTTAGCAGTCACTAGCTTCCTGTTTCCAGATTGTCTCTGCCCAAGGTGGGCCCATGCCTGAGTATTTATACTCCCTGGACGGCGCCCCAGCTGGCCACCCAGTAGTACTTCCTGAGTTGTTACTTGCGATTTATGACATTCTTCCTCCCTAAAAGGTTTGGAAGTCCAGTCTTCCTTTAACGGACTAGGCGGACCAGAAATAGCCGCAGACGTTTAGCTCTCTGCTTGTGACTGGAAGGCACGTCTCCCCGGACCGTGTCCTGGTCCCTGGGTCGCTTGGCCCGTACCGGTAAGTCAGTAGAGTCCGCGTCATCTTGATCATCCTGTGGAGGACTGGGAATATCATGACTCCGGGTGCGGGTCCCCACAGGTGCTGAGCTGGCCTCATCCCGGGTCGTGGCTGGAGATTGTCCGGCGTCCTGGTTTCGGGTGGCCATCCTACGGGGAGCGTCCAGCTCCCGGAGTTGATCCGGTAGCGTTGCCGGCAGATCCCCCGATGTCCCAGGCGGGGCGTCATTTTCATAGGGGTGCGGAGTGTTGATATCATTGTCGGGGGATCCTTCATCATTCGGGCCCGTGTGACCGGTTGGGCAGGGAGCCAGATCTCGGAGCGAGACGGTGGTCTCCCGGCCATCAGGGTACCGTACGTGCGCATACGTGGGGTTTACCTCCGTTAACTCCACCTCGTCAACGAGAGGGTCGTTTTTGGCAGACCGGACGAACCTCCGGAGTAGCACCGGGCCTGGAGCCACCAACCATGACGGTAGAGACGTCCCATGTGTAGAGCGACGCCGGAATTTGAAGAATCGCTCATGAGGCGTGACATTAGTAGATGTGGAGAGAAGAGACCTGATAGAGTGTAACGCGTCGGGGAGCACCGTTTCCCACTGCTGGTCCGGCAGGTTGCGTGACCTTAGTGCCAGACGGACAGCGTTCCAGATGATGGCATTGTATCGTTCAACCTGTCCGTTACCGATTGGGTGATATGGTGTCGTCTTACTTGAGGCGATTCCCCGTTGGGAGAGATAACTTTTAAGTTCACTCGTCATAAAGGAGGGACCCCGATCAGTGTGGATAAAATTGGCCGTCCCGCAAAGGGAAAAGACCTGATCGAGGCATTTAATTACCGTAGAGGTAAGCATATTAGGGCAGGGGAAGGCGAAGGGAAAGCGTGAATACTCGTCCACCATCGTAAGTAGGTAGGTGTTCCTTGTCGACGAAGGCAATGGCCCTTTAAAGTCTATGCTGAGCCTCTGCATAGGCTGCATTGCATGTATGAGTAAGCCATCTGATGGGCGAAAGAATTGTGGTTTCAATTCTGCACAAATCCTACAGGAGGAGCATGTTTTCTTTACGTCCTCGGTTGAAAATGGTAGATTTTTGGAGCGCACAAAGTGCAACATGCGGGTCACACCAGGATGGCATAAGTCCATATGCAAATCCGCCAAAGTCGACGTTGACATTGAGGAGCAAAATGCCCGTGTGAAGGTATCTGGGGCCACGTTCTGTTTGCCGGGTCGGTAACAGATAGTATATCCAAAGGCAGCCAGCTCCATCCTCCAGAGTTGAATTTTATTATTTTTGATTTTCGTGCGCCTCCGGTTATCCAACATGAAGGCCACAGAGCGCTGGTCAGTTATAAGCGTAAAATGACGCCGAGCAAGAAAATGACCCCATTGGCGTACAGCCTCGATGATGGCCGTAGCCTCCTTCTCGACGGGGGGGTAATGGAGCTCGCTACCCTGCAAGGTTCTGGATAGGAATGCCACGGGTCGGCCACCTTGATTCAAGGTAGCGGAGATCGCCACCTCCGATGCATCGCATTCGACCACAAAAGGAAGATTTTCGTCAATGGAGCGAAGCGTGGCTTTCTCCAGCTGTCGTTTGAGGAGGTTGAAGGCAGAAATAGCCGTAGCTTCCAATGGAAAAGACTTCGCATGGAGCAGGGGCTGTATTTTATCGGAGAAGTGTGGTATCCATTTTGCGTAATAAGCAAACATGCCAAGTGCCCGACGAAGAGAGCCGAGGTTCGTCGGGGGAGGGAGCTCCTGAAGTGGACGAAGTCGCTCTGGGTCCGGTTTAATAACACCGTTGCCCACCCAGTAGCCAAGAATGTTCACCGATGGCACCGACTTCACCGATTTGGATTCGTTTAACGTTAAGTGGCGACGGCGGAGTACGTCAAAAAATCTCTGAAGATTGGCGTCATGCTCCTTTTGATCATGGCCGGCAATAGTGATATTGTCTAAATACGGAAAGGTATCCGTCAAGTTCTCTTGCCGGACTAGGCCATCCATGGCCCGTTGGAAGACGGCCACCCCATTGGTGACCCCGAATGGAAGGCGGCGAAACTGGAAAAGCCGACCATTGGCCTCAAAGGCCGTATACTTCTTGTCGGAGTCTTGCAGTGGCACCTGATGGTACGCGCTTTTTAAATCGAAGGTCGAGAATACCTTGTATTTGGCAAGGTTGTTGACCATGTCATCTATGCGTGGCAGCGGGTAGGCATCCAGATCGGTATATAGATTAATAGTCTGCGAATAATCGATACACAGACGTTTTTTATGTTGTTTTAAGGGATTCCTCACGATGACGACCTGAGCCCGCCAGGGAGATGAACATGGCTCGATAATACCGTCGACTAAAAGGCGAGAGATTTCCGCCTCAATAAACGCTCGATCATCTTGGCTAAAGCGCCGCGATTTGGTGGCTATGGGTTTACAGCGGGGGGGAAGATTGGCAAACAGGGAGGGTTCACCGAGTAAGGCCGCCGAGAGTGCACAAAACGGCACCTTAGAAATGGTAAGCTCCGGCCTTGACCCTCCAAACTCAAAAGTGATCTTCTTGTGCTGCTTCTGGAAGTCCTGTCCCAGAAGCACATCGCTGCATAAGTTTGCGAGTACTCCGAGCCGGGTGGAGAGATACGTGCGGCCGTTGAGGATGAGGTTGACCAGACAGAAGCCAGAAGAATTGGTGGTCAGAGTCGTCAGAGCCATTGCAATCTCCCTGTCCGAGGGATAAATGTGCAGTTTTAACCTGTTGACAGCCCGCTTACTAATGAAGCTGTCAGAGCTGCAGGAGTCGATTAGCGCGCTTAGAGTGTGCCCATTTACTGAAACCTTCGTGGCTGCATGGGACAAACTTTGGGGAAAAACAGCCGTGATGGGAGGAGGGGCAATTTTCCCTTCGGCAACTGTAGCCTTAACAGTAGTTCTTGGGGGAGGAGCAGCTCCATAGATAGCAGCTGTGAAGCTAACAGGAGCTCTCGACCGGTATACTTTAGAGGAGCGGCCTTTCTTGTTAGCAAAGGCCCGTGACTGGCATACCTTGGAAAAGTGTCCTTTCTTGCTGCAATGATTGCAGGTCACATTACGAGCCGGGCAAAATTTTCTGTGATGGCACGCCCCTCCACAAAAGAAACACTTTCTTCCTGATTGCCAGGATGCTGCTAGGGCGGGGTCGTCATCAGCGAAGGCCTCTAGGGTAGGGTCGTCGTCTGTTAGAGTAGAGTCAACATCAGTGGGGGCATCCGCCCGAGACCTACCGAAAGACTCATTAAAGGAGATAGCCGCCGCCCGTGCACGTGGTGGGAGATAAGTGTCTGCATTTTTCTTGGCCAAGTCCAAGGAACACACCTGGTCATAAGCAGCCCGTAAATTGAGGGTTTTATTTTCCAGCAGGCGCTGACGTATAAAAGGGGACGCGATTCCATTGATAAAGGAATCGCGGATTAGTTCCTCTTGATACAGTTCAGCTGAAATTGCTTTAAGGTTACAATCCTTGCTGAGCCTGCGAAGTTTCTGGAGAAATTCATCGAGTGATTCCCCAGGCTGCTGCCGAGTTGTGGCCAGTAGGTGTCGAGCAAAGATTTCATTTGGGGACTTGACATATAGCTGCTGTAAGATTTCGATAGCAGTGTCATAGTCTATACAGTCCTCAATATAATCATACACATGAGGAGACACGTAGTTGATAAGCATTCGTAACTTATTAGGGACATCCGCCCCACATTCTTCAAGAAAGTTGCTAAAGGTACGAAACCAATGCTTCCATACCTTTGCTGCCGCAGGTGCATTCGGATCCAGGTTGAGACGAGCGGGTCTAAGGAGTTTTTCCATGATGGATCAGTTTCTTGCCCAAGTTCCCTTCTGTGGTTTGAGTTGCAGCTGGTTGTTCCGAATCACCCAAAGCGTGGAGACGATATCAAGTTGATTAAATTGACGTAATAAAGACTCACTACGCACTTGAACATAAAGCAAGGCTTTAATCAACTTGTAACAAAACATGGAGGTCTAGTTAGCAGTCACTAGCTTCCTGTTTCCAGATTGTCTCTGCCCAAGGTGGGCCCATGCCTGAGTATTTATACTCCCTGGACGGCGCCCCAGCTGGCCACCCAGTAGTACTTCCTGAGTTGTTACTTGCGATTTATGACAATCTCCATCCTCAATGATGGTGGAGCCCAGCGCACGAGTGCAAAAGACAAGGCTGAAGAGTTTGCAACCATCTTCAGCCAGAAGTACCAAGTGGATGATCCATATCGGCCTCCTCCTGCGGTCCCCACCATCACAAAAGCCAGTCTTCATCCAATTCGATTCACTCCACGTGATATCAAGAAACGGCTGAGCACACTGGATACAGCAGTGTACAAGGCCTAACCATCTTCAGCTGCTTCATCAATAAGCTTCCGTCCATCATAAGGTCAGAAGTGGGGATGTTCGATGATGATTGCACAGTGTTCTGATCCATTCGCACTTCCTCAGTTAATGAAGCAGTCCGTGCACGCTTGCAGCAAGACCTGGTTGACATTCAAGCTTGGGCTGATAAGTGGCAAGTAAAATTTGCACCACACAAGTGCCAGGCAATGACTATCTCCAACAATCAAGAGTCTAACCACCGCCCCTTAACAGTTATCAGCATTACCATCGCCGAATCCCTCACCATCAACATCCTGGGGGTCACCATTGACCAGAAACTTAACTGGACCAGCCACATAAATACTGTGGCTACAAGAGCAGGTCAGAGGCTGGGTATTCTGCAGCGAGTGTCTCACCTACTGTCTCCCCAAAGCCTTTCCACCATCTACAAGGCACAAGTCAGGAGTGATGGAATACTGAATGAGTGCAGCTCCAACAACATTCAAGAAGCTTGACGCCATCCAGGACAAAGCAGCCCACTTGATTGGCACCCCATCCACCACCTTAAACATTCACTCCCTCCACCACCGGCGTACCGTGGCTGCAGTGTGTACCATCTACAAGATGCACTGCAGCAACTCGCCAAGGCTTCTTCGACAGCTTCTCCCAAACTCGAGACCTCTTCCACCTCGGAGGACAAGGGCAGCAGGCGCATGGGAACACCACCACCTCCAAGTTTCCCTTCAAATTACACACCATCTTGACTTGAAAATATATCGCCATTGTTTCATCGTCGCTGGGTCGAAATCCTGAAACTCCCTCCCTAACAGCACTGTGGGAGTACCTTCACCACACGGACTGCAGCGGTTCAAGAAGGCGGCTCACCACCACCTTCTCAAGGGCAACTAGGGATGGGCAATAAATGCTGGCATTGTCAGCGACACCCACATCCCAGGAACTAATTTAAAAAAAGAGGTGAAGAGAAAATTCTTTCCTTGGCAGCCCTGGTATGATCATTAAATAGTTGTTTTCCTGCATGGCAGGCCCTAGCTATGATGCTGCAGGCATTGCCATGCACAGCCAACTCTCTCCATGTCTGCTGACTGATTTGTCTGGGACCCCTCTGCTATCAGAAGGAAGGAGGACCTGTTTCATGGCCCTCACTTGCTCCACCAACACCTCCACGGTAGCTTTGCAAAAAAGGGGTGTCTTGACATTCTTCCTTCAGCTCATACAAATGCCTTTCCAAAACCCACCGCTAAACACTCACCTCCCCTTTCAGAGGTGCAAGCTGTCTTTAAGAACTTGCCCTCCCTTGAGCACCATGTTTCCTGTCGGCATCTTGCCTATCAAATTTAAAAGAGGCCCAATCATCAAACTAATCTGGGCTTACCAAAAATATTATCGGCTGGGTGGGCAGTGCCCGATATATGCTCCAAACCTATGGGGGCCGTTACTTAACTTGGAGAACAAGCACAGGACTAGAGGGCAGCCACAAACTTCAGAAACCTTGCAAGGCGAGACATTAGAGAAAACAGACTCCTGGAGAGGGTGGTTGATTAAAAGTCAATTGAAAGCTTGGATCAGAGCGGGATCGATCTCTGTTGAGAAGGGGGTGGGGGGTTAAGGACCAGAGAGATATTCAGAGCACTGCTTATTTTTTCTTCAGTGGAGCTGAGGGTGGAACTTAAATCCCCATGCTGCTATTTAAAGAAGTGCAGGGAGTTCTCCCAGTGTCCAGGCCAACATTTAGAATCATAATCTTCTAGTACAGAAGGATGTCCTTCAGCCCATCATGTCTGTTCCGGCTCTTTGAAAGAGCTCTCCAATTAGTCCCACTCACCTGCTATTTCCCCAGAGCCCTGCAAAACTTTTCTTTTCAAGTCTACATTCAACCACCACCAAAAACAAATGATCTGGTCACTCACTCATTTGGTGTTTGTGGGATCTTGCTGTGTGCAAATTGGCTGCCACATTGGTCTGCACAACAAAAGTGACTGTATTCCGAAAGTAATAGATTGGCTATGAGGCACTTTGGGATGTCCCGAGAAGGTTATAATGTGTTTTACTGCTCCAAGTCTTGCTTTCTCTTGCAATGTTGATGTGGCTTTGCTTGTTGCCAGCAATCTGTTCCATTAATGAAATCACAGACTGAATCTCAGCCACACTCATGGGATTAGCTGCTCAACTCACAACTTTTGCTTGCTGGGATAGTTCTCACAAAGGGAGAAGGCAATGTAATTCTAGCAAGAAAATTTAAGCTGACTTATGATTTGGAATTTTTGAAGAATGACCTTGAATACTGGATTCGTCACTGCCAGAATTTCAGTGGAAGCACAGTTAGGTCAGGATTTATTCTGCATTCAGTGTTACAATTCCCTTCTCTTCCATCTCACAATTTAATGGTGCAATACTTCAGAGTGCACATTAAGGTTCAAGAGAAGGTTTAGATTGGCCCGTTGCTATTCACCAACAGCATGCTTCTCAGTCTTTGCACGCTGATAATAACCTGATGGAGTGCAGGGACCTTGAGCTGAGGCTGAGAGAAGCAGACTGCTTACAGTGAGCTGCAGTCAGAGAAAAAAATAAAATAATCATGTTCTAAAACTCTTCACAAGAACGTGTGGAATAAAAAAAGGCCATTCAGCCCATCAAACATGCTGTTTCCATAGCCCGCCCGCAGTCTAAGTTGACCCCACTTATTTAATCGCCCAAGGAACACTTTCAAAAGGTGCTTTTTGCACTCCAAAGGCAAATGGAAAAAATATCTGTGAAGCACTTTGGAGGATGTGAAGGGCACTATATAAATGCCAGCTCTTTCTTTCTTACTCCATTTGATGCATTTTGCTCAAACTCTGAATGCAGTTTGCACCCGTAAAACCACATTTAAGCTTATGCTTCACCACCTTCTTATCCTTATTTGATCCTTTTGTTCGATTTGCAATTCTTTCTTTGCCTTGACACAGTCTCCTCCTAACCACGCTCCAGAGCAAAGCACCTTCCAGACCTGTTTTAAACAAATCCGATTGTTGCTTTTACACTTTTGTGGCAATGACTTTGCTCTCCACCCAACTATACGCAGATCATTCTTCCTATGAAAGTCCCTTCTATTTGCAAAAAGGTCCTGACTCATCTACAAATGTCACCCTTTCCTGTAAGCACCATTTTAACAATCACTTATTGACGCACTATTTCTTTTCAAGCCTGTGCAGAGGTGGGATCAGTTGGCTGTCAGACGTTGTGACAGTATGTGTCGATGCAGTGGCTGCTCACTTTGTATCTGCTGTGATGGTGGCGGTATTGACAGGAATCCAGTGACTGACTGACAAGCTGCTGATGCTGTGCAACAGAATTGCCCAGTCAACATCTGACCTAGATGCACAATTTCCTCATCTGATAAGACCCTAGCACTAATGACCACTAAAATATTGCTGAAGTTGACAATTCTGTGGATGTCAGGTAAAAAGATTACGAGGAATATGACTCACAGTTGCTGCTTTTTATTTAGAGTATAGTCGGTGAGTGGAACCTTGCAATATCTTTATTAAGTGAACTTCCAAACTGATCCATGCAGTTTTAACTACAGGAAGGCCACATGCATTATTTAGAATACTTGATCCAAATATAACTTTAAAATTCACAAATCTGATCTAAACGTAACAAATTCCTTCATTATTTATATTGCCAGCACTCAACAAAGAAGGATTGTCAATTCACTGGTTAATTCACCAAAAGATAGCAGCAAATGGTTGGTATATATTATTGAACGGGTCCCGTTACTATGTTTGATGTTGGCTCCGAGGATTAATACCAGCCAATATAGATCTGAGATTGCTGTCATCAGCACTGCAAACTTTCCCAGCAATTAACTGCAAATGATTTCTCAGTAAACTAGCAGTAATAATATTGCAATCCTTAATCCTTTAGCATGAAAGTCACGGTGCAACATATAAAATATATATTGCAATAAATAACACATACCCTGGAGCGATTTCATGCCCATATTGAATGCAAGGATTCTGATTGCTATCATAAAGTGCTCGAGCTTTATTCTTGTAGTTTATGACTCACTTGTAATCACTCCGAGATATCCATAACTATGAACATAAACCATATCACCTCCACAATTAATTTGCTGCTTTGAATTCCCCTCCTCCACCAACAATTAATTAAGTTGTTTAAAATAATCTGAAATAGTAATCTTTAGCCTATATTAAAATATGACCATATATCTCATATTTGTTTCATACGCACCATCTTAACTAACTTGACAGTTGTACACAAGTGTTCAGATACCACATTATTGGACTTATGATGGAGAATAGGAATACAATCTGTTTTCTCACCTGCATTTAAAATCACCTATGCATTCCTCGCAGGAGATACCAATGCGCTGTCACCTCTCTCAGCGCCTCTATTACCATGGATTAGCAGTGGGCCAAACACCTATTGCTTAATGTAAAATACTATTCTCAGTAAACTAAGACGGGAGACACAAACTTAACTTTTTTGCGTTATAGATGAGTCAGTCCTCACACCAGCCACCATACTTTTACCAAGTTGCTACATTTCTTAAGTCTCCTTAACACATCTTGCTGTCCCACATAACTTGATGTCATCCACAAAATTAATTGCTCTACCTACAAAAAAGGAGGCTTGAGTACTGTTCCTTGAGGGGATTCTGCAGAACAAAGCTGCCCTAATTGAGAACTAATTGATTAAATACCGTCTATTTCCAAAGACAGCCAATTCATTGTCCAACCTGCAACTTCCTCACTGAAACCATTAGCTTTTGACTCTGCAAGTCTCCTGCAAAGAAACATTTTCTGAAAGTCAAGGGCAGTGAAATTCGACTCCTTAGCGCCGGTAGATTTAGACATTTTTTGTAAAAAACATGGCATCAGCCTCGCTTCAGCCCCACTTCCAGCGGGGCCCACGCTATTAGCCACCTTGGTGAGGGCGATAGCGCGGGTGGTACGTGTGTGTGCCGGCAGTATGCAGAGTAGGCAGATCGTGACCTCAGTCAGTGTCTAACACTGACTTGACGCACGACCTGCCATTTTCGACGTCGGCGCTCCATTCAACGCCCTCTCCTAGACACGCACAGCTGGACATGTATTCAGCTGTATGAGGGACCCCCCACCTGCGCTACTTAAAGGGATACATCCAACTTGCAGGTGAGTTGATAATTGCTTTTGTACTGGCTCTTGCAGAGTTTGTAGGAGTACTGGGTTGCTGGAAGAGAATTAAAAGATTATTAAAGTGTGCAGGGAGTGCTGCTGGACGTTGGGAAGCTGTTGGCTGCAACTGGAAGGCCTCTGACTACACCACTTGCTCCCAGTCATGGGGGCTCTGCTTGCAGTCCCCCTCGCACTGCGACATGACAGGGAGATGGAGCAGAGGCAGCAAAGACAAGCTGCTCACAGAGGGAGGAGGAGGAGGGGGAGGAGGGCTCTCAGCAGGAGGCCTTAGCCACCTAATGTCTTCACGAACCACTTCTCCGACCTGCCCCTAGGCCAGGAGCAGTGTGTTCGGCAGCTCTGCTTCACCAGGGAGGTTTTTTTATTCATTCACGGGATATGGGTGTCACTGGTCAGCATTTATTACCTATCCCTAATTGCCCTTGGGAAGGAAGTGGTGACAACTGAGCGGCTTGCTAGGCCATTTCATAGAGCAGTTAAGCATCAACCACATAGGTCACAGAACTCTGACACCTCTTGGAACCAGACCTGCAGCCTCAGAGCAGGGCAACGACAGCTCTGCCAGTGGCACTGAAGGCGACCGCGGTCCTGAATTTGTTTTGATGTGGAGATGCCGGCGTTGGACTGGGGTGGACAAAAATGAGAAGTCGCACAACACCAGGTTATAGTCCAACAGATTTATTTAATTTTACCAGCGGAACCTTCCAGGCTGGAACAGGCGACATCGCAAACATCTCACAGTTCGCCATCCATCGCTGCATCCAGGAGGTCACAGAGCTCTGTACGATAGGAGAGGGGAACTTCATTGTCTTCTCCCTAAACAGGGAGAAGCAGGAGGAGCAAACACGTGGCTTTGCCAGGGTATCGGGCTTTCTCATGGTGCAGGGCGCCATCAACTGCACAAACGTGGCTTTGCAGGCGCCGCATCTCTATGGTGAGATGTACCGCAACCGCAAAGGCTACCACTCACTTAACGTGCGTTGGTGTGCGACCACGCCTAGCACATCATGATGGTGAATGCCCGGTATCCTGGTAGCAGTCATGACGCTTTCATTCTGCGCCAGTAATCTTGCAGCCACCACCACCAACAACAACAACAACAACTTGTATTTATATAGCGCCTTTAACATAGTAAAACGTCCCAAGGCGCTTCACAGGAGTGTTATAAAACAAAAAAATTGACACCGAGCCACATAAGGAGAAATTAGGGCAGGTGACCAAAGGTTTGGTCAAAGTGGTAGGTTTTAAGGAACGTCTTAAAGGGAGAAAGAGAGGTAGCGAGGCGGAGAGGTTTAGGGAGAGATTTCCAGCGCTTAGGGCCCAGGCAACAGAAGGAACGGCCGCCAATGGTTGAGCGATTATAATCAGGGATGCTCCAGAGGGCAGAATTAGAGGAACGCGGATATCTTGGGAGGTTGTGGGGCTGGAGGAGATTACAGAGATAGGAAGGGGCGTGGCCATGGAGGGATTTGAAAACAAGGATGAGAATTTTGAAATCGAGGCGCTGCTTAACCGGGAGCCAATGAAGGTCAGCGAGCACAGGGGTGATGGGTGAACGGAACTTGGTGCGAGTTAGGACACGGGCAGCCGAGTTTTGGATGACGTCAAGTTTACATAGGGTAGAACGTGGGAGGCCAGCCAGGAGTGCGTTGGAATAGTCAAGTCTAGAGGTAACAAAGGCATGGATGATGATTTCAGCAGCGAATGAGCTGAGGCAAGAATGCTACCACGTTAAAACAAAGGGTGGCTGCTATGTGACAAGGGCGATCTGCTCTTCACCTGGCTGATGATACCCCTCTGCAACCCGTGGCCAGCACTCATATAACAACAACCCATGCTGCCACGAGAAACATCATCAAAAAGACCATCGGGGTGCTCAAGCAACGGTTCCGCTGCCTTGACCATTCAGGAGGAGCCCTCTAATACTCAGCTGAGCGGGTGTCCCATTTCCTGGTGGTCTGCTTCATGCTCCACAACTTGGCCATCAAGAGGGCACAGCCCTTGCCAGCAGGGGTTCTGTGACCACCTCAGGAGGAGGAGGAGGGAGAGAAGGAGGAGGAAGAGGAAGAGGACAAGGAAGAGGAAGAGGAGGTAGACAGCCTGCGCATACACATTCCGGACGGGCTGTCCATGAGCGCATCATCAGACTCCGGTTCCCCTGAATGAAACCCCAGATCTCCCTTGCTCAACACGTCCCCACCTTACCATTCCTCTGTCAGGGAACATCCTCTTGGCCACAATTCTGAAATGAAAGCCACCACAAAATGATCATTCCAAAACTTTATTTATTAATCATTCAATCCAATACTACATAACAACGTCAACTCATCACACTTGAGCATTCCCTTAGTGCCTGTCTTCCATGTGCCTTTTCCTGTCCTAGTGCTCCTACAGAGTGCTACCCCAGTGACTGCAGCATGGCTGGTGGAAAGCTGCTGACTTTCAGTGGGTGAGACAGCAGATGGCCTTGCAGGATGACCTCTGGGCCTAGAAGGCCCAGCTGTAGACTGCATCACCTCGATGTGTGTGACAGCAGTCTGGGCTGGCTGACAGGCAACAGCAAGGGCACTGGAGGAGTGGCAGTGGTGGGAGCTCGAATGCTGTCATCCTGAGAGAGGACAGCAGGTTCGTGCTCCACGGAGCCAGTGCCACTCCCCCGGGGCAGCGCCTCAGCAATCCTAGTAATCTGTTGGAGGACAAATTGCTGGACTGCTGTGACACCCTGCAAGCCCCTTTCCACACTGGTAAACCCAGCCACAATGGCAGCAGTCTGAGTTTGCATGACACAAGTCTGAGCTTCCAGTGCTGCACTCAGACGTTGGGTCGTTTCTGCTTGTGCTACAATGGAAGTTGCAACATCGCCCGTCACACCCAGCATCATGGTTGGGTCCACAAGAGCTCTAATGGAGCTGCCGATCACTTCCATCCCGGAAATCATGGGCTCCAAGCTCCACAGAAAGCCCCGTGCAATGTTGGAGCCGGACTCCTCCATGCTCCTTGACACTGACAAGAGGCTCTCTGGCAGGCCTGCCATTCCACCAAGCATTTCTGTGTGCATGCCCTTCACCCTTTCTTCTGAAGGCTGCCCCATCGAAGTCCTCATCTGAGTCCTCTGCAGCAGAGCTCATGTGCGACCTCAACCTCTGGGGAGCTGGCAACTGTGCTACCCTTTCCCCTTGGCCTGGCTGCAGGACACTCGTGCCCGGTGACTCACCACGTGCAGATCCCTCTTCTCTACCACCCTCTAAAGTATGCACAGTGCCAGTTTCTGAACTGGTGGCTGCGAGTGTGAAATCAAGTGACGGCGTCGCTTCATCTTCAATTTGTTCCGGTCCTTGCTCCACTGCCTGGACAGATTGCAGTTCTTGAGTATATGAAATGAAAAAGGGACAAGGGTTGGGTTGCATTGTGGTGAGGGGAGAGGAGAAAGTATGAAGTGTGCGCTTACACCATCTGCAGCTTGTAAGTGAGAAGAGATTTAAGTGATGAGGCAGAAGTGGGATGAGAGAAGGAGGATTAGCTATACGGATACCCTCATCTTCAATGGCTTCAGCCCCAGTGGTGGCTGCGGCCTCAGCCATGGCCCTTCTCATATGGGCCAGCACAGTCTACTCCATGGGGGTTAAAACATGCAGGTGCGCCGCTCCCCCTCCGGTTAATTCCTGCTGTCTCCTATTGTGCACCACCTTCTCCTGCAAGAAAGAAGGAAGTGTGTCAGTGAGTGCCATGCAATCTGTTTGGTTGATGTGGTAAAATAGCTGCCAGTGTCTTCTTGCTCTTCTTGCGCTGGTTGGGAAGCTTGGAGTTCTTGGGTATCTGAAAGGAGAAAGGCACAAGGTTAGGGTTGAGGTGAGCGGGGATGGGGAAGCAAGATGTGCATACTGACACCATCAGCAGCTTGCAACTGAGAAGAGATTGTGGGATATGGGGAAGTGGCATGTGAGAGGGAGGATTAGGTATGAGCGTAGCATCATCTTCAATGGTTTCAGCCTCACCGATCGCCATTGCCTCAGGGATGGCCCCACCAATAATATCAAGTATGGTCTCCAACAGCCTGGTCAGGATATGCAGGCTTGACCGTCCCCGAATGGTTGCTGCAGCTCTGAGGTTGCGAACCACATAGCCCTGCAAGAGAAAGCGAAGAGTGTCAGTGAGTGTGGTGCAATATGTTTGGGTGATGTGTATCAGTGAGTGTGGTGCAATGTGTTTGGGTGAAGTGTGTCAGTGAGTGTGGTGCAATGTGTTTGGGTGATATGTGTGTCAGTGAGTGTGGTGCAATGTCTTTGGGTGAAGTGTGTCAGTGAGTGTGGTGCAATGTGTTTGGGTGATGTGTGTGTCAGTGAGTGTGGTGCAATGTCTTTGGGTGATGTGTGTCAGTGAGTGTGGTGCAATGTGTTTGGGTGAAGTGTGTCAGTGAGTGTGGTGCAATGAGTTTGGGTGATGTGTGTGTCAGTGAGTGTGGTGCAATGTGTTTGGGTGATGTGTATCAGTGAGTGTGGTGCAATGTGTTTGGGTGAAGTGTGTCAGTGAGTGTGGTGCAATGTGTTTGGGTGAAATGTGTCAGTGAGTGTGGTGCAATGTGTTTGGGTGATGTGTGTGTCAGTGAGTGTGGTGCAATATGTTTGGGTGATGTGTATCAGTGAGTGTGGTGCAATGTGTTTGGGTGATGTGGGTCTGTGAGTGTGGTGCAATGTGTTTGGGTGATATGTGTGTCAGTGAGTGTGGTGCAATGTGTTTGGGTGATATGTGTGTCAGTGAGTGTGGTGCAATGTGTTTGGGTGAAGTGTGTCAGTGAGTGTGGTGCAATGTGTTTGGGTGATGTGTGTGTCAGTGAGTGTGGTGCAATGTCTTTGGGTGATGTGTGTCAGTGAGTGTGGTGCAATGTGTTTGGGTGAAGTGTGTCAGTGAGTGTGGTGCAATGTGTTTGGGTGAAGTGTGTCAGTGACTGTGGTGCAATGAGTTTGGGTGGTACATACATAGATACATAGAAGATAGGAGCAGGAGTAGGCCATCCGGCCCTTCGAGCCTGCTCCGCCATTTAATGAGATCATGGCTGATCCTCCAATTCAGTATCCCGTCCCCGCCTTCTCTCCGTAACCCTTAACCCCTTTTGCCTGTAGAAATATATCTAATTCCCTCTTAAATATATTTAATGAGCTGGCGTACACTGCCCTCTGTGGCAATGAGTTCCACAGGTTCACCACCCTCTGAGTGAAGAAATTCCCCCTCATTTCTGTCCTAAATGGTTTAGCCCTTATCCTTAAATTATGTCCTCTAGTTCTGTTCTCACCCGCCAAGGGAAACATTCCTTCTGCATCTAGTCTGTCTAGACCTGTCAGAATTTTATACACTTCTATGAGGTCCCCTCTCAATCTTCTAAACTCCAGTGTGTACATCCCTAAACTACATAGTCTCTCCTCATAGGTCAATCCCGCCATTCCTGGTATCAGCCTGGTGAATCGCCGCTGCACCCCCTCCATGGCAAGAACATCTTTCCTCAGATGAGGCGACCAAAACTGTACACAGTACTCGAGGTGTGGTCTCACCAGTGCCCTGTACAGCTGCAGCAAGGTATCCCTGTTCCTGTATTCCAACCCTTTTGCTATGAAGGCCAGCATACCGTTTGCCTTCTTGACCGCCTGTTGCACCTGCATGCTCGCCTTCAGTGACTGGTGTACAAGAACACCCAGGTCTCTCTGTACTTCCCCCTCTCCCAATTTATTGCCATTTAAATAATAATTTGCCCTCCCGTTCCTGCACCCAAGGTGGATAACTTCGCACTTGTCCACATTATAGTGCATCTGCCATTTATCCGCCCAATCACCCAGTCTGTCCAAATCGCTCTGGAGCTTCCTGGTCTCCTCCTCTGAGCCCACCCCCCCTCCTAGTTTAGTGTCGTCTGCAAATTTGGAAATGCTGCATCCGACTCCCTGATCCAGGTCATTAATGTAAATTGTGAACAGCTGGGGACCCAGGACAGATCCCTGTGGTACCCCACTTGTTACTGCCTGCCATTCAGAAAATGAGCCGTTTATTCCAACTCTCTGTTTTCTATCTGACAGCCAGTTCTCTATCCACGTCAATACTTTCCCCTTTATCCCATGAGCTTCAATTTTCCCTGCTAATCTTTTATGTGGGACCTTATCGAAGGCCTTTTGGAAGTCCAGGTACACCACATCTACTGGCTCTCCCCCATCTATTTTACCAGTTACTCCCTCAAAAAATTCCAATAGATTAGTCAAGCACGATTTACCCTTTGTAAATCCATGTTGACTCTGTCCTATCCTGTCCCCATTTGCTAAGTGCTCCGCTATTTCATCCTTAATGATGGACTCCAGCATTTTGCCCACAACTGATGTAAGGCTTACAGGCCTGTAATTACCTGCTTTTTCCCTACCCCCCTTTTTGAATAGTGGGGTAACGTTAGCTACCCTCCAATCCATGGGCACTGTTCCCGAGTCTAATGAATTCTGAAAAATCATACTTAGTGCATCCGCTATCTCTAGGGCCACCTCCTTCAGCACCCTAGGATGCATGTTATCAGGCCCTGGGGATTTGTCCGCCTTCAATCCCTTTAGCTTCCTTAACACCATATCCTTAGAGATATTGATTTGCGTCAGTTCCTCCTTTGCAAATGTCCCTATTTTTCCCGATATCCCAGGGAGGTTTTTTGTGTCTTCCTTCGTAAAGACTGACCCAAAGTATGCATTTAGTTGGTCTGCCATTTCCTTATTTCCCGTTATATATTCCCCCGTATCTGACTGCAATGGGCCAACTTTGGTTTTCACCAGTCTTTTCCTCTTGATATACTTATAAAAGCTTTTGGAGTTAGTTTTTATATTTTCCGCCAGCTTGCTTTCGTAAGCTATTTTGCCCCTCTTGATTAAGCCCTTTGTCCTCCTTTGCTCTATCTTAAACTGTTCCCAATCTTCCGCTCTGGCGCTTTTTTTGGCTATTTTATACGCCCTATCTTTGGATTTTATGCTGTCTCTAATTTCCCCTGTTATCCACGGTTGAGTCACCTTTTTAGATTCCCTTTTATGCCAGATTGGTATAAACAATTTTTGCAATTTTGTCATTCTATCTTTAAATGCTTGCCATTGTTTATCTACCTCCAGTCCTCCCAGGAACGTTGTCCAATCAGACCTACTCAGTTCCCGTCTAATGGCATCATAATTCCCCTTGTTTAAATTCAGGACCTTAGTATCTGAGTCAATTTCTTCGCTCTCCATTTCGAGTGAGAAATTGATCATGTTATGATCGCTCTGACCCAAGGGTCCCCGTACAACAAGATTACTAATTAGTCCCTTCTCATTGCACAGTACCCGGTGTGTGTCAGTGAGTGTGGTGCAATGTGTTTGGGTGAATTGTGTCAGTGAGTGTGGTGCAATGTGTTTGGGTGAAGTGTGTCAGTGAGTGTGGTGCAATGTGTTTGGGTGAAGTGTGTCAGTGAGTGTGGTGCAATGTGTTTGGGTGAAGTGTGTCAGTGAGTGTGGTGCAATGTGTTTGGGTGATGTGTATGTCAGTGAGTGTGGTGCAATGAGTTTGGGTGATGTGTGTGTCAGTGAGTGTGGTGCAATGTGTTTGGGTGATGTGTTTGTCAGTGAGTGTGGTGCAATGTGTTTGGGTGAAGCCCAGCAACAGAACTCGAGAGCAAGAAAGCAGCTCTACAGACGCCTGAAGGCCGAGGTCCAACAAAAAACTTGCGACCTAAAGAACAGATGGTGGGTGGAGAAAGCGCAGGAGATCCAGCAGCTAGCCGACAACCACGATGTGCGTGGATTCTTTAGCGCAGCCAAGACCACCTACGGCCCAAGCACCCAAGGCCCTACCCCACTGCGGGCCAAGAACAGAAAGGTACTCATCAAGGACAGAGAGGCAGTCAGTGCCCGCTGGAAGGAGCACTTCGAAGATCTCCTTTACCGCGACTCTGTCTTTGACGCGAGTGTCCTCAACTCCATCCCGCAGCATGCTACCCGCCACCATCTCAGCACAACCCCAGCCCGGCATGAGGTTGAAAAGGTCATCCGACAACTGAAGAACAACAAGGCCTCAGGAGCAGATGGAATCCCCGCCGACGCACTAAAGCATGGTAGAGAAGCACTACTGGTGCGAATTCATGAACTCATTTCTCTTATCTGGAAGGAGGAGAGCATGCCAGGGGATCTCAGAGACACCATAATTGTGACCATCTTCAACAAAGGTGACAAGTCCAATTGCGGTAATTACAGAGGAGTTTCCCTGCTGTCTGCCACAGGGAAAGTCATCGCAAGAATCCTCCTCAATCGCCTTCTCCCAGTGGCCGAAGAGCTCCTTCCAGAGTCGCAACGCGGATTCCGCCCACTAAGGGGCACAATGGACATGATCTTCACCGCACAACAATTACAAGAGAAATGCAGGGAACAGCTCCAACCGCTGCACATGGCCTTCTTTGATCTCACAAAGGCCTTCGACACTGTCAACCGAGAGGGATTATGGAGTGTCCTCCACAAATTTGGCTGACCTCAAAAGTTTGTCACCATCCTCCGCCTGCTTCACGACGACATGCAAGCCGTGATCCTGACCAACGGTTCCACCACAGACCCAATTTACGTACGAACCGGGGTCAAGCAAGGCTGTGTCATCGCACCAACGCTCTTCTCGATCTTCCTTGCTGCAACGCTCCATCTCACCCTCAATAAGCTCCCCGCTGGAGTGGAGCTAATTTACAGAACAAACGGGAAACTGTTCAACCTCCGTCGCCTCCAGTCCAGATCCAAGGTCGTCCCATCCTCTGTCGTCAAATTACAGTATGCAGACGACGCTTGCGTCTGTGCACACTCGGAGGTCGAACTCCAAACCATCGTCAACACCTTCACCGAAGCGTACAAGAGCATGGGCCTTACAGCAAACATCCGTAAGACAAAGGTCCTCTACCAACCTGCCCCCGCTACATAGTACTGCCCCCCGCATATCAAAATCCATGACGAGGCCTTGGACAACGTGGACCAAGGGCAGACGTCGATGACGAAGTCCAACACCGCCTTCAGTGTGCCAGTGCAGCCTTCGGTCGCCTGAGGAAGAGAGTGTTTGAAGACCAGGACCTCAAACCCGGCACTAAGCTCATGGTCTACAGAACAGCAGTGATACCAGCCCTGCTGTATGCCTCAGAGACATGGACCATGTACAGCAGGCACCTCAAAGCACTGGAGAGGTACCACCAATGCTGCCTCCACAAGATCCTTCAAATCCATTGGCAGGATAGGCGCACCAACGTCAGTGTTCTTGCTCAGGCCAACATCCCCAACATCGAAGCTTTGACCATGCTCGATCAGCTCCGATGGATGGGTCACATTGTCCGCATGCCCGACACGAGACTCCCAAAACAAGCAATCTACTCGGAGCTCCGGCACGGCAAGAGAGCCCCAGGTGGGCAGAGGAAACGCTTCCAGGACACCCTCAAAGCCTCCTTGAAAAAGTGTAACATCCCCACCGACACCTGGGAATCCCTGGCCCAAGACCACACAAAGTGGAGGAGAAGCATCCGGGAAGGCGCCGAATACCTCGAGTCTCTTCGCCGGGAGCAAGCGGAAGCCAAGCGCAGGCAGCGCAAGGAGCACACGTCAACCCAAGCACGCCACCCACCTGCTCCTTCAACCACCGTCTGCCCCACCTGTGACAGAGACTGTAGGTCCCGCATTGGACTCATCAGTCACTGAGAACTCATTATTAATGTGGAAGCAAGTCATCCTCGGTTCCGAGGGACTGCCTAAGAAGAAGAAGAGGAGGTTTGGGTGAAGTGTGTCAGTGAGTGTGGTGCAATGTGTTTGGGTGAAGTGTGTCAGTGAGTGTGGTGCAATGTGTTTGGGTGATGTGTGTGTCAGTGAGTGTGGTGCAATGTCTTTGGGTGATGTGTGTCAGTGAGTGTGGTGCAATGTGTTTGGGTGAAGTGTGTCAGTGAGTGTGGTACAATGTGCTTGGGTGATGTGTGTCTCAGTGAGTGTGGTGCAATGTGTTTGGGTGATGTGTGTCAGTGAGTGTGGTGCAATGTGTTTGGGTGATGTGTGTCAGTGAGTGTGGTGCAATGTGTTTGGGTGATGTGTGTCAGTGAGTGTGGTGCAATGAGTTTGGGTGGTGTGTGTCAGTGAGTGTGGTACAATGTGCTTGGGTGATGTGTGTCTCAGTGAGTGTGGTGCAATGTGTTTGGGTGATGTGTGTCAGTGAGTGTGGTGCAATGAGTTTGGGTGATGTGTGTGTCAGTGAGTGTGCTGCAATGTGTTTGGGTGAAATGTGTCAGTGAGTGTGGTGCAAAGTGTTTGGGTGAAGTGTGTCAGTGAGTGTGGTGCAATGTGTTTGGGTGATGTGTGTCAGTGAGTGTGGTGCAATGAGTTTGGGTGGTGTGTGTCAGTGAGTGTGGTACAATGTGCTTGGGTGATGTGTGTCTCAGTGAGTGTGGTACAATGTGCTTGGGTGATGTGTGTGTCAGTGAGTGTGCTGCAATGTGTTTGGGTGAAATGTGTCAGTGAGTGTGGTGCAAAGTGTTTGGGTGAAGTGTGTCAGTGAGTGTGGTGCAAAGTGTTTGGGTGATGTGTGTCAGTGAGTGTGGTGCAATGTGTTTGGGTGATGTGTGTGTCAGTGAGTGTGGTGCAATGTGCTCGGGTGATGTGTGTAAGAACATAAGAACATAAGAAATAGGAGCAGGAGTAGGCCAATTGGCTCCTCGAGCCTGCTCCGCCATTCAATAAGATCATGGCTGATCTGATCCTAACCGCCAATCTACTATCACAGAACCATCTCCTGAACCTAACAGAATTGGACACACGAAATAGGAGCAGGATCAGGCTACACGGCCCCTGGGCCCGCTGCGCTACACACAGGGCCATGACCAATCCGAACCTAGACTCATGTCCAAATTCCTGCCCGCTCCCCGTAACCCTTAATTCCCTTTACTTCTAGGAAACTGTCTATTTCTGTTTTAAATTTATGTAATGATGTAGCTTCTACAGCTTTTTGGGGCAGCATATTCCATGGACCTACCACCCTCTGAGTGAAGTAGTTCCTTCTCATCTCAGTTTTGAAAGAGCAGCCCCTTATTCTAAGACTATGCCCCCTAGTTCTAGTTTCACCCATCATCGGGAACATCCTCCCCGCATCCACCCGATCCAACCCCTTCACAATCTTATATGTTTCAATAAGATCGCCTCTCATTCTTCTGAACTCCAATGAGTAGAGTCCCAATCTACCCAACCTCTCCTCATATGTCCATCCCCTCATCCCCGGGATTAACCGAGTGAACCTTCTTTGTACTGACTCGAGAGCAAGTATGTCTTTTCTTAAGTATGGACACCAAAACTGTACGCAGTATTGCAGGTGCGGTCTCACCAATACCTTGTACAACTGAAGCAATACCTCCCTATTTTTATATTCTATCCCCCTAGCAATGAAAGCCAACATTCCATTGGCCTTCTTAATCACTTGCTGCACCTGCATACTAACCTTTTGAGTTTCGTGCACCAGGACCCCCAGATCCCTTTGTACTTCAGTACTTTCCAATTGCTTGCCATTAAGATAATAACTTGCTCTACTATTTTTCCTGCCAAAGTGCATAACCTCACACTTTCCAGTATTGTATTCCATCTGCCAAATCTCTGCCCACTTACTTAGCCTGTCTATGTCCCCTTGCAGATTTTTTATGTCCTCCTCACTCACTACTTTCCCTCCCATCTTAGTATCATCTGCAAACTTTGATATGTTACACTCGGTCCCCTCCTCCAAATTGTTAATATAGATTGTAAAGAGTTGGGGACCCAGCACTGACCCCTGCGGAACACCACTAGTTACTGATTGCCAGTCTGAGAATGAACCATTTATCCCAACTCTCTGCCTTCTGTTAGATAGCCAATCCTCTATCCATGCCAGAATATTACCCCCAATCCCGTGATTTTTTATCTTAAGCAATAATCTTTTGTGTGGTACCTTGTCAAATGCCTTTTGGAAGTCTAAATACACCACATCCACTGGTTCCCCTTTATCCACCCTGTATGTTACTTCCTCAAAGAACTCCAGCAAATTTGTTAAACATGACTTCTCCTTCATAAAACCATGCTGACTTTGTCCTATTAAATTATGATTATCCAAATGTCCCGTTACTGTCTCCTTAATAATGGACTCCAAAATTTTACCTACCACAGATGTTAGCCTAACCGGTCTATAGTTTCCAGCCTTCTGTCTACAGCCCTTTTTAAATAAGGGTGTTACATTCGCAGTTTTCCAGTCTGCCGGGATCTTTGCTGAGTCCAGGGAGTTTTGGAAAATTATTACCAATGCATCCACAATCCCTACCGCCACTTCCCTCAAGACCCTAGGATGTAAGCCATCAGGTCCAGGTTATTTATCCGCCTTGAGTCCCATTATTTTACCGAGTACCACTTCCTTAGTGATTTTGATCATGTTTAGCTCCTCCCCCGCTATAGCCCCTGTTTGTCCAGTGTTGGGATATTCTTAGTGTCCTCTACTGTAAAGACTGATACAAAATATTCATTCAGTGTATTTCCCATCTCCATATTTCCCACCATTAATTTCCCAGTCTCATCCTCTAAGGGAACAACATTTACTTTAGCCACCCTTTTTCTTTTCATATAACTATAAAAACTCTTACTATCTGTTTTTATATTTTTTGCTAATTTACTTTCATAATCTATCTTCCCTTTCTTAAACTATCTTTTTGTTATTTTTTGCTGTCTTTTAAAGTTTTCCCAATCCTCTATCCTCCCACTAGATTTGGCTACCTTATAAGCCCTTGTTTTTAGACGAATACTATCCTTAATTTCTTTACTTAGCCACGGATGACTGTCTTTTCTTTTACACCCTTTCCTTCTCAGTGGAATATGTGTCTGTGAGTATGGTGCAATGTGTTTGGGTGTGTGTGTCAGTGAGTGTGGTGCAATGTGTTTCGGTGATGAGTGTGTCAGTGAGTGTGGTGCAATGTGTTTGGGTGTGTGTGTCAGTGAGTCTGGTGCAATGTGTTTGGGTGATGTGTGTGTCAGTGAGTGTGGTGCAATGTGTTAGGGTGATGTGTGTCAGTGTGTGTGGTGCAATGTGTTTGGGTGATGAGTGTGTCAGTGAGCGTGGTGCGATGTGTTTGGGTGTGTTTGTCAGTGAGTGTGGTGAAATGTGCTTGGGTGAAGTGTGTCAGTGAGTATGGTGCAATGTATTTGGGTGATGTGTGTGTCAGTGAGTGTGGTGCAATGTGTTTGGGTGATATGTGTGTCAGTGAGTGTGGTGCAATGTATTTAAGTGGTGTGTGTGTCAGTGAGTGTGGTGCAATGTGTTTGGGTGATGTGAGTGTCAGTGTGTGTGGTGCAATGTGTTTGGGTAAAATGTGTCAGTGAGTGTGGTGCAATGAATTTGGGAGATGTGAGTGTCAGTGAGTGTGGTGCAATGTGTTTGGGTGAAGTGTGTCAGTGAGTGCAGTGCAATGTGGTTGGGTGATGTGTGTGTCAGTGAGTGTGGTGCAATGTGTTTGGGTAAAAAGTGTCAGTGAGTGTGGTGCAATGTGTTTGGGTGATGTGTGTCAGTGTGTGTGTGGTGCAATGTATTTGGGTGATGTGTGTGTCAGTGAGTGTGGTGCAATGAATTTGGGTGATGTGTGTGTCAGTGAGTGTGGTGCAATGTGTTTGGGTGATGTGTGTGTCAGTGAGTGTGGTGCAATGTGTTTGGGTGAAGTGTGTCAGTGAGTGTGGTGCAATGAGTTTGGGTGGTGTGTGTCAGTGTGTGTGGTGCAATGTGTTTGGGTGAAGTGTGTGTCAGTGAGTGTGGTGCAATGTGCTTGGGTGAAGTGTGTCAGTGAGTGTGGTGCAATGAGTTTGGGTGGTGTGTGTCAGTGTGTGTGGTGCAATGTGTTTGGGTGAAGTGTGTCAGTGAGTGTGGTGCAATGAGTTTGGGTGGTGTGTGGTGCAATGTGTTTGGGTGAAGTGTGTGTCAGTGAGTGTGGTGCAATGTGCTTGGGTGATATGTGTGTCAGTGAGTGTGGTGCAATGTGTTTGGGTGATGTGTGTGTCTGTGAGTATGGTGCAATGTGTTTGGGTGATGTGTGTCAGTGAGTGTGGTGCAATGTGCTTGGGTGAAGTGCGTCAGTGAGTGTGGTGCAATGTATTTGGATGATGTCTGTGTCAGTGAGTGTGGTGCAATGTGTTTGGGTGATATGTGTGTCAGTGAGTATGGTGCAATGTGTTTGGGTGATGTGTGTCAGTGAGTGTGGTGCAATGTGTTTGGGTGAATTGTGTCAGTGAGTGTGGTGCAATGTATTTGGGTGAAGTGTGTCAGTGAGTGTGGTGCAATGTATTTGGGTGAAGTGTGTGTCAGTGAGTATTGTGCAATGTGTTTGGGTGATGTGTGTGTCAGTGAGTATTGTGCAATGTGTTTGGGTGAAGTATGTCAGTGAGTGTTTTGGAATGTGTATTGGTGAAGTTTGTCAGTTAGTGTGGTGCAATGTGTTTGGGTGAATTGTGTCAGTGAGTGTGGTGCAATGTATTTGGGTGAAGTGTGTCAGTGAGTGTGGTGCAATGTATTTGGGTGAAGTGTGTCAGTGAGTGTGGTGCAATGTATTTGGGTGAATTGTGTCAGTGAGTGTGGTGCAATGAGTTTGGGTGAAGTTTGTCAGTGAGTGTGGTGCAATGTGTTTGGGTGAAGTGTGTCAGTGAGTGTGGTGCAATGTATTTGGGTGAAGTGTGTCAGTGAGTGTGGTGCAATGAGTTTGGGTGATGCGTGTCACTGACTCTGGTGCAATGTGTTTGGGTGAAGTTTGTGTCAGTGAGTGTGGTGCAATGTGTTTGGCTGATGTGTGTCATTGAGTGTGGTGCAATGAGTTTGGATGATGCGTGTCACTGACTCTGGTGCAATGTGTTTGGGTGAAGTGTGTCAGTGAGTGTTGTGTAATGTGTTTGGGTGATGTTTGTGTCAGTGAGTGTGGTGCAATGTGTTTGGGTGAAGTGTGTCAGTGAGTGTGGTGCAATGTGTTTGGGTGAAGTGTGTGTCAGTGAGTGTGGTGCAATGTGCTTGGGTGATATGTGTGTCAGTGAGTGTGGTGCAATGTGTTTGGGTGATGTGTGTGTCAGTGAGTGTGGTGCAATCTGTTTGGGTGATGTGTGTGTCAGTGAGTGTGGTGCAATGTGTTTTGGAGAAGTGTGTCAGTGAGCGTGGTGCAACGTGTTTGGGTGATGTGTGTGTCAGTGAGTGTGGTGCAATGTGTTTGGGTGGTGTGTGTCCGTGTGTGTGGTGCAATGTGTTTGGGTGAAGTGTGTCAGTGAGTGTGGTGCAATGTGTTTGGGTGAAGTGTGTGTCAGTGAGTGTGGTGCAATGTGCTTGGGTGATATGTGTGTCAGTGAGTGTGGTGCAATGTGTTTGGGTGATGTGTGTCAGTGAGTGTGGTGCAATTTTTTTTGGGTGATGAGTGTGTCAGTGAGTGTGGTGCAATGTGTTTGGGTGATGTGTGTGTCAGTGAGTGTGGTGCAATGTGTCTGGGTGAAGTTTGTCAGTGAATGTGGTGCAATGAGTTTGGGTGGTTTGTGTCAGCGAGTGTGGTGCAATGGGTTTGGGTGATGTGTGTCTCAAAGAGTGTGTTGCAATGAGTTTGGATGTTGTGTGTGTCAGTGAGTGTGGAGCAATGTGTTTGGATGAAGTCTGTGTCAGTGAGTGTGATGCAATGTGTTTGGGTGCTGTGTGTCATGGAGTGTGGTGCAATGTGTTTGGGTGATGTTTGTGTCAGTGAGTGTGGCGCAACGTGCTTGGATGATAAGTGTGTCAGTGAGTATGTTGCAATGTGTTTGGGTGAAGTATGTCAGTGAATGTGGTGCCAAGTGCTTGGGTGAAGTGTGTCAGTGAGTGTGGTGCAATGTGTTTGGGTGATGTGTGTGTCAGTGAGTGTGGTGCAATGTGTTTGGGTGATGTGGGTGTCAGTGAGTGCGGTGCAATGTGTTTGGGTGATGTGTGTGTCAGTGAGTGTGGTGCAATATGTTTGGGTGATGTGTGTGTCAGTGAGTGTGGTGCAATGTGTTTGGGTGATGTGTGTGTCAGTGAGTGTGGTGCAATGTGTTTGGGTGATGTGTGTGTCAGTGAGTGTGGTGCAATGTGTTTGGGTGAAGTGTGTGTCAGTGAGTGTGGTGCAATGTGCTTGGGTGATATGTGTGTCAGTGAGTGTGGTGCAATGTGTTTGGGTGATGTGTGTCAGTGAGTGTGGTGCAATTTTTTTTGGGTGATGAGTGTGTCAGTGAGTGTGGTGCAATGTGTTTGGGTGATGTGTGTGTCAGTGAGTGTGGTGCAATGTGTCTGGGTGAAGTTTGTCAGTGAATGTGGTGCAATGAGTTTGGGTGGTTTGTGTCAGCGAGTGTGGTGCAATGGGTTTGGGTGATGTGTGTCTCAAAGAGTGTGTTGCAATGAGTTTGGATGTTGTGTGTGTCAGTGAGTGTGGAGCAATGTGTTTGGATGAAGTCTGTGTCAGTGAGTGTGATGCAATGTGTTTGGGTGCTGTGTGTCATGGAGTGTGGTGCAATGTGTTTGGGTGATGTTTGTGTCAGTGAGTGTGGCGCAACGTGCTTGGATGATAAGTGTGTCAGTGAGTATGTTGCAATGTGTTTGGGTGAAGTATGTCAGTGAATGTGGTGCCAAGTGCTTGGGTGAAGTGTGTCAGTGAGTGTGGTGCAATGTGTTTGGGTGATGTGTGTGTCAGTGAGTGTGGTGCAATGTGTTTGGGTGATGTGTGTGTCAGTGAGTGCGGTGCAATGTGTTTGGGTGATGTGTGTGTCAGTGAGTGTGGTGCAATATTTTTGGGTGATATGTGTGTCAGTTAGTGTGGTGCAATGTGTTTGGGTGATGTGTGTGTCAGTGAGTGTGGTGCAATGTGTTTGGGTGATGTGTGTGTCAGTGAGTGTGGTGCAATGTGTTTGGGTGATATGTGTGTCAGTGTGAGTGGTGCAATGTGTTTGGGTGATGTGTGTGTCAGTGAGTCTGTTGCAATGTGCTTGGGTGATGTGTGTGTCAGTGAGTGGTGCAATGTGCTTGGGTGATGTGTGTGTCAGTGAGTGTGGTGCAATGTGTTTGGGTGAAGTATGTCAGTGAGTGTAGTGGAATGTGTATTGGTGAAGTTTGTCAGTGAGTGTGGCGCAATGTGTTTGGTTGTGTGTGTCAGTGTGTGTGTAGCAATGTGTTTGGGTGAAGTCTGTGTCAGTGAGTGTGGTGCAATGTGTTTGGGTGAAGTGTGTCAGTGAGTGTGGTGCAATGTGTTTGGGTGATGTGTGTGTCAGTGAGTGTGGTGCAATGTGTTTGGGTGATGTGTGTGTCAGTGAGTGTGGTGCAATGTGTTTGGGTGATGTGTGTGTCAGTGAGTGTGCTGCAAAGTGTTTGGGTGATGTGTGTGTCAGTGAGTGTGGTGCAATGTGTTTGGGTGAAGTGTGTCAGTGAGTGTGGTGCAATGTGATTGGGTGATGTGTGTGTCAGTGAGTGTGGTGCAATGTCTTTGGGTGATGTGTGTCAGTGAGTGTGGTGCAATGTGTTTGGGTGAAGTGTGTCAGTGAGTGTTTTGCAATGGGTTTGGGTGATGTGTGTCAGCGATTGTGGTGCAATGTGTTTGGGTGAAGTATGTCAGTGAGTGTGGTGCAATGTGTTTGGGTGATGTGGTGCAATGTCTTTGGGTGATGTGTGTCAGTGAGTGTGGTGCAATGTGTCTGGGTGAAGTTTGTCAGTGAATGTGCTGCAATGAGTTTGGGTGGTTTGTGTCAGCGAGTGTGGTGCAATGGGTTTGGGTGATGTGTGTCTCAAAGAGTGTGCTGCAATGAGTTTGGATGTTGTGTGTGTCAGTGAGTGTGGAGCAATGTGTTTGGATGAAGTCTGTGTCAGTGAGTGTGATGCAATGTGTTTGGGTGCTGATTGTCATGGAGTGTGGTGCAATGTGTTTGGGTGATGTTTGTGTCAGTGAGTGTGGCGCAACGTGCTTGGATGATGAGTGTGTCAGTGAGTATGTTGCAATGTGTTTGGGTGAAGTATGTCAGTGAATGTGGTGCAATGTGTTTGGGTGATGTGTGTCAGTGAGTGTGGTGCAATGTGTTTGGGTGATGTGTGTCAGTGAGTGTGGTGCAATGTGTTTGGGTGATGTGTGTCAGTGAGTGTGGTGCAATGTGTTTGGGTGAAGTGTGTGTCAGTGTGTGTGGTGCAATGTGTTTGGGTGATGTGTGTCAGTAAGTGTGGTGCAATGTGTTTGGGTGATGTGTGTGTCAGTGAGTGTGGTGCAATGTGTTTGGGTGATGTGTGTCAGTGAGTGTGGTGCAATGTGTTTGGGTAATGTGTGTATCAGTCAGTGTGGTGCAAAGTGTTTGGGTGAAGTATGTCAGTGAGTGTGGTGCAATGTGTCTGGGTGAAGTGTGTCAGTGAGTGTGGTGCAATGTGTTTAAGTGATGTGTGTCAGTGAGTGTGGTGCGATTTGTTTTGGTGAATTGTGTCAGTGAGTGTAGAGCAATGTGTCTTGGTGAAGTGTGACAGTGAGTGTGGGGCAATGTGATTGGGTGATGTGTGTGTCAGTGAGTGTGGTGCAATGAGTTTGGGTGATTTGTGTGTCAGTGAGTGTGGTGCAATGGGATTGGGTGAAGTGTGTCAGTGAGCGTGGTGCAATGTGTTTGGGTGATGTGTGTGTCAGTGAGTGTGGTGCAATGTGCTTGGGTAATGTGTGTGTCAGTGAGTGGTGCAATGTGCTTGGGTGATGTGTGTGTCAGTGAGTATGGTGCAATGTGTTCGGGTGATGAATGTCAGTGAGAGTTTTGGAATGTGTATTGGTGAAGTTCGTCAGTGAGTGTGGTGCCATGTGTTTGGGTGAAGTATGTCAGTGAGTGTAGTGGAATGTGTATTGGTGAAGTTTGTCAGTGAGTGTGGTGCAATGTGTTTGGGTGAATTGTGTCAGTGAGTGTGGTGCAATGTGTTTGGGTGATGTGTGTGTCAGTGAGTGTGGTGCAATGTGTTTGGGTGATGTGTGTGTCAGTGAGTGCGGTGCAATGTGTTTGGGTGATGTGTGTGTCAGTGAGTGTGGTGCAATATTTTTGGGTGATATGTGTGTCAGTTAGTGTGGTGCAATGTGTTTGGGTGATGTGTGTGTCAGTGAGTGTGGTGCAATGTGTTTGGGTGATGTGTGTGTCAGTGAGTGTGGTGCAATGTGTTTGGGTGATATGTGTGTCAGTGTGAGTGGTGCAATGTGTTTGGGTGATGTGTGTGTCAGTGAGTCTGTTGCAATGTGCTTGGGTGATGTGTGTGTCAGTGAGTGGTGCAATGTGCTTGGGTGATGTGTGTGTCAGTGAGTGTGGTGCAATGTGTTTGGGTGATGTGTGTGTCAGTGAGTTTGGTGCAATGTGTTTGGGTGATATGTGTGTCAGTGTGAGTGGTGCAATGTGTTTGGGTGATGTGTGTGTCAGTGATCTGTGAGTGGTGTGCATGATGGTGCAATGTGCTTGGGTGATGTGTGTGTCAGTGAGTGTGGTGCAATGTGTTTGGGTGAAGTATGTCAGTGAGTGTAGTGGAATGTGTATTGGTGAAGTTTGTCAGTGAGTGTGGCGCAATGTGTTTGGTTGTGTGTGTCAGTGTGTGTGTAGCAATGTGTTTGGGTGAAGTCTGTGTCAGTGAGTGTGGTGCAATGTGTTTGGGTGAAGTGTGTCAGTGAGTGTGGTGCAATGTGTTTGGGTGATGTGTGTGTCAGTGAGTGTGGTGCAATGTGTTTGGGTGATGTGTGTGTCAGTGAGTGTGGTGCAATGTGTTTGGGTGATGTGTGTGTCAGTGAGTGTGCTGCAAAGTGTTTGGGTGATGTGTGTGTCAGTGAGTGTGGTGCAATGTGTTTGGGTGAAGTGTGTCAGTGAGTGTGGTGCAATGTGATTGGGTGATGTGTGTGTCAGTGAGTGTGGTGCAATGTCTTTGGGTGATGTGTGTCAGTGAGTGTGGTGCAATGTGTTTGGGTGAAGTGTGTCAGTGAGTGTTTTGCAATGTGTTTGGGTGATGTGTGTCAGCGATTGTGGTGCAATGTGTTTGGGTGAAGTATGTCAGTGAGTGTGGTGCAATGTGTTTGGGTGATGTGGTGCAATGTCTTTGGGTGATGTGTGTCAGTGAGTGTGGTGCAATGTGTCTGGGTGAAGTTTGTCAGTGAATGTGGTGCAATGAGTTTGGGTGGTTTGTGTCAGCGAGTGTGGTGCAATGGGTTTGGGTGATGTGTGTCTCAAAGAGTGTGCTGCAATGAGTTTGGATGTTGTGTGTGTCAGTGAGTGTGGAGCAATGTGTTTGGATGCAGTCTGTGTCAGTGAGTGTGATGCAATGTGTTTGGGTGCTGTGTGTCATGGAGTGTGGTGCAATGTGTTTGGGTGATGTTTGTGTCAGTGAGTGTGGCGCAACGTGCTTGGATGATGAGTGTGTCAGTGAGTATGTTGCAATGTGTTTGGATGAAGTATGTCAGTGAATGTGGTGCAATGTGTTTGGCTGATGTGTGTCAGTGAGTGTGGTGCAATGTGTTTGGGTGATGTGTGTCAGTGAGTGTGGTGCAATGTGTTTGGGTGATGTGTGTCAGTGAGTGTGGTGCAATGTGTTTGGGTGAAGTGTGTGTCAGTGTGTGTGGTGCAATGTGTTTGGGTGATGTGTGTCAGTGAGTGTGGTGCAATGTGTTTGGGTGATGTGTGTGTCAGTGAGTGTGGTGCAATGTGTTTGGGTGATGTGTGTCAGTGAGTGTGGTGCAATGTGTTTGGGTAATGTGTGTATCAGTCAGTGTGGTGCAAAGTGTTTGGGTGAAGTATGTCAGTGAGTGTGGTGCAATGTGTCTGGGTGAAGTGTGTCAGTGAGTGTGGTACAATGTGTTTAAGTGATGTGTGTCAGTGAGTGTGGTGCGATTTGTTTTGGTGAATTGTGTCAGTGAGTGTAGTGCAATGTGTCTTGGTGAAGTGTGACAGTGAGTGTGGGGCAATGTGATTGGGTGATGTGTGTGTCAGTGAGTGTGGTGCAATGAGTTTGGGTGATTTGTGTGTCAGTGAGTGTGGTGCAATGGGATTGGGTGAAGTGTGTCAGTGAGTGTGGTGCAATGTGTTTGGGTGATGTGTGTGTCAGTGAGTGTGGTGCAATGTGCTTGGGTAATGTGTGTGTCAGTGAGTGGTGCAATGTGCTTGGGTGATGTGTGTGTCAGTGAGTATGGTGCAATGTGTTCGTGTGATGAATGTCAGTGAGAGTTTTGGAATGTGTATTGGGGAAGTTCGTCAGTGAGTGTGGTGCCATGTGTTTGGGTGAAGTATGTCAGTGAGTGTAGTGGAATGTGTATTGGTGAAGTTTGTCAGTGAGTGTGGTGCAATATGTTTGGGTGAATTGTGTCAGTGAGTATAGTGCAATGTGTTTTGGTGATGTGTGTCAGTGAGTGTGGTGCAATGTATTTGGGTGAAGTGTGTCAGTGAGTGTGGTGCAATGAGTTTGGGTGATGCGTGTCACTGACTCTGGCGCAATGTGTTTGGGTGATGTGTGTCTCAAAGAGTGTGTTGCAATGAGTTTGGATGTTGTGTGTGTTAGTGAGTGTGGTGCGATCTGTTTGGGTGTTGTGTGTGTCAGTGTGTGTGGAGCAGTGTGTTTGGGTGAAGTCTCTGTCAGTGAGTGAGATGCAATGTGTTTGGGTGATGTGTGTCATTGAGTGTGGTGCAATGTGTTTGGGTAATGTGTGTATCAGTCAGTGTGGTGCAAAGTGTTTGGGTGATGTGTGTGTCAGTGAGTGTGGTGCAATGTGTTTGGGTGATGTGTGTCAGTGAGTGTGGTGCAATGTGTTTGGGTAATGTGTGTATCAGTCAGTGTGGTGCAAAGTGTTTGGGTGAAGTATGTCAGTGAGTGTGGTGCAATGTGTCTGGGTGAAGTGTGTCAGTGAGTGGGGTGCAATGTGTTTGGGTGATGTGTGTCAGTGAGTGTGGTGCAATGTGTTTAGGTGATGTGTGTGTCAGTGAGTGTGGTGCAATCTGCTTGGGTGATGTGTGTGTCAGTGAGTGTGGTGCATTGAGTTTTGGTGATGTGTGTGTCAGTGAGTGTGGTGCGATGTGTTTGGGTGTGTGTGTCAGTGAGTGTGGTTCAATGTGTTTGAGTAATGTGTGTGTCAGTGAGTGTGGTGTAATGTGCTTGGGTGAAGTGTGTCAGTGAGTGTGGTGCAATGTATTTGGGTGATGTGTGTGTCAGTGAGTGTGGTGCAATATGTTTGGGTGATGTGTGTGCCAGTGAGTGTGGTGCAATGTGTTTGGGTGATGTTTGTGTCAGTGAGTGTGGCGCAACGTGCTTGGGTGATGAGTGTGTCACTGAGTATGTTGCAATGTGTTTGGGTGAAGTATGTCAGTGAATGTGGTGCCAAGTGCTTGGGTGAAGTGTGTCAGTGAGTGTAGTGCAATGTGTTTGGGTGATGTGTGTGTCAGTGAGTGTGGTGCAATATTTTTGGGTGATATGTGTGTCAGTTAGTGTGGTGCAATGTGTTTGGGTGATGTGTGTGTCAGTGAGTGTCGTGCAATGTGCTTGGGTGATGTGTGTGTCAGTGAGTGTGTTGCAATGTGCTTGGGTGATGTGTGTGTCAGTGAGTGGTGCAATGTGCTTGGGTGATATGTGTGTCAGTGAGTGTGGTGCAATGTGTTTGGGTGAAGTATGTCAGTGAGTGTAGTGGAATGTGTATTGGTGAAGTTTGTCAGTGAGTGTGGTGCAATGTGTTTGGGTGAACTGTGTCAGTGAGTGTAGTGCAATGTGTTTTGGTGATGTGTGTCAGTGAGTGTGGTGCAATGTGTTTGAGTGATGTGTGTCAGTGAGTGTGGTGCAATGTGTTTGGGTGATGTGTGTCAGTGAGTGTGGTGCAATGTGTTTGGGTGATGTGTGTGTCAGTGAGTGTGTTGCAATGTGTTTGGGTGATGTGTGTGTCAGTGAGTGTGGTGCAATGTGTTTGGGTGATGTGTGTCAATGAGTGTGGTGCAATGTGTTTGGGTGATGTGTGTCAGTGAGTGTGGTGCAATGTGCTTGGGTGATGTGTGTGTCAGTGAGTTTGGTGCAATGTGTTTGGGTGAAGTGTGTGAGTGAGTGTGGTGCAATGTGTTTGGGTGAAGTGTGTCAGTGAGTGTGGTGCAATGTGTTTTGGTGATGTGTGTGTCAGTGAGTTTGGTGCAATGTGTTTGGGTGTAGTGTGTCAGTGAGTGTGGTGCAATGTGTTTGGGTGATGTGTGTGTCAGTGAGTGTGGTGCAATGTGTCTGGGTGAAGTGTGTCAGTGAGTGTGGTGCAATGAGTTTGGGTGGTTTGTGTCAGCGAGTGTTGTGCAATGGGTTTGGGTGAAGGGTGTCAGTGAGTGTGGTGCATTGTGTTTGGGTGAAGTGTGTCAGTGAGTGTGGTGCGATGTGTTTGGGTGAAGTGCGTCAGTGAGTGCGGTGCGATGTGTTTGGGTGAAGTTTGTCAGTGAGTGTGGTGCAATTTGTTTGGGTGATGTGTGTCAGTGATTGTGGTGCAATGTGTTTGGGTGATGTGTGTGTCAGTGAGTGTGGTGCAATGTGTTTGGATGAAGTATGTCAGTGAGTGTGGTGCAATGTGTTTGGGTGAAGTGTGTCAGTGAGTGTGGTACAAAGTGATTGGGTGAAGTGTGTCAGTAAGTGTCGTGCAATGTGTTTGGGTCATGGGTGTGTCAGTGAGAGTCGTGCAATGTGTTTGGGTGATGTGTTTGTCACTGAGTGTGGTGCAATGTGTTTGGGTGATGTGTGTGTCAGTGAGTGTGGTGCAATGTGTTTGGGTGATGTGTGTGTCAGTGAGTGTGTTGCAATGTGTTTGGGTGATGTGTGTGTCAGTGAGTGTGGTGCAATGTGTTTGGGTGATGTGTGTCAATGAGTGTGGTGCAATGTGTTTGGGTGATGTGTGTGTCAGTGAGTGTGGTGCAATGTGCTTGGGTGATGTGTGTGTCAGTGAGTGTGGTGCAATGTGTTTGGGTGATGTGTGTCAATGAGTGTGGTGCAATGTGTTTGGGTGATGTGTGTGTCAATGAGTGTGGTGCAATGTGTTTGGGTGAAGTGTGTCAGTGAGTGTGGTGCAATGTGTTTTGGTGATGTGTGTGTCAGTGAGTTTGGTGCAATGTGTTTGGGTGAAGTGTGTCAGTGAGTGTGGTGCAATGTGTTTGGGTTAAGTGTGTCAGTGAGTGTGGTACAAAGTGTATGGGTGAAGTGTGTCAGTAAGTGTCGTGCAACGTGTTTGGGTCATGGGTGTGTCAGTGAGAGTGGTGCAATGTGTTTGGGTGATGTGTTTGTCACTGAGTGTGGTGCAATGTGTTTGGGCGATGTGTGTGTCAGTGAGTGTGGTGCAATGTGTTTGGGTAATGTGTGTGTCAGTGAGTGTGGTGCAATGTGTTTGGGTGATGTGTGTGTCAGTGAGTGTGGTGCAATGTGTTTGGGTGATGTGTGTCAATGAGTGTGGTGCAATGTGTTTGGGTGATGTGTGTGTCAGTGAGTGTGGTGCAATGTGCTTGGGTGATGTGTGTGTCAGTGAGTGTGGTGCAATGTGTTTGGGTGATGTGTGTCAATTAGTGTGGTGCAATGTGTTTGGGGGATGTGTGTGTCAATGAGTGTGGTGCAATGTGTTTGGGTGAAGTCTGTCAGTGAGTGTGGTGCAATGTGTTTTGATGATGTGTGTGTCAGTGAGTGTGGTGCAATGTGTTTTGGTGATGTGTGTGTCAGTGAGTGTGGTGCAATGTATTTCGTTGAAGTGTGTCAGTGAGTGTGGTGCAATGTGTTTGGGTGAAGTGTGTCAGTGAGTGTGGTGCAATGTGTTTTGGTGATGTGTGTGTCAGTGAGTGTGGTGCAATGTATTTGGGTGAAGTGTGTCAGTGAGTGTGGTGCAATGTGTTTTGGTGATGTGTGTGTCAGTGAGTGTGGTGCAACGTGTTTGGGTGAAGTGTGTCCGTTAGTGTGGTGCACGTGTTTGGATGATGTTTAAGGGATAATTACAAGTCCTAGCCCTTTCGGACTACCCCAGATCAGGCGTATTCCCCAGAAGTTTACCTTCAACTAAAGTTAGCGGTAGCCGGATCCCATAAGATGCTTAATTGGGTCTAAAGGTCAGACTACCTCTCCCTAAAGGAAAGAAACAGTCTAAAGATGTTACCGTACCCCAGATAGTACTTTTAATAAGTTTAACTAGACTGTAACCTTCCGGAATTATTAGGGTCCGGAATACCCCCCAGAATTCTGCAACTCCTTTGAGTGTACAGAAATTGCAATTCGCAGTTTGATACAGAAATGCTCTTTGAGGCCATTCTAAAAATATATAGATTTATTGCAGAACCGGCATTCAGTTAACATTTATTATGGCACTCGCAACTTTAATCGTTCAAAATACGAATAGCTTGCATTATCTTATCAGAGATCCTTATTCTCAAATCTTAACTTCGTTACATTTCCACACTTCTACTTATTTCTTAATCCGGAATATCCACCAAAATCAAATAACTTGATTACCCGAGACTCAAAGGTTGTAAACTTACAGAGAATGTCTGTAAAGTTGAGAAACGCTTGCCTTCTCAGCGACTTCTGACTTTTCTGTCAGAAAAGCTCTATTTTTATATCTTTTTTTGGGTGGCTTATCCTTTGAAGTATTCCTATTTGTGTAAGCTAATTGTATCAAGTCATTCTTTGCTGACTTTGTTCTATTCTTTTGATAGCTCTGTTGAATGCTTTTAGACTTGTGTCCTGTTTAGGTGTTTCCAAAACCATCATAAACACAATGACAGCAATGGTTTCTGTTTGATGCAATTCTTAGGAAGTCTTTCTATTGAATTTCTAATAGAACTTTAACTGGTTATTTTCATGCGTTGTAACTCCGTGATATTCCAAGTTCAATACAAGAACAATGTAATTGCTTGGTGCATCCATTGAAGTAATATTTTCAAAGTCAGCTTGTTTGTGTACTTTTTACGACTTGTAAATTAAAAACACTTCTCTAGTATCTTCATGCATTTCTAATTTACTTCACTTGGTTTTTATCAGACCTTGGGACTCCATATTTCAAGCTTAACATTAAATCTATTTGTTCAGGAGGCGTCTTTTTCACTTGATGTCATTTCTTCAAAGGCTTCTGTAGGTATTATATTTGCAATATGTAAATTGAAAACACTTTAACTCAAGTGTTTACTTGTTTTCCAGCTAGCTCAATTGGTTGCATATTTAATCGTGTTTCCTGTCTTTAAGTTTAACATAAAACTATTTTACGACAGGTATTTCTTACTTGATGTCATTCTTTCCAATGCATTTGGGTTTTTTAATGTTCTGTGCACCTGTTTGATGTGTTAGATTATAACACTTTACTTGGGTCTTTCCATTGTTTTGATTCCAATGTTCAGATGCTCTGGAATCAAACCTTTGCTTTATCAATAGGGCTTGTTTCTTGGTCAATAACCCATTCCCATTTCAAAGCCTGTGGTGTTATACAACTTGTGAATAACTGATCTTATCTCAGAAGCCTGTATTGTGCCTACAGCCTGTGTCGCCGAGGCTTTCAGACTTTTAAACCCAGTATGTCTTTTATTAATAATTTCAAAAATCAGTTTTTAGTATTGTGTATTTTTCTGAATCCTGGCTATTCCTTCACAATGTGTGTGGTGCAATGTGTTTGGGTGATGTGTGTCAGTGAATGTGGTGCAATGTGTTTTGGTGATGTGTGTCCGTAAGTGTGGTGCAATGTGTTTGGGTGATGTGTGTCAGTGAGTGTGGTACAATATGATTGGGTGAAGTGTGTCAGTGAGTGCGGTGCAATGTGTTTGGGTGAAGTGTGTGTCAGTGAGTGTGGTGCAATGTGTTTGGGTGATGTGTGTGTCAGTGAGTGTGGTGCAATGTGCTTGGGTGATGTGTGTGTCAGTGAGTGTGGTGCAATGAGTTTGGGTGATGTTTGTGTCAGTGAGTGTGGTGCAATGTGTTTGGGTGATGTGTGTATCAGTGAGTGTGGTGCAATGTGTTTGGGTGAAGTGTGTTAGTGAGTTTGGTGCAATGTGTTTGGGTGAAGTGTGTCAGTAAGTGAGGTGCAATCTGTTTGGATGATGTGGGTCTGTGAGTGTGGTGCAATGTGTTTGGGTGATGTGTGTGTCAGTGAGTGTGGTGCAATGTGTTTGGGTGATGTGTGTCAGTGAATGTGGTGCAATGTGCTTGGTGATGTGTGTCAGTGAGTGTGGTGCAATGTGTTTGGGTGATGTGTATGTCAGTTAGCGTGGTGCAATGTTTTTGGGTTATGTTGAAGGGATAATTACAAGTCCTAGCCCTTTCGGACTACCCCAGATCAGGCGTATTCCCCAGACGTTTACCCTCAACTAAAGTTAGCGGTAGCCGGATCCTATAAGATGCTTAATTGGGTCTAAAGGTCAGACTACCTCTCCCTAAAGGAAAGAAACGGTCTAATGATATTACTGTACTCTAGATAGAACTTTTAACTGACTGATTTTGTTCTATTCTTTATTGATATCTCTGTTGAATGCTTTTAGACTTGTGTCCTGTTTAGGTGTTTCCAAAACCATCATAAACACAATGACAGCAATGGTTTCTCTTTGAGGCAATTCTTATCGAAGTCTTTCTATTGAATTTCTAATACTACTTTAACTGGTTATTTTCAGACGTTGTGACTCCGTGATATTCCAAGTTCAATACAAGAATAATGTAATTGCTTGGTGCATCCATTGAAGTAATATTTTCAAAGTCATCTTGTTTGTGTACTTTTTACAACTTGTAAATTAAAAACACTTCTCTAATATCTTCATGCATTTCTAATTTACTTCACTTGGTTTTTATCAGACCTTGGGACTCCATATTTCAAGCTTAACATTAAATCTATTTGTTCAGGGGGCGTCTCTTTCACTTGATGTCATTTCTTCAAAGGCTTCTGTAGGTCTTATATTTGCAATATGTAAATTGAAAACACTTTAACTCAAGTGTTTACTTGTTTTCTAGCTAGCTCAATTGGTTGCATATTTAATCGTGTTTCCTGTCTTTAAGTTTAACATAAAACTATTTTACGACAGGTATTTCTTACTTGATGTCATTCTTTCAAAGGCACTTGGTTTTTTTAATGTTCTGTGCACCTGTTTGACGTGTTAGATTATAACACTTTACTTGGGTCTTTCCATTGTTTTGATTCCAATGTCCAGACGCTCTGGAAGCAAACCTTTGCTTTATCAATAGGGCCTGTTTCCTGGTCAATAACCCATTCCCATTTCAAAGCCTGTGGTGTTATACAACTTGTGAATAACTGATCTTTATCTCAGAAGCCTGTATTGTGCCTATAGCCTGTGTCGCCGAAGCTTTCAGACTTTTAAACCCAGCATGTCTTTTATTAATAATCTCAAAAATCTGTTTTTAGTATCGTGTATTTTTCTGAATCCTGGCTATTCCTTCACACCCCCGCCTTGACCAAAAGATGAGCTTAAAACTTCAGGGCAGAGTTTGGTCAATATTGCTCATGAGATTACAATAGCATATTAATTTTACGAGATGCACAATCATGTGCTACATGAAAATTCCTTTTAAATCATTCTAGGACAGTGTGTTGCCTTATTTTAAATTGTACACAATTTAAAAGGATGATAATACATCATCATGTATGAGCGAAACAACATGTACTTAGAATGTCCAATCAGCAGATGTTACGTTCCGTAGAAGTGAGTTCTTCATACGAGTCAAGGAGACGTCAGTTGAAACTAGTTGAAGCTTGACACGCTGTTCCTTCGATCCAGTGTGTGTACAGATGCTTGTATCTGTCAAGGCCTTACGAGGCACTCAGTTGATTCCTTCTTTATCTGCAATGTCTTCCTCCTTCGCTGAAGTAACGCGTTGATCTTTCCGTGTTTCGGTTGTTGCTTTTCGCAAATCCAAATCCTGATGCGTTGCCAAGCAACGTGTAGAATAGCCGACGACACCTTCTGACTTCCCATCGTCAGTAATTCAATCGCATCCATTTCCTGTGTCGTGCTCCAAGCTGGGTCTTGAAAGACAGTGTACAACTACACCTTGTATTGTTCCTCCTTTTCAGTATCCAGCAGGACATCTCTTGATATTGTCTATGGAGACAGTTTTAAAAATATGCTTGCCATTCGGCTGGTTAACATGTATTTGAACTGTTCTTTCGTTAATAACAGAATGTATTTGAACAGGTTTTTTTGCACTTCGTTCTTAAACCAGGTTTTTACTCGAACTTCTTTTCCTGTACCCATTCTCCTACTATGGGTTGCCATTCTTTATTTGTCAATTTTTCTGCCTATTTGCTTCCCTTATCCTCTGATCAATTCGATGAATCTCCCTTGTTGCTTTTTTTAAAACTTTTTTTTTAACTGTCCCTATCGGGTCAAGGGCTCAAAGTGTGTAGAGGCAATAAAAGAACCATGGGTAAGCAGTGTATGCATTTCAACCCCATACATCAGATAATATGGAGTTTTAGAGGACACTGTCCCTGATGCAGATGTGGGCACATTATTGAGTGATAGCTGTATTTCCGGAATGATGGCGGTCCACTTATTTCCCTGATTCTCAACAGTTTGACCAATAGCTGTATTACTCCCCGGTTTTTACGTTCCACCAGCCCCGCTGATTGCGGATGACGTGGTGTGCTGTGCTCTAACCCAATCCCCCTTTGTTCACAGTAGGCTTTGAGGACCTTGGATACAAAGGCTCCGCCTTTAACGAGTGTAAGATTTTGGGTGCACCAGCTACAGTAATGATATCAGAAATAGCCCTGGCGAGTGGGTTTTCCGAAACAGTTTTTGTGGGGACCAGCCAGCAGAAGGAAGTGCATCCATCCACACAAACGAGAACATGTCTATATTCCAAAGATGGGGAAAGTGGCCCAATAAAGTCAATAAAGAATTTTCCCATTTGCTCATCAGCTTTCACAGGAGCCAATGGTGGTGGCTTAATTTAGTGATGACTTACTAGTCGAATAGCATGGCTCACAATTTGCCACGTATGTTTTACAGGCTCTAAGCATGCCTGTCCACCAATATAAGAGGGTCAATTTGCAGAATGTTGTTCTGGCACCACAATGTACTTAACTCATGCCCTCGTGAGCTTCTTTTACAAGCTGTTCTCGTTTGTGGCTCGGGGGTACTTCTCGGTTTCCCTTGGGCAACTTAACTAGTACAATACCCGTAGGGGTTTCCGAGTAAGAGTACTTTGGTGGATATTCTGGTGGATTCTCTGTTATCGGGTCTAATAGCTGAATCAGTTCCTCATCCTGATTAGCTGCCCGTTCTGCCCTAGTGATTACACTAACATTGGCAGGTCCCTCTCGAGGGGGTTTCATGCAGACCGAACGTTTCGCTTGTGCGTCAGCAAGGCTGTTTCCTTTTGAGTGTATTTATTCCAGTGGTATGCCCGTTTACATTAATCACCTGACAATTCTGTTTCTCCATCCTCGAATGGAGAATTTCTTCCCACAGTGTGGGTTTAATAAAGTCTGCTTTCTCTAAAGCACACCGTAATGCTGTGGCTTCAGCATATTGCGCTGTCTCGTGGCCATGGGGTTTAGACAGAAATTCTTCTGTATAAAAAGAATAGGAATCTCAAAGTCCCGACTACTATCCTCATCCCAGCTGAAGATTGTTGGGATATCTCTTTTTTAATCATCATTGACGATCCATCACAGTAAATAACTTGATGGTATTCTGTAAGCAGTCTCATAGGTATTTGTTTCGTGTGAAAACTTGTGTGTTTGTTCTTGGGGGTTTCATGTTTTCCAGATCCCTGAGGGGTTTTGTTGGACCGTTTATTATCTTGACGATCCTTCTGTTGAGGTGGACGTTGGTTCTGCCGGGGATCTTTTTGATTCCCATATCGGTTTTCTCGATATCCTCCCATGGCTCTCTGATAACTTTGGCCAGTGTAAAAGCTGTCCCCATAGGGAGTCCACTGTCCTTCGCTTTCCTTTCGAGGTCTAGCCCCTCGTCTATCCCATCTTTCTGGGGAAAAATCTATCTCGCATTGTGGGCGAGTTGGGGGTGTAAACCTTCTGGAATACCCTCTTGGGGGTCCCGAGCCACGAGTTTGTGTCTGGGCGAGGTGGACTCGAGACTTGGGTCTATACAGTCCTTCTTTCTGAGTACCTTCTCCGTTTTTTTTATCCCTAGTTTCTGATCTCATTATAGGTTTAGTTTGGGGTAGACCTAAGAGGTCATGATTTAATTGGATAATGCGATTGACATTATCCCATTTTTGTTGGTTATCTCGATAATCGTTTAGAGCACCCTCACAAGCAAGTTTGAGGGCTGTATTTTGGTAATTGATTTGCCAGGCAACCGTGGACAATATCCCAGTTGTCCTGTGTAAGTACTTTGCCTATTGTGTAGGCAGCTACCAGCCCTTTAGTTGTGGCTGTATCAGTGAGTATTTCCTTGATGGAACCCATTACGTGTCCTCCCTGAGTTGCTGTGAGAACATAAGCGTATATTTGAACCCAGTTGTTACACTGGTTTAATGGGGGAATTAAGTCTGAACTTAGTATCATTTGCAGTAGTTGCCTCAGATGTTGAGCATTCCAATCTTGGCAACAGGTTTCCAATTTATCAAGGTTAATTAGAATCCAGCAGGTTTTTTCCTGGCTGGTGTTTCCTGGTTTACCACACATCGTGTAGATAGAGCTCAGGTTTACTTGACCTGGGGGCGCAATTTGTGGTTGCAGGGGTTGGTTTAGAAACATAGAAAATAGGTGCAGGAGTAGACCATTCGGTCCTTTGAGCCTGCACCGCCATTTAATGCGTTCATGGCTGAACATGCTACCTCAGTACCCCATTCCTGCTTTCTCGCCATACCCCTTGATCCCCCTAGATGTGAGTATTATATCTAACTCCCTTTTGAATATATTTAGCGAACTGGCCTCAACAACCTTCTGTGGCAGAGAATTCCACAGACTCACCACTCTCTGGGTGAAGAAATTCCTCCTTATCTCAGTCTTAAATGGCTTCCCCTTTATCCTTAGACTGTGACCCCTGGTTTTAGTTTTCCCTAACATTGGAAACATTCTGCCCGCACCTAATTTGTCTAAACCAGTCAGGATTTTAAACGTCTCTATAAGATCCCCCCTCATTCTTCTGAACTCCAGAGGATACAAGTTCAGTTGATCCAGTCTTTCTTGATATGTCAGTCTGCACATCCCAGGAATCAATCTAGTGAACCTTCGTTGCACTCCCTCAATAGCAAGAATGTCCTTCCTCAAGTTAGGAGACCAAAACTGCACACAATACTCCAGGTGTGGCCTCACCAAGGCCCTGTACAACTGTAGCATCACCTCCCTACTCCTGTACTCAAATCCCCTTGCTATGAAGGCCATCATGCCATTTGCTTTCTTGACTGCCTGCTGCACTTGCCTTCCCACCTTCAGTGACTGATGTACCATGACGCCCAGGTCTCGTTGCACCTCCCCTTTCCCTAATCTGCCACCATTCAGGTAATAGTCTGCCTCCCTATTTTTACCACCAAAGTGGATAACCTCACATTTATCCACATTGTACTTCATCTGCCATACATTTGCCCATTCACCCAACCTGTCCAAGGCACTCTGTAGCCTCCTAGCATCCTCCTCATTGTTCACACTGCCTCCCAATTTAGTGTCATCCGCAAATTTGGAGATATTACAATTAATCCCTTCGTCCAAATGATTAATATATAATGTAAACAGCTGGGGCCCCAGCACCGAACCCTGCGGTACACCGCTGGTCACTGCCTGCCATTCTGAAAAGTACCCATTTACTCCTACTCTTTGTTTCCTGTGTGCCAACCAGTTCTCAATCCACGTCAACACATTACCCCCAATCCCATGTGCTTTAACTTTGCACACCAATCTCTTGTGTGGGACCTTGTCGAAGGCCTTCTGAAAGTCCAAATACACCACATCTACTGGTTCCCCCCCGTCCACCCTATTGGAAACATCCTCAAAAAATTCCAGAAGATTTGTCAAGCATGATTCCCCTTTCACAAATCCATGCTGACTTGGACCTATCATGTCGCCACTTTCCAAATGGTCTGTTATGACATCTTTAATAATTGATTCCATCATTTTACCCACCACCGATGTCAGGCTGACCGGTCTATAATTCCCTGCTTTCTCCCTCCCTCCTTTTTTAAAAAGAGGGGTTACATTAGCCACCCTCCACTCCTTCGGAACTGATCCAGAGTCTAAGGAATGTTGGAAAATGATCGTCAATGCATCCACTATTTCCAAGGCCACCTCCTTAAGTACTCTGGGATGCAGACCATCAGGCCCTGGGGATTTATCAGCCTTCAGTCCCATCAATTTCCCCAACACTTTTCCCGACTGATAAGGATTTCCCTCAGCTCCTCCCTCTTACCAGATCCTTTGATCTCTTTTATTTCCGGAAGGTTGTTTGTGTCCTCCACAGTAAACACCGAACCAAACTACTTGTTCAATTGATCTGCCATTTCTTTGTTCCCCATTATGACTTCCCCTGTTTCTGACTGCAGGGGACCTACGTTTGTTTTTACTAACCTCTTTCTTTTTACATATTTATAGAAGCTTTTGCAGTCCGTTTTAATGTTCTCCGCAAGCTTCCTTTCATATTTTATTTTCCCTGCCCTAGTCAAACCCTTCGTCCTCCTCTGCTGAGTTTTAAAGTTCTCCCAGTCCCCGGGTTTGCTGCTACTTCTGGCCAATTTGTATGCCACTTCCTTGCTTTTAATACTATCCCTGATTTCCCTTGTTAGCCATGGTTGAGCCACCTTCCCTTTTTTATTTTTACGCCAGACAGGGATGTACAATTGCTGTAGTTCATCCATGCGATCTCTAAATGTCTGCCATTGCCCTTCCACTGATAACCCCTTAAATATCGCTTGCCAATCTAACCTCGCCAATTCACGCCTCATACCCTCAAAGTTGCCCTTATTTAAGTTCTGGACCATGGTCTCTGAATTAACTGTTTCCTTCTCCATCCTAATGTAGAACTCCACCATACTATGGTCACTCTTCCCCAAGGGGCCTCGCACCACAAGATTGCTGATTAGTACTTCCTCATTACACAACACCCAGTCCAGGATGGCCTCCCCTCTAGTTGGTTCCTCAACATATTGGTTTAGGAAACCATCCCTTAAACACTCCAGGAAATCCTCCTCCACCGTATTGCTTCCAGTTTGAGTAGCCCAATCTATGTGCATATTAAAGTCACCCATGATAACTGCTGCGCCTTTTTTGCATGCACCTCTGATTTCCTGTTTCATACCCTCCCCCACCTCACTACTATGGTTTACTGGACCATTAATCATTGCGCCTCCAGCATTTAGATAAGAGTGAGCTAGTGCCTGTCGGCATTGATTATAATGGATTCTAAGTTGTCTATAATTTTCTCGAAGATTGTGGTCATTTATTTCTCCATGAGTTTGCCACCTTAACCGGAATCCATGGCCCCCAGGAGCATAAGCTGCTCCGGGTCCTGCTATTCGGCCATGGTTGCCACCACCTTGTTGGGCACCGTTCATTAGGCCTCCCAATTGTGCAGGTGTGCAACTTATCATTAAGGAATTTATTGGATCTGGAGTATTTATTTGATTATCCCAAAGGATATTCTGTATCCCCTGGTTCTGGGGATCAACATTAGTCATGTCATGAGTTCTAACGGCTCCTTCGGCATCAAAGCCTTCTATTTCAAAAATTATCACTTGGTTTTGTGGAGGTTCAGGGATAGGATTATTTCCCCTAATAAAGCAATCATTTAAATTTTCTAACAAAAAGACTTGGCCAATTCCAACAGGGTTTGCCATTTCTTCAGGACTTAACCTCGGTTAGGATTAAATTGCGTCAGGACCTAACTTCGGTTAAGGTTTAATTTGAACTTTATAAGAATATTCTAGACCTCAATGGTATATTGAGGGAGTTCTGATTTAAGTTCTACAAGGCCTGATCAGGGACTTGTCATCTCTAGAGACATAAATCTGGGTCTTAGAACCACTGTCAGTAAACACTCCTTCTATACTTAACAATCTACAACATGGATATAGATATAAATATAAGTATAGGTTCTGTATCAACTCGTTAACACACATGTTGGGCGCCAACTGAAGGGATAATTACAAGTCCCAGCCCTTTCGGACTACCACAGATCAGGCGTATTCCCCAGACGTTTACCCTCAACTAAAGTTAGCGGTAGCCAGATCCCATAAGATGCTTAATTGGGTCTAAAGGTCAGACTACCTCTCCCTAAAGGAAAGAAACAGTCTAAAGATGTTACCGTACTCCAGATAGTACTTTTAATAAGTTTAACTAGACTGTAACCTTCCGGATATTATAAGGGTCCGGAATACCCCCCAGAATTCTGCAACTCCTTTGAGTGTACAGAAACTGAGTTCGCAAGATGATACAGAAATACTCTTTGAGACCATTCTAACAATATATAAATTTATTACAGAACCGACATTCAGTTAACATTTATTATGGCAATCGCAACTTTAATCGTTCAAAATACAAATAGCTTACATTATCTTATCAGAGATCCTTATTCTCAAATCTTAACTTCGTTACATTTCCACACTTCTACTTATTTCTTAATCCAGAATATCCACCAAAATCAAATACCTTGATTACCCGAGAGTCAAAAGTTGTAAACATACAGAGAATGTCTGTAAAGTTGAGAAACGCTTGCCTTCTCAGCGACTTCTGACTTTTCTGTCAGAAAAGCTCTATTTTTATATATTTTTTTGGGTGGCTTATCCTTTGAAGTATTCCTATTTGTGTAAGCTAATTGTATCAAGTCATTCTTTGCTGACTTTGTTCTATTCTTTATTGATATCTCTGTTGAATGCTTTTAGACTTGTGTCCTGTTTAGGTGTTTCCAAAACCATCATAAACACAATGACAGCAATGGTTTCTGCTTGACGCAATTCTTATCGAAGCCTTTCTATTGAATTTCTAATAGAACTTTAACTGGATATTTTCAGACGTTGTGACTCCGTGATATTCCAAGTTCAATACAAGAACAATGTAATTGCTTGGTGCATCCATTGGAGTAATATTTTCAAAGTCAGCTTGTTTGTGTACTTTTACAACTTGTAAATTAAAAACACTTCTCTAGTATCTTCATGCATTTCTAATTTACTTCACTTGGTTTTTATCAACCTTGGGACTCCATATTTCAAGCTTAACATTAAAACTATTTGTTCAGCAAGCATCTCTTTCACTTGATGTCATTTCTTCAAAGGCTTCTGCAGGTCTTATATTTATAATATGTAAATTGAAAACACTTTAATTCAAGTGTTTACTTGTTTTCTAGCTATCTCAATTGGTTGCATATTTAATCGTGTTTCCTGTTTTTAAGTTTAACATAAAACTATTTTACGACAGGTAATTCTTACTTGATGTCATTCTTTCCAAGGCATTTGGTTTTTTTAATGTTCTGTGCACCTGTTTGACGTGTTAGATTATAACACTTTACTTGGGTCATTCCATTGCATTTATTCCAATGTTCGGACGCTCTGGAAGCAAACATTGCTTTATCAATAGGGCCTGTTTCCTGGTCAATAACCCATTCCCATTTCAAAGCCTGTGGTGTTATACAACTTCTGAATAACTGATCTTTATCTCAGAAGCCTGTATTGTGCCTACAGCCTGTGTCGCCGGGGCTTTCAGACATTTAAACCCAGTATGTCTTTTATTAATAAATTCAAAAATCTGTTTTTAGTATCGTGTATTTTTCTGAATCCTGGCTATTCCTTCACAATGTGTGTCAGTGAGTGTGGTGCAATGAGTTTGGGTGATGTGAGTGTCAGTGAGTGTGGTGCAATGTGTTTAGGTGATGTGTGTGTCAGTGAGTGTGGTGCAATGTGTTTGGGTGATGTGTGTCAGTGAGTGTGGTACAAATGTGTTTGGGTGAAGTGTGTCAGTGAGTGTGGTGCAATGTGTTTGGGTGAAGAGGGCCAGGGAGTGTGGTGCAATGGGTTTGGGTGAAGTGTGTCAGTGAGTGTGTTGCAATGAGTTTGGGTGAAGTGTGTCAGTGAGTGTGGTGCAATGGGTTTGGGTGAAGTGTGTCAGTGAGTGTGTTGCAATGAGTTTGGGTGAAGTGTGTCAGTGAGTGTGGTGCAATGGGTTTGGGTGAAGTGTGTCAGTGAGTGTTTTGCAATGTGTTTGGGTGAAGTATGTCAGTGAGTGTGGTGCAATGGGTTTGGGTGAAGTGTGTCAGTGAGTTTGTTCCAATGAGTTTGGGTGATGTTTGTGTCAGTGAGTGTGGTGCAATGTGTTTGGGTGATGTGTGTGTCAGTGAGTGTGGTGCAATGTGTTTGGGTGAAGTGTGTGTCAGTGAGTGTGGTGCAATGATTTTGGGTGAAGTGTGTCAGTGAGTGTGGTGCAATGGGTTTGGGTGAAGTGTGACAGTGAATGTGGTGCAATAATTTTGGGTGATGTGTGTGTCAGTGAATGTGGTGCAATGTGTTTGGGTGAAGTGTGTCAGTGAGTGTTGTTAGATTCGAATTTGGAGAAACTCTAGACGGAGACGGAATTGAGGACAAGTTCAGAATTTATTAAAATAAACAAAAGACTTGTGCACAAGGGAGAGCCACTCAGCTTCCTCAAGCTAGGGGCGCACTCTCTGAGGAACAAGTAACGGTTCATTCAAGTTATACATTTCTATAAGCACCGCCCACTTACTACAGAATGGGGCGTACACGTACAAACAGTGTCACTACAGTTACTCTCTATTGGTTATATGGTTAGTCACTCAACTGTCGGGCCCTCCCCTTGAACCCTGACCATGCCAGTCACAGATGTTGGTTGCCTCATCCTACTCCCCAAATTCTTGCTGTTATCTCTTCCTTTGCGGGCATAGTTTATAGTTTGAGAAAACATATTTTATCCCTGGCTGTCGGACAGAGCGGGGTGGCTCAAGGCCGTAATGGCTTGGATGCTCAGTGACTGGAACCGTGTTGGTCATTAATTGCTCCCTTATCTCTTGGGAGACCAGGTTCGAATAGTAGATGTATCCACCGTGCCTGGAACTGTGTTGGTTGTTAATTGCTCCCTTATCTCTTGGGAGGCCAGGCTGTGCTTTGACAATGGCTCTACTGAGGTTGTGAATACATATATCCCAAGGTTTGATAAGGGGAGAGAGGCACCTTCCAGTCTACAAATATGCCTTAATTAGCTAAACCTACTATCCGAAATAAGTAGAGGGTAATGTAGTCAAGTATCCCAGCATTCTTTGGGAACAAGCAGGATCCTTCAGTAGTAGTCAAGTATCCCAGAGTTCTTTGGGAACAAGCTGGATCCTTCAGTCCCCCCTTCCAATCCCCCGAAAAGGACCCTTGAAGGGGGTTGGAGAGTGTGCTCTCTACGCTAAATAGTGTGATAAGCTAGTGAGTGTATAATATGTCAGAAACGCATATAGGTTTTTCCCGGATCAACTAGCACGAATGATGAAGGTTTACCTGTAACCCCACCCAATTTATTCTATACTTCCCCCTAGGCCTTTGGCTATTCCAGGTAGGCCGCACATTCGTTGCATATGGTCTGGTGTGAGTCCTGTCGGGGTGGCCACCCGTCTAGGCACCAGGTATGCATCAGATGAGTGAAGTTGCTATTTAGGCATTCCCCGATTCATTATATGATTGCTTCATTATTCATGCACATGATTTCTCCAACAAGTTGTCAAAATCATCATCTGAAACACTTGGAGTAGGAGCAGTACAAGCATTAACAGTTTTAACCACTTGTTTTGCAATTTGTTTAGCCCGAGTCCGTTTACATTTCCTGCATGTCATACATAACAAGGTCAGGACAATTACTAACTGCACCACGACTAATACATGTGAAATCAATCGGATCCATGGATGGATCTGTATATTTAGTCCCCAGTCCCAAATGTCATCTAGCCATGTGGTCACCTTGATCGCGTCGATATCTTTCTTCAGATCCGTGTTCCGTTGTTGTAGATTATAGTACACCTTCTGGGAGAGTCGTATCTCCTTTCGCAACTGCCTCAGGTGTTCGGGCAGGGGGGGTATAGGATACCCAAAGGTGTTGATGTAGTCCCATAATCCATACTTGATGTCTTCAGACACTTGAAGAAAGGTAATATCAAACTGGTGTATGTCCACCAATTCCTCATGTCCAATCCGTACCGGAACTGCAGGGGTGAAGCAGAACTCTGAACTGGGGATGTTGCAAGTTAGATTGGCATACTCAAACGTTTTCAGGTTGGTCGTCTCACAGTATTCGCCTTTCCGGGGTACGCCACCTGGGTAGGCTTTGAGGCTGCGTCCAATGCTTCCATGGTGCAGTTAATTTCCATGCCTGTGTTATTAAAACCACATTGGGCTTGCGGGCTTTGGCTGATTGCATGCGGGCACATGATGATGGCATGTCTGGTGACGCATCCGTCCAGCTTGGTACCCATCCAGTCTCCTTTCACCATCACTGCGTAAGGTAACATATTGTGGTAAGATATATGCATGCCATCTTTTAATATACCAATATTTTGTACCTGATACACCTCCCGCCCTTGTGTCTCTGGTGTCATTACCGGGACGACCAGAATTAGCCCCAGGAATCCCCCCCCCGTCTGGTCTGCATTCAACCTGCATGGGGAATACCCGTACCATGGCTCGGAATTGACAAACTGTCATATTGAGGCTACTTAAGAGATGTTTGGGCGTTCCCGCCCCAGCGTGTCCGCGAGTCAGGGTCCCTTTTAACTGTTGGTTGGTAATCCACAGGGGTACCTCACCTGCCTGTATCTGTTCCAGGTTTTCTTGGGTTTGCTCCACTATCCAATTCCCATATGTGCTGCAAACGTCATTTGCTGCTGCCTGCTGTGAGGCATTGTATTCTTCTTTAATTAACTTATTTATAGTCTGTGCGTGTGTTTCTAACACAGTAGCTATATCCTGGAGGTATACGGTTAATATCTGGTCCTCCTTTAACTCTTGGTCCTCATTCTTATTTTGCTCTTGTAAGATAGCTTTAATGCGGGAACCCAGATCCCGGACCTTCTGATCTACGGTAGCCAGATCAATGGTGTTAACGACCGACGTGCCAGTGTTAAAAATCGTTGCTGCATCATTAACTAAAGACCTCTTACGTCGCCATACCCGCCGGCTTCCCTGTCTATATCCGCCTCCGCTACGATCCGCGCCTTGTTTCAATACCTGTGTTAGAAGGCGCTGGTATAACTGTTGGGTTTGTGGTGAGCACCAAGCAGGCAGGGCGGTGTTGGCCAGGTTTAGCACCACTGACACTAATTCATGACGCACGTTATCATACAATATATCCCCAGTATGGGTGAACACCAACCCACTAGCGGGTCCCTCTTTCACGGGGGGGCAGGTCAGTGGCTCGCGCTCGGAGGGCAAAGGTGTTGTGGAAACCATTGGGGGCAGGGGTGTAGTGGGGGGGCACCCCAGTAGCAGTCGATCACCAGCGGTAGCCCGGGCTCCTCGTATTGTTCTATGATTCCAAAAGTCTGACATCTCTCTGAGGTAGGCGTGCATGAGGGGTCCCAGTGCCTCGCATTATTCTGACAGCATATCCTGTCCGTCTTCCCTGTGATTTTACTGGTACAAACTCCCCTGTGCGTTTTGTGTGGACCAGTAGTCATTTCACAGAAAAAGGGGGCTCCCGACCGGTCGACGCAGAACCCCAGTGCCGTGATGGGTGTTGTTTGTTCACTGATCAGTATCCCTATCATTCCCATGATAAGCCACCCCATGGTTATCCTATACCACCGCTAGGCAGAAGGAGTCCGATTCGTTTATCTGTCTCGACACTAGCTTGTACAGTAGTAACTAGCAGGCTCTCTCTCTCTCTCTCTCTCTCTCCCTGTTTGTCCTGGTATTGGCTGTGTGCGCAGGGCTCGGAGCGGGGTTAGGGCTACTTCATATGTGGCATTGAGGCGGAGACGGTGGCCTTGTGACAGTGGCTCAATGTAACTTACCTGACTTAACGTGATCCGGTAAGGGTTAGGAGCTGTCGGACGGGGATGGGTGAAGACAGGTTGCACTGTCCTCCTTCGGAGGTAGGAGGGTCTATAATAGGGAGTGGATATCCCCTGGGGAAGGTCCTCCTGTCCCGACACCAGCGGTTCCCAAAGAGCAGCTGTATCTCGGAACCGGTCTGTCTCCCCTGCATGGGGTAGGGTGAATAAAAGATCTGAGTTCTGTTGGGATGTAAAGCGAGGGGTCCGGTGGCCCTACCACAAAAGGGAGATAACCGGAACTCTAGAGTCAAGGGGTGAATCCCGGGGAAGGTTAGAGTCGTATAATAATGTGAGTTCGCGGGATCCCTGGTTAAGTCAAAAGCCTGGACCGTGGAAAGGTCGACATCCCCGGTAGTGGTGGCAGTACTGAGGTCGGACCCACTCATCTGTAAGAAAGAGACAGGTAAAATAGCAACCCGAGGAACCGACTTAATCCTTCAAAATCCGGTCCTGATCAAGTATAGGGGAGAAAAGGCAGGTCAATACTTGTTTTTATTTCTTTTTAATTGTAAAACGAACACAACAGATATGTCTTTAAAAGGGTTGACAGTTTAAAAGGGTTAACAGCTTTTAGCTCTCTGTACCAAAAGGTGGGTGGAGCTAACAGATACAACAGGCACCCTTTTTAAAACAGACTTTCAGACCAAGGAAATACCGTAACTTCTTAGAGTTTATAGTCAGGAAACTGTCACACAGACTTTCACACAGACTTACACACAGACTGAGATCTCAGCATTCCCATTAAGATTCCTTTCGCTCAGCAAATTCTGGATTTTACTTTTTTTCTTTAGTCTCCAAGAGGTGGGGAAATCTCTTCCCCGGGCCCCGTCACCGGCTTAGTCTGGCTCCATTTTAATACCCCCAGGTGCCGTGGTGGACCAGGGCAGAGAAGCTGGGGTGAGTCCTTGACAGGAGGCATGAAGGTCTGTCTGGTGAAGCCCAAAGAGTCGACTAGCCCACTCCCGGATTCCGGCCTCCGTGGGCTGGGGGCTGGCCCCCATTCGGAGGGCGGTTTGGTAGGGCTTTTCCAGCCCCTGGAGTAGATTATCTAAGAACCGTGGGTCGTCATGATTAGCGGGAATGTTATTCGTCTGGCCCCAATGTTCATACTGCTCGATTACTCGATCAATGTACACATTGGGGTTTTCTCCGGGACTCTGGCGCAGGGCGGTGAGCCCCGCCCAGGTAGCGGTGCCGTTGCCCAGTCCAGCCTGCGCCCAGGTTTTTAAACCATTGAATTGGATCTCATACTCTGCTACCGTGGCTGGGACATTTAAGACATGGGGTCCCAATGTCTCATAAACCATAGAGGGACATTTTACCTCAATAATATCTTTTATGTCTTGTATGGACAAATTAAAGTGCCGAGCAGCACTTCGTATTTTTGCCCATACTTCGACGTTAGGATTGTATCTTTTGAGGTCGGGAATGAGGAGGATGACGCTGGATCTCTCCTGGGGCGTAAAAGAATGAGCCTCGCCCATCATACCCCGTTCACCTATCTCTGCGTTTTGGGCTCCTGCTGCCGGATTAACTCGGACGGGGGCCGTGGGGTTGGATTTTCCTGCCCCAGACTGAAGCGGTAAGGTGGGATAGATACGAGTATATTCGGGGGGGCACGTGGGTTGGATGGCTTCAACTCGTTGAACCTTTACGGTCCCCGATGGGGGCCGGGGTTCTAGGATCGGTGTGTCTCGAGTCTCCTTTTGTAGAGCCTCTACAATGTCACCCCAGTTTTTCAAATCGTCTAGATTCTCAGTCCCTGGCGACCTAAGGTGCAGGAGATTGCTAACTTGGACTTTAGCCTCCTGCATAGGTCTCAAGAATCCTTGAAACGGGGTCGGTCTTCCCCCCTTATCCACGATTATAGATCCCATCTGATCCATCCAACTAATACACAGAACCGCCCCGTACTTAGCTTGTTTGGCTTCTTTTTGTTCCGCCCACCACTTTATTTGGTCAGCTACTGAGCTTGTTTCTTTCCACCCCTTTTTAACCATTTCACTCTGAAGTTTCAAATTAGCCTCTCGGACCTGTTGAACGACAGTGACACTGGTGGCCATAGCCGGAACGTCGGGTGAAAGAGATCTCCCCTTGTTTCCCATGTGATCCATATTAATAGTCACGTGTATTCTTATACTCTATCTTATACTTTAATCGGCACAAGCGACACAAACTTACACTCTAAACAGACTCTAACTTAAATCCCTCCGGGTCGTCACCCGGTATTTTGCGTACACTTAATCGTCACGGGATCACGATCCTGTGGTGTTTTAGTTCTCTACACCTACTTGATCCTGGCCGTCACGTGGGGCCCAATCGCCCTCTTAATTCAGGCTCAGGCTAGGTGTTTGAGATAGACAACCACCCTTGTCCGTGTCGATCACCCGTGACTCTCAAGGATCCAATCTTATACTTTAAATCAGAAATATACACTTATCACCTTATACTCTAAATCAGAAAAAAAAACACTTATGTCTAATCAATTCCGTCAGTCCGGTCTCCGTGAGGAATAATTTAAGTTATGGGTACTTTTATACTGACTGAACCATAAACGGTTTTAGCCCCACCGGTGACGAGCGAGTCCTTGTTCCTCCTAAAAGCCTTACTCTGGCTTTCCCTTAGGACACGACACGGTTCTCGCTTTAACCGTCACTTCCAGTGTCTTTAACTCCTATGGTCCTTACCTGCAGTATCCCACTTCTGACACCAACTGTTAGATTCGAATTTGGAGAAACTCTAGACGGAGACGGAATTGAGGACAAGTTCAGAATTTATTAAAATAAACAAAAGACTTGTGCACAAGGGAGAGCCACTCAGCTTCCTCAAGCTAGGGGCGCACTCTCTGAGGAACAAGTAACGGTTCATTCAAGTTATACATTTCTATAAGCACCGCCCACTTACTACAGAATGGGGCGTACACGTACAAACAGTGTCACTACAGTTACTCTCTATTGGTTATATGGTTAGTCACTCAACTGTCGGGCCCTCCCCTTGAACCCTGACCATGCCAGTCACAGATGTTGGTTGCCTCATCCTACTCCCCAAATTCTTGCTGTTATCTCTTCCTTTGCGGGCATAGTTTATAGTTTGAGAAAACATATTTTATCCCTGGCTGTCGGACAGAGCGGGGTGGCTCAAGGCCGTAATGGCTTGGATGCTCAGTGACTGGAACCGTGTTGGTCATTAATTGCTCCCTTATCTCTTGGGAGACCAGGTTCGAATAGTAGATGTATCCACCGTGCCTGGAACTGTGTTGGTTGTTAATTGCTCCCTTATCTCTTGGGAGGCCAGGCTGTGCTTTGACAATGGCTCTACTGAGGTTGTGAATACATATATCCCAAGGTTTGATAAGGGGAGAGAGGCACCTTCCAGTCTACAAATATGCCTTAATTAGCTAAACCTACTATCCGAAATAAGTAGAGGGTAATGTAGTCAAGTATCCCAGCATTCTTTGGGAACAAGCAGGATCCTTCAGTAGTAGTCAAGTATCCCAGAGTTCTTTGGGAACAAGCTGGATCCTTCAGTGTGGTGCAATGATTTTGGGTGAAGTGTGTCAGTGAGTGTGGTGCAATGTGTTTGGGTGAAGTGTGTCAGTGAGTGTGGTGCAATGAGTTTGGGTGATGTGAGTGTCAGTGAGTGTGGTGCAATGTGTTTAGGTGATGTGTGTGTCAGTGAGTGTGGTGCAATGTGTTTGGGTGATGTGTGTCAGTGAGTGTGGTACAAATGTGTTTGGGTGAAGTGTGTCAGTGAGTGTGGTGCAATGTGTTTGGGTGAAGAGGGCCAGGGAGTGTGGTGCAATGGGTTTGGGTGAAGTGTGTCAGTGAGTGTGTTGCAATGAGTTTGGGTGAAGTGTGTCAGTGAGTGTGGTGCAATGGGTTTGGGTGAAGTGTGTCAGTGAGTGAGTTGCAATGAGTTTGGGTGAAGTGTGTCAGTGAGTGTGGTGCAATGGGTTTGGGTGAAGTGTGTCAGTGAGTGTTTTGCAATGTGTTTGGGTGAAGTGTGTCAGTGAGTGTGGTGCAATGGGTTTGGGTGAAGTGTGTCAGTGAGTGTGTTCCAATGAGTTTGGGTGATGTTTGTGTCAGTGAGTGTGGTGCAATGTGTTTGGGTGATGTGTGTGTCAGTGAGTGTGGTGCAATGTGTTTGGGTGAAGTGTGTGTCAGTGAGTGTGGTGCAATGATTTTGGGTGAAGTGTGTCAGTGAGTGTGGTGCAATGGGTTTGGGTGAAGTGTGACAGTGAGTGTGGTGCAATCATTTTGGGTGATGTGTGTGTCAGTGAATGTGGTGCAATGTGTTTGGGTGAAGTGTGTCAGTGAGTGTGGTGCAATGATTTTGGGTGAAGTGTGTCAGTGAGTGTGGTGCAATGTGTTTGGGTGAAGTGTGTCAGTGAGTGTGGTGCAATTAATTTGGGTGATGTGTGTGTCACTGAGTGTGGTGCAATGAGTTTGGGTGATGTTTGTGTCAGTGAGTGTGGTGCAATGTGTTTGGGTGAAGTGTGGTGTAATGTGTTTGGGTGATGTGTGTCTCAGTGAGTGTGGTGCAATGTGTTTGGGTGATGTGTGTCAGTGAGTGTGGTGCAATGTGATTTGGTGATGTGTGTGTCAGTGAGTGTGGTGCAATGTGTTTGGGTCATGTGTGTCAGTGAGTGTGGTGCGATGATTTTGGGTGAAGTGTGTCAGTGAGTGTGGTGCAATGGGTTTGGGTGAAGTGTGTCAGTGAGTGTGTTCCAATGAGTTTGGGTGATGTTTGTGTCAGTGAGTGTGGTGCAATGTGTTTGGGTGATGTGTGTGTCAGTGAGTGTGGTGCAATGTGTTTGGGTGATGTGTGTGTCAGTGAGTGTATTGCAATGTGTTTGGATGATGTGTGTCAGTGAGTGTGGTGCAATGATTTTGGGTGAAGTGTGTCAGTGAGTGTGGTGCAATGTGTTTGGGTGATGTGTGTGTTAGTGAATGTACTGCAATGTGTTTGGGTGAAGTGTGTCAGTGAGTGTGTTGCAATGTGTTTGGGTGATGTGTGTCAGTGAGTGTGGTGCAATGTGTTTGGGTGATGTGTGTGTCAGTGAGTGTGGTGCAATGTGTTTGGGTGAAGTGTGACCGTGAGTGTGGTGCAATGTGTTTGGGTGATGTGTGTGTCAGTGAGTGTGGTGCAATGATTTTGGGTGAAGTGTGTCAGTGAGTGTGGTGCAATGTGTTTGGGTGAAGTGTTTCAGTGAGTGTGTTGCAATGAGTTTGGTTGATGTTTGTGTCAGTGAGTGTGGTGCAATGTGTTTGGGTGAAGTGTGTCAGTGAGTGTGGTGCAATTAATTTGGGTGATGTGTGTGTCAGTGAGTGTGGTGTAATGTGTTTGGGCGATGTGTGTCAGTGAGTGTGGTGCAATGTGTTTGGGTGATGTGTGTCAGTGAGTGTGGTGCAATGTGTTTGGGTGATGTGTTTGTCAGTGAGTGTGGTGCAATGTGTTTGGGTGATGTGTGTGTCAGTGAGTGTGGTGCAATGTGTTTGGGTGATGTGTGTGTCAGTGAGTGTGTTGCAATGAGTTTGGGTGATGTTTGTGTCAGTGAGTGTGTTGCAATGTGTTTGGGTGATGTGTGTGTCAGTGAGTGTGGTGCAATGTGTTTGGGTGATGTGTGTCAGTGAGTGTGGTGCAATGTGTTTGGGTGATGTGTGTGTCATTAAGTGTGGTGCAATGTGTTTGGGTGATGTGTGTGTCAGTGAGTGTGGTGCAATGTGTTTGGGTGAAGTGTGTCAATGAGTGTGGTGCAATGATTTTGGGTGAATTGTGTCAGTGAGTGTGGTGCAATGAGTTTGGGTGATGTGTGTGTCAGTGAGTGTGGTGCAATTAATTTGGGTGATGTGTGTGTCAGTGAGTGTGTTGCAATGAGTTTGGGTGATGTTTGTGTCAGTGAGTGTGGTGCAATTTGTTTGGGTGATGTGTGTGTCAGTGAGTGTGGTGCAATGTGTTTGGTTGATGGGTGTGTCAGTGAGTGTGGTGTAATGTGTTTGGGTGAAGTGTGTCAGTGAGTGTGGTGCAATGTGTTTGGGTGATGTGTGTCAGTGAATGTGGTGCAATGTTTTTGGGTGAAGTGTGTCAGTGAGTGTGGTGCAATGTGTTTGGGTGATGTGTGTGTCAGTGAGTGTGGTGCAATGTGTTTGGGTGATGTGTGTGTCAGTGAGTGTGGTGCAATGTGTTTGGGTGATGTGTGTGTCAGTGAGTGTGGTGCAATGTGTTTGGGTGATGTGTGTGAGTGAGTGTGGTGCAATGTGTTTGGGTGATGTGCGTGTCAGTGAGTGTGGTGCAATGTGTTTGGGTGATGTGTGTCAGTAAGTGGTGCAACGTGTTTGGGTGAAGTGTGTGTCATGGAGTGTGGTGCAATGTGTTTGGGTGATGTGTGTCAGTGAGTGTGGTGCAATGTGTTTGGGTGATGTGTGTGTCAGTGAGTGTGGTGCAACGTGTTTGGGTGAAGTGTATCAGTGAGTGTGGTGCAACGTTTTTGGGTGATGTGAAGCTATGATTGTGAGATATGATCCGTGATTGCTAGAGATTGTTGGTAGGTGAGTGATTGGGGGTCGTGCATTGAGCAGTGTGTGAGGCTGGTGGTACTGTTGGTGGGAGACGGCTTTTGAAGATGCATTCACTGACCTTGACCGCACGTGTGGGGTCATTGAACTTCTTTCGACACTGGATCCAGGTCCTCCGTGCAAGACTGCTGACAGTGACTGCTTGAGCAACCCGCTCCCACTGCCTCCTGACTGAGAGTCTGGAGGGCCTCCTGGCCCCCTGCGGGTAGAGGACCTATCTCCTCCATTCTACCCCCTGGACTAAGGCCTCCAGTGTGGCGGCGGAGAAACTAGATGCCCTTTCTCTGCCCTGTTGAGCCATAACTGCCTTGACATTTGCCTTGACAACCAGTTCAATGAGCTGCTGAATGCAGAATGCGCCTCCCCTTTAAGAGGTTGCAGACTGCGTTTAAAATGAGATGCTAGATTTCAATAGAGCGAGCCTTGCGTGAACGTGGACTCCCTGGTAAGCACTCAGCCACTCTGCAACGCTGTCAGTGCTGAGTTGTATGCATCAATAATGTTAATTTGCAGGCTGCACGAATGTCGTGAGCTGCCTGCACAACTTTCAGTGGGCGCAGGGCCCATCGAGCATCGCAAACCCCATGCCTGTTTTTGGGCCTAATCGAAATTTTAGCCTTTAAAATCATAGAATGAAACAGCACAGAAGGAGGCCATTTGACCCATCTTTCCTGTGCCAGCTGTTTGAAAGAGCTCTTCGATTAGTCCCACTCACCTGCCCTTTCCCTGCAGCCCTGCCAATCTTTTCCCTTCAAGTATTTAGCCAATTCCCTTTTGAAAGTTACTGTTGAACCTGCTTCCACTGTCCTTTCAGGCAGCGCATTCCAGATCATAACAATGCACTGCGGTAAAAATAACTCTCCTCATCTCCCCTCTGGTTCTTTTGCCAATTACCTTAAATCTGTGCCCTCTCGTTACTGATGAATGCAAACAGTTTGGGCTAGAAATTGGCCACCTTAGCAACTCCCGTTATCGCCTCCAAGGCGCGATAATCTTCTACAAAAACAGAAAATGTTGGAAATACTCAGCAGGTCAGGCAGCATCTATGAAGAGAGAAACAGAGTTAACGTTTCAGATTGATGACCCTTCATCAGAATCTTCTTCTCCTTCTTCGGCAGTCCCTCGGAACCGAGGATGACTTGCTTCCACACTAAAAATGAGTTCTCAGGTGACTGATGAGTCCAATGCATCTCTGTCACAGGTGGGGCAGACGGTGAGTGGGCTGCATGGGTTGACGTGTGCTCCTTCCGCTGTTTGCGCTTGGCTTCCACTTGCTTCCAGCGAAGAGACTCGAGGTGTTCGGCGTCTTCCCGGATACTTCTCCTCCATTTGTGTCGTCCTGGGCCAGGGATTCCCAGGTGTCGGTGGGGATGTTGCACTTTTTCAAGGAGGTTTTGAGGGTGTCCTTGAAGCATTTCCTCTGCCCACCTGGGGCTCTCTTGCCGTGTCGGAACTCCGAGTAGAGCGCTTGTTTTGGGAGTCTCGTATCAGGCATGCGGACAATGTGACCCGTCCATCGGTGCTGAGCGAGCGTGGTCAAAGCTTCGATGCTGGGGATGTTGGCCTGAGCGAGAACACTGACGTTGGTGCGCCGGTCCTGCCAATGGATTTGCAGGATCTTGTGGAGGCAGCATTGGTGATACAGTTTAATGAGGCACTAACGACATACCACCCGGGCGCGGCAAGATGAACGACTCCCGCGAACTTCGGTGAGAGGTTTGCGGCGGCAGTAAGACTTCGCGCCATAATCTCCTTCCCCCAGAGATCGTGATGTCATTGCCGTGCGCACCGCCCCGGTAGCGCCCCGGACCCAAACTTCGGTTCCGCCCCCTGCAGCATCGCCAGGCGATAACACCGACAGCTGCAGGAGGCGTTGATCGGGAGGCCGGGCGCTTCGGGGCGGAAGTTAAAGGGGAGGTTGCCGAGGTAAGTACCTAAATTTCTGAAATGGTTTTGTTCAATTTTTTTTACTTCTCCTGGGTGGCGATTGATCGGCCCGGCACTCTGCTGGAGTGCATGGGGCTGATCGAGCTGGGTAGCGATTGATCGGCCCGGCACTCTGCTGGAGTGCATGGGGCTGATCGAGCTGGGTAGCGATTGATCGGCCCGGCACTCTGCTGGAGTGCATGGGGCTGATCTGGGCGGAGTGCATGGGGCTGATCGAGCTGGGTAGCGATTGATCGGCCCGGCACTCTGCTGGAGTGCATGGGGCTGATCGAGCTGGGTAGCGATTGATCGGCCCGGCACTCTGCTGGAGTGCATGGGGCTGATCGAGCTGGGTCGCGATTGATCGGCCCGGCACTCTGCTGGAGTGCATGGGGCTGATCGAGCTGGGTGGCGATTGATCGGCCCGGCACTCTGCTGGAGTGCATGGGGCTGATCGGGCCAGATCGCAGCCGCTGTCGGGGCCCAGCTCACTGCTCCCAAAGCAGAGCCTGCAGCGATGGCCCTTCCCTTTAACTGCACAACCACCGCCTGCGTCCTTTAGCGCTCCAGGAAGGAAGTGGAGTGCTCTCTACTTCCTTCCTGGAGCGCTAATCCCAATTTCGTGAAAGCTGGGAATCATTAGCGCCTGGCACTAAGTTTTCAAAAGCGATAATGAATTTCTCCCCCTTTCTTCTTATTTACTCTGTCAAAACCCCTCATAATTTTGAACACCTCTATCAAATCTCCCCTTATCGTTCTCTGCTCTCAGGAGAGCAACCTGAGCTTCTCTAGTTTCTCCACGTAACTAAAGTCCCTCATCCCTGGTAAATAAATAAAGTCAAGCTAAATAATAATGCATATCATCACTAACTGTTATATCCTCAGATGATCCCAATAAAGTCTCTGGGTATGAGCTCCCTTCCAGAAACCCAAGTGGGCTTGGATCGTCTTCCTTTTCTTGATGCTTTTTAACTTGCTTCCTTTACAATTGATTACACTATTTTTTTTCCAGTACAACTGTCAAGTTAATGGTCCATAACGCCTAAAATCATGTGTCCGATACAGTTTGCAGTCTGAAGTCTCCTCTGTTTGCAGGATGTAAGGGTCTTATGTTTAACAACTTTGAGCAGCTTCAATCCAGCTGTCAGTCAGCACTGGCCCAGAGGAGTAAACGGTTCCTAACCTAATGAGGGTGGATGAGGAGGAGAGAGTCCATGCTAGAATAACCGCACACAGACTTTGGATGGAATAGGCTGATGGTCTGAAAGGTTCTTTTCCACTGCCGACTTTCTTCTGTTCTTGTGAATCAAATGTTCTCTCTTCCAATGTTTTGGCCTTCTCGCTGTGCTCAATGAGCTTTACAACATTTTGCCCGGAGTGTAACTTCTCACCTCATTTATTTTAGTGCTGATCAGTCGTAGTCTCGCTGGACCCAGTGTTTGATGGTTGAATGCTTCATGTTTTAGTTCCAGCAGACCGCAGCTTTCCTGGCTCAGCCCTGATGTGCCCCTTGCCATACTGCTTATCGTTAAAAACTAGGAAGGGAAAAAGTGTGGAAAAAATCATTTAAAAGTTCAGTCATACTGTTACCTTGTCGCTGGTAGGCCCCCTCGTCCCCGGGTGTACCTCTCCCCCCACTATGGCTGGGCTCACTCGTGGAGCCCGTACATGTTCGGTCCCCTCCAGTTTGACGAGCTATCTGCTGGTGCTCATTGAGCACTGGGCAGCTCAACGACTGGACATGGTCCGGGCCTCCCGCTGAAGGGTTCGGGCGGGCACAGAGGACTTCACGCCCGCTTTGCCCCAAAGTCTTTATTTGAGAAATTTTTAAAAAGAATTAAAATGTGGGCTCAAAGATTTAAATACTTAAAGGAAGAGCTCATGAGATGCTGTAAATTCTTTCTACTCTACTGCGCCGTACAGCTATTGAAACCATTTAGTTCAATTAATGTTACATCCATCTATAATTAATCACCACTATAAACTGGGTGAACTATTCTGAGAGCACATCAAAGGCAAGGAACTGAGGCAACCCTTCAGTTTCAGTTTCAAACCATCCATGTAAACAATTATTGCACTCTTCAAAGATTACAAAATCAAATGGCAGTGTTAGATCTGGAAACTACGTTCTACTTGAGGAGTGGTGTGTTGCATGTATGAAAGGGATTTGCTGGTGGTCTCTCCAATCATTGAGCTGAAACCTTGACATCTGGAGCGAGCAACTGTGACTGAAAATCCGTGGCCCACCCATGTAAATCCCGCAGCAACCAGGACCCCTGTGGAAGGGCAGGGTCCCAGTCTACCCTGGCAGTTTCCATGGGGTCAGGGAAGGGGACCCACAGGCCAGGGGTTTGCTCATCCCTGGCCTGACGTGGGAGTGGTGGGCCATCACTGTCCGGCGAGTGTAGTGTCCAGCTGGGCTTCCAGGCCGGGACTGGGGCCAAACCCCCAAAGAGCTAACACATTTAAGAAAGACTTTTTCATCCCCTTACAAAGTGGACCAATGGTGAACTTTCTGGGGGGTGGAACTTGTCCCCCTCGCCCTCCTGAAGTGGCACATTCGACTGGATCTCATGGTCCTTTCAGGTAGCAGGAGCTTCGATGTAGGGCAGGTCTATGAGGAAAGAGCAGTGTAGTGGGACTGATTGGATAGCTTTTTCAATAAGCCGACACAGGCACGATGGGCCGAAAGGTCTCCTTCTGTGCTTTCTGATTCTATGACTCTATGTGTCCCTACTGGGACCGTGGTCACCCAGATTATATAGTACAGTGCATTCGTAGAAGGTGGTGGTTGCCTCGTCTTACCTTGCCTGACCTGGTAATATCATTAAACCACTCGCAGCACTGATTTGCCATTTGGAGGGTGGTGGAGGTCGCCCCTTCCTGATTGTCTCTGTTCACATCCTTTTGGAATAGCTCGTCCATTCCCAAAGGGGGACTTCCTCCTCCAGCTTAATTAATCCAGTGGCACTTCCACTAAAGAGTCTGAAAACCTGGGAGCTCAGTGCCCTGCAGCTAGCCTCTGAGATATATTGGCCCGGATTTTGCATTCACCTTGCTGACAGTTGCCCACAAAGTTTTCATGGGCTTTTGAGCGGAGACTTGCGCTAATCCGGTGTCTGATCCAACGCATCACCCTCTACAGGCGATCTGTGGTGTGTGTAAGCAGGGAAAGAAACAGAGAGGCTCTTTAACCAATCAGATTGAAGAATCTGCACTGAGACACTCAGAGTCGAAACCAGGAAGCATAAATTAGATAGAAATCATGTACAGAAAGCAAAATAAAGAGAGGTAAAGAAATATGGGATTACCAGGGTAGATGCTGAGGGCTTGTCAAGGTAGATGCTGAGAGGTTGTTTCCCCTGGCTAGAGTCTCTAGAACTAGGGGTCATAGTCTCAGGATAAGGGGCGAGGACTGAAGACTCATTTAAGACTGAGATGAGGAGAAATTTCTTCACTCAGAGGGTTGTGAAACTTTGGAATTCTCTGCCCCAGAGGACTGTGGCTGCTGAGTCTTTGAGTACATTCAAGGCTGAGATCGATAGATTTTTGGACACTAATGGAATCAAGGGATATGGGGTTCGGGCAGGAAGGTGGAGTTGAGGTCGAAGATCAGCCGTGATCTTATTAATGGCGGAGCAGGCTCGAGGGGTTGTATGTCCGACTCCTGCTCCTATTTCTTATGTTCTTTTTAAGAGAGATAAAATTGACAGAAGGAGTGAAAAATGTTTTTTAACACGAATTAAATTCCGAAGGAATAAGATTTCACACTTGTAAAATTAAATTTTCAGGGCCAGAGAGGTTGTTTGACATTAATTAAGACTTATCATGCCGTTAAAAATTCACTTACACCTGAAAGCACCAGCCCTAGCTTTTTCTGCCATCTTTAGTGGGGAACTAGTGGGTAAGTACCACAACTTTACGCCCTTACATTGATTTCAATGCTGAGTCTATCGGCAAGGTACAGTTACAGCGCAGCCTGTGGAGGAGCAGGGTAACTCTGACAACAACTGCTGGATTTCCGCGTTTAACTGCGCATGTGAGGACTCTGGAAGTTGCTGCCCGATTTATTCCGTTATAACAGTGAGCGCTGATAGCCTTGTCATTATTCTCAATGCAAAATCCGAGCTCTTGTACTAGAGCAGCTTGCCAAGTGTGGGACCGCCTAAGCTGCAATCCCACAGACTTCCTGCCAGAAAATTAGAAGTACTTAAATCTTTAGATATATTTATTTAACTTTAACCACCTTGGCACATTGGTGGCCTGATTTTCTTTTCCAGACTTACTGACTACCAAGGCAATGTAAGGGTTTTACCTCCTGTGGAAAGACTCATTTTAAACCCTGCTGGCCTGATTTTCTTTATCCGACTTTACCACAGCAATGTGAGGGAGGGCGTCCCATGGGAAAATTCCCTGGGTGGATTTATTGGTCGCTGTAATTTAAACAACCCTCAGCCTCATATAACTTACATGATTGGTGGTGGGCTTCCACAGGACGGGCCCGTCGCCATTGAAACATGCTGGCTTGGTTAGGCACCTATAGCTGTGCCTGTTAAAGAAGGTCATAGAGTCATAGGGGGGAAAATTCAGTTGGTTGTACCTCCCATTAGCGCCTTAAGAGGGCGCTAATGGGGCGCAAAGCAACTAGCGCCCGGGCGCAGCGATGGTTGCGCCACTCGGGAAATTAACTAGACATTTTGCGGCGGCACTAAACACTACCTCCACGATCTCCTGCGCCGGCAGATCGTGACGTCAGTCGAGTGCGCAATGCCCCGGTAGCGCCCCGGAGCGTATATTGAGTGGCGCCCCCTGCCTCACTGCCTGCTGCTAGCAACGACAGGTTGAGGGGAGCGTTTTGCAATCAAAAAGGGACTGGGGGAGCGCTAATTAAAGGCGACCGCTTCCTGCCTTTTTTTGTTGGTGACATTTTTGAACCACGCATTCTGAGAGAGAGAGAGAAACACTTCTGGAGAGATTCAATGCTGTGTGAAGGAGTTTTGGGTACTGAGCAGCACTTTGCAGGTTCATTTTGATTTGCCCTTCCTTGTATCGATTTAGAAGAGACTGTGGGGGCTGCACTTTGAGCTCTTCCCCTGGTTCTCTCCATTGATCTTTCCAGCAGATTTGATGTACAGGTCTCTCCAGGCCAAGATTCAAGGCTGCAATGAGCAGGATGTGGATGGAAAGCAAGATCAGCGCTCCCCTTTAAGAACTGGCAGGGGCCATTGTGTCTGTGTTCCATTGCTGACTGACATCACATGAGCTTCGCCAGCGCTCTGAGTTAGCGCCTCGCTTCTCGGCCTTTGCGCCTTAAGACAGATGTGTAGCACCTGATTTAGCGCTCCAGTCACCTCCAGGGGTGATAAAAGTCAAGTTTGCAGTCGGAGGCGATAATTAGCGGCAGGCGCTAATCTTTGCACCCGGCCGATAATTGCGCCCCAAATGAAGCGATACTGAATTTTTCCCCCATAGAGTCATAGAGTTATACAGTACAGAGAGGGCCTTCGGCCATCGTGTCTGCGCCGGCCATCAAGCCCTGTCTATTCTAATCCCATTTTCCAGCACTTGGTCCATAGCCTTGTATGCTACGACATTTCAAGTGCTCATCTAAATGCTTTTTGAATGTTGAGGGTTCCTGCCTCTACCACCCTTTCAGGCAGTGAGTTCCAGATTCCAACCACCCTCTGGGTGAAAAGGTTTTTCCTGAAATCCCCTCTAAACCTCCTGCCCTTACCTTGAAACTATGCCCCCTGGTTATTGACCCCTCTACTAAGGGGAAAAGTTCCTTTCTATCTACCCTATCTATGCCCCTCATAATTTTGTACACCTCAATCATGTCCCCCCTCAGCCTTCTCTGCTCTAAGGAAAACAACCCCAGCCTGTCCAATCTCTCTTCATAGCTGAAGCGCTCCAGCCCAGGTAACATCCTGGTGAATCTCCTCTGCACCCTCTCCAATGCAATCACATCCTTCCTATAGTGTGGCGACCAGAACTGCACACAGTATTCCAGCTGTGGCCTAACTAACGTTTTGTACAGCTCCATCATAACTTCCCTGCTCTTATATTCTATGTCTCGGCTAATGAAGGCAAGTATCCCATATGCCTTTTTAACCACCTTATCTAGCTGTCCTGCTGCCTTCAGGGATCTATGTACATGCACACCAAGGTCTCTCTGATCCTCTGTCCTTCCTAGGGTCCTACCATTCATTGTGTATTCCCTTGCCTTGTTAGTCCTCCCAAAATGCATCACCTCACACTTTTCAGGGTTAAATTCCATTTGCCACTGTTCTGCCCATCTGACCAACCTGTTTATATCGTCCTGTAGCCTGAGGCTTCCCTCCTCGCTATTTACCACTCCACCAATTTTCGTGTCATCTGTGAACTTACTGATCGTACCTCCTACATTCATATCTAAATCATTAATGTATACTACAAACAGCAAGGGACCCAGCACTGATCCCTGCGGTACACCACTGGACACAGGCTTCCAGTCACAAGAACAATCTTCGACCATCACCCTCTACCTCCTGCCACTAAGCCAAATTTGGATCCAATGTGCCAAATTGCCCTGGATCCCATGGGCTCTTACCTTCTTGACCACCAGCTGCCACTCTACTGTATAGATCTTCAATCTTGCCCTTGAGAAACCTCCTCTCTGCTGAGGCCTGTCCCTTTAAACTGCTGCCATTTGCCGTTCCTCCTCTGTGTATTACCGCCAGAATCCGGTCTTCATTGTTTCAGCTAAACTGTACTAAGAGAATTTGCTGGGGTCAGTGCCGGAACAGTTGGACAGGAGGAGGTCTTACCCCTCCCCCAACCCCTCACCCCCACCATAAAACACCAGCAATTTTACGAAATGAAAATCTAATCTCAAGAGTGATTATTGGAACATTAGCAACAGGAGTTGGCCATTCAGCCCCTCGAGCCTGTTCCACCATTCAATTGGATCATGGTTGACCTGCACCTCTACCCTATTTACCTTTCTTTGTTCCATATCCCTTACCCAACAAAAATCTATGATCTCAGTCTTGAAAGTTGCAATTGACCCCCAGCATCCACAAACTTTTGGGGAGAGAGTTCCAGATTCCAAAACCCTGTGTGTGAAAAAATGCTTCCTGACATCACCCCTTAACGGCCTGGCTCTAATTTTAAGATCAGTACTTGGAATGGTCTTTCAGGTAGAATAATGGCGAAAAAGAAATCCTTGGAATCATTTCAGAGACAATTGGATGCTGTGATGGAGAACTGTAGGTTTTTTCAGATGGATGAGCTAATTTGGGCCAAATGACCTTGGGCATCCATTTGTATCTTGTGATATGGATTTAATTTAAATGTCATGACTTATTTAGACTGTAAAAATGCTGAAACAGTCTCTGAGCAATAGAAAATAAAAGAAAGAATGACTTGCATTCATATAGCACCTTTCACGACCTCAGGATGTCCCAAAGCACTTCACAGCCAATGAAGTACTTTTCGAAATGTAGTCACTGTTGTAATGTAGGAAAGGCAGCAGGAATTTGTGCTCAAGAATGTGATAATGACCAGATAATCTGTTTTAGTGATGTTGACTGAGGAATGCATATTGGCCAGGACATCAGGTAGAACTCCCCTTCTTTTCTTCAAAATAGTGCCGTGAGATCTTTTACATCCACCTGAGAGAGCAGACGGGACCTCGGTTTAACATCTCATCCGAAAGGTGGCACCTCCAACAGTGCAGCGCTCCCTCAGTACTGCACTGGAGTGTCAGCCTAGATTTTGTGCTCAAGTTCCTGGAACCCACAACCTTCCGACTCAGAGGGAGCGTGCTACCCACTGAGCCACAGCTGACACTGAACAGGATTCATTATTGTATTTAGAGCAAAGAAAAACTTAGGGACTGAAATCCCAGAGGTTGTAGAGGGCCTAGCATGGGCAGATCACCAATTGGGAGGGGAGACACGGTGGCATAGTGGTTAGCACTGGTGCCTCACAGCGCCAGGGACCCGGGTTCGAATCTGACCTCGGGTGACTGTCTGTGTGGAGTTTGCACATTCTCCCCGTGTCTGCGTGGGTTTCCTCCGGGTGCTCCGGTTTCCTCCCACAGTCCAAAAATGTGCGGGTTAGGTTGATTTGGCTATGATAAATTGACCCTTAGTGTTAGGGGGGGATTAAATATGTGGGGTTATGGGGATAGGATGGGATATGTTAGGGGGAATTAAATACGTGGGGTTACGGGGGTAGGGTGGGATATGTGTACTGTGGGGATTAAAGCAGGGACAGGGTACTGGATTTGGATGATCAGCCATGATCGTATTGAATGGTGGAGCAGGCTCGACGGGCCGAATGGCCTACTCCTGCTCCTAGATTCTATGTTTCTATGAGACGGAATTTTGGGAGGAACCCAGATCTGCCAGGTTTCCAGTCCAGAGAAAAGTGTGAAAATACAAAATGATGATGAGTGGAGAACAACTCTGAGGGCTCCATGCTAAAGAAGTATGGTGCTCAGGTTAGGGTGCACCTTGTACTCACCATTCAGTTCTGATTACCGAGACACAAAGGAAACATGCAAACCCTGAGGGTGATGCAGAGAACGGTCATGAGGCTGGTTCCCGGAGTCAGAGAGTGAGTTATGAGGAAGGGTTGGAAAAACCCAGATTCTGCAACCTTGAAAATACTGAATGAGTGGTAGATAAAATGCCAAGTTAAATAGTTAACCCTGAGCACTAGTTTAAGTTAAATTATTACTTAGGACAAGAAGGCATAGGTACAACTGTTTAAAGATCAGGACTGAGGTCTGGAAGCAGTTCTTCATGTAATGGCCCACCAGGCATATTGGTGCAGTCAGAAACACTGCAGTCATTCACAGGCAGTGATAGGGGGAACTGTAGTTTTCCAAGGCAGGATGAGTTAGATGGGCTGAGTGGCCTCCCTCACCATTGTGTAATGTGATAATTCAGGAACTATCGTTAGACCGGCCCATCAATAATTAGATACTCTCCCACAGTGATACCCGCCCTGCTGTATGCCTCAGAGACATGGACCATGTACAGCAGGCACCTCAAAGCACTGGAGAGGTATCACCAATGCTGCATCCGCAAGATCCTGCAAATCTATTGGCAGGACAGGCGCACCAACGTCAGTGTTCTTGCTCAGGCCAACATCCCCAGCATCGAAGCTTTGACCACGCTTGGTCAGCTTGGTCACATTGTCCGCATGCCCGATATGAGACTCTCAAAACAAGCGCTCTACTCGGAGCTCCGGCACGGCAAGAGAGCCCCAGGTGGGCAGAGGAAATGCTTCAAGGACATCCTCAAAGCCTCCTTGAAAAAGTGTAACATCCCCACCGACACCTGGGAATCCCTGGCCCAAGACCGCACAAAGTGGAGGAGAAGCATCCGGGAAGGCACCGAATACCTCGAGTCGCTTCGTCGGGAGCAAGCGGAAGCCAAGCGCAGGCAACGCAAGGAGCGCACGTCAACCCAAGCACCCCACACCACCTGCCCCTTCAACCACCATCTGCCCCACCTGTGACAGAGACTGTCGGTCCCGCATTGGACTCATCAGTCACCTGCGAACTCATTTTTAATGTGGAAACAAGTCATCCTCGGTTCCGAGGGACTGCCTAAGAAGAAGAAGAAGACTCTCTCACTTAGCCAACGAAATCCAGCAGTGGACAGCACCAGCAGGATATGCATTTCTATAGCACCTTTCACAACCTCAGGACATCCCAAAGCGCTTTACAGCCAATGAAGTACTTTTGAAGTGTAGTCACTGTTGTAATGTAGGAAACGTGGCTGCCAATTTGTGCACAGCAAGCTCCCACAAACAGCAATGTCATAACGATCAGATAATCTGTTTTAGTGATGCTGGTTGAGGGGTAAATGTTGGCCAGGACACCGGGGAGAACTCCCCTGCTCTTCTTTGAAATAGTGGCCATGGGACCTTTCACGTCCACCTGAGAGAGCAGACGGGGCCTCGGTTTAATGTCTCAACCAAAAGAGGGCACGTCTGACAGTGCAGCACTCCCTCAGGAGCATCAGCCTAGATTTTGTGCTTAAGTCTCTGGAGTGGGACCTGAACCCATGACCTTCTGGCCCAGAGGCGGGAACGGTACCCACTGAGCCACGGCTGACACCTAATGTAACTGTTGGGATTGCAGCCCATGAACTTCCTGGGCATCGCAGCTTTGTTTTAATTATGTGGCGATGATAGCGTTTGCTATTTTGCATTGCTGCTTTTGTTTGTTGGTCAGAATAAATCACTGTTAATAATTTCAGCCAGGAGGGGATTTCATTTTTGTGTCAGATCCAGAAAGTTAAGCGTAGTCAACGGTCCCCATCAATCGCCTGCGTCACTGATTGTATAAACTGTTCAAGTTTACAAGCTGCGCTGTACGAGCAATAGAAGCTGAAGACCTTTTTCAATGTAATAATATGCATTTGTCTAGATAATAAGTCACCGCACTTGAGAAATAATTCGTATGTGTGTGAAATGCTTTGAGAGGTTTCTGAGACACTTGATCAGGTATTATATAAATGCAAGTCTGTCTTTTTAACACTCAGGATTCTCAATGATTCCATAAATCCTTTGTTCCTTTCAAAAGACACAATTTTCCGATCATAGGACATTTACAACAATCATTTTCGGCACTTTGCTAACAGTGTGGTGAAACGTGAGTAATTGGAGGACATTTTTCCTCCTCTCCCTCCTGATGCTTGTTGTTGTGATACACAACACATTCAAAGCACAAATGTTGCTCAATCTCTGCACAGTACTGATTGGACTGGGTCAGCTACAGGGTGCTGAATGTGTGGCAGGGACACGGCAGGGAGGCAGGCAGTGTCGGCAATTGAGAAGTATTTGTTTGTGGGGCTGGTCACATGGTCTGCAGAGATACTTCCAATTCTTATGTAAATCGAAAAAACCTGAAATGAAGATCTTCCTGTATAAGTGGGGGGAAAAAATCATGTTTGTAGATGAAAAAGAAAGACTTGCATTTATATTGTGCCTGTCATGACCTCAGCAAAGCGCTTTACAGTCAATTAAATACTTTTTCAACTGTAATCACTGTGGTAATGTAGGAAACGCAGCAGCCAAATTGCACACAGCAAGATTTCACAAACAGCAATGTGACAATGACCAGATAATCTGATGAGAGAATTAATAATCTGTATTGGAGATTGGCAAAGAGGCAAAGTTAGTCCCTTACAAAGCGTTCTGGTTTGTAATGTTCTCAAAGTTCATCAGCTAATCTCAAAAGGTCAGAACTGTATTGCATCAGAACCTGGATGATCCACCATGATGAAGAAGGTCCAACCCAGACAGATCATGGAGACTGGCAGATAACGAGGGTCTGTGCACTGCTGATTGTTCGCCTCTGCCCACCCATCCCCTACAGCATTGGCATCCTCATAGGGGCAAGATCAGCTGGTGCTGCAGCAGCTGACCACTCGGCTGCCCTGCTGGATCACAACACCCTCGTATACCCACTCGTGATTCCCGCCGTCGGACATGCCACACACCCGAGAGGGATGGCCAAAAATACCGAGGTGAAATCAGCTCATACCTCCAGCTATCCCTTTGGCAACCACTGCAGTGCTGATCATAGAACTGTGGAATCATAGAATGGTTACAGCACAGCAGCAGGCCATTCGGCCCATCGAGCCCGTGCCGGCTCTCTGCAAGAGCACTTCAGCTAGTCCCACAACCCCGCCCTTTCCCCGTAGCCCTGCAATTTTTTTTTCTTCAGGTACTTCTCCAACTCCCTTTTGAAAGCCACGATTGAATCTGCCTCCACCACCCTTTCAGGCAGTGCATTCCAGATCATAACCACTCGCTGCGTAAAAAGTTTTTTCCTCATGTCGCCTCTGGTTCTTCTGCCAATCACCTTAAATCTGTGTCCTCTGGTTCTCGACCCTTCTGCCAATGGGAACAGTTTCCCTCTATCAACTCTGTCTAGACACCTCATGATTTTGAACACCTCTATCAAATCTCCCCTCAACCTGCTCTGCTCCAAGGAAAACAACCCCAGCTTCTCCAGTCTATCCATGTAACTGAAGTCCCTCATCCCTTGAAGCATTCTGGTAAATCTTTTCTGCACCCTCTCTAAGGCCTTCACATCCTTCCTAAAGTGCGGTGCCCAGAATTGGACACAATACTCCAGTTGAGGCCAAACCAGTGTTTTATAAAGGTTCATCATAACTTCCTTGCTTTTCTATTCTATGCCGCTATTTATGAAGCCCAGGATCCCGTATGCTTTTTTAACTGCTTTCTCAACCTGCCCTGCCACCTTCAACGATTTGTGCACATATACCCCCAGGTCTCTCTGTTCATGCACCCCCTTTAGGATTGTACCTTTTAGTTTATATCGCCTTTCCTTGTTCTTCATACCAAAATGTATCACTTGGCACTTTTCTGATCTCAGCGAAGCTGCTGATACCCATTCTGCCTGTTTAAATTCGCTCCTGTTTGGCACATGAATGTATTTAAAGAGGCAGGCAGCGACTCCAAGATCAGTGCTCCAACGTGCTGCCATTTGCCGCTCACTTCTACATCCCATTCACCCATCACCCCTATGCTCGCTGACCTCAATTGGCTCTCGGTCCACCAACACTTCAATATTAAAATTCTCATCCTGATTTTCCAATCCCTCCATGGCCTCACCAATCCCTAGCTCTGTAATCCCTGCAGCTCTACAACCTGCCGAGATCTCTGCGCTCCTCCAATTCTGGCCTCTTGCGCATCACCACTTCCTTAGCCCCAATATTGGCAGCTGTGCCTTCAGCTGTCCAGGTATCTCTACATTTCTCTGCCGCCTTCTCCTCCTTTAAGTCGCTCCTTAAAACCTACCTCTTTGAGCAAGGTTTTGGTCAGCAGTTTTAGTGCCTCCTTCTTTGGCTTAATGTTAATTTATTTTACCTGATTACACCCCTGTGAAGCACCTTAGGACATTTTACCACGTTAAAGGCACTATATAAATGCAAGTGGTTGTTGCTGTTGGCAGTCTTTGGCTGCCACTGGGGGAGAACTTTTGATCGTCCTTCTCGGTTGTGTAGTCGGTTGAGTGGCTGGAGTTACAGACAGGTGCACTGACAGGTGAGTTAATAAATTGTCAGATTAGCTGATTCACGAAGTGTTGTAGCACCCAGTTAATCTCGGCAGTACGAGGACCTTGTTAAGAAACTGAATTGCCAGTATCCATCAAACTCTTGTGGATAACCAATAAGGCTAATAATGGGAGTGCTGATAATTGGGGTTCTGTTAAATTGTTATTTCAAAAAAAAAAATTATTTCCCCCCAACTTTCTCTGTTAATTTTCTCTCCTCCTACTCATTCTCTTCCAGTTCTGGACTCCCTTGCTGGGGTACAGTTTGATGGTCACCTTCTGTGCCTTACCCAATCGTTATTTTTCATACTTAACCTTAAACACTGGTTCTGCAAATTTCCTCGAGGATTTTCCCAATCAGTCACCATAAGATCGGTGGAAACCCCGAATAAGATCCACCGATCTTCATAGAATCTTATAGCACAGAAGGAAGCCATTCAGCCCATCGTGCCTTTGCCAGCTCTTTGAAAGAGCTGTCCAATTAGCCCCACTCCCCTGCTCTTTCCCCACAGCACTGTAAATTTTTTCCTGTTCAAGTATTTATCCAATTCCCATTTGAAAGTTACTATTGAATCTGCTTCCACCGCCCTTTCAGGCAGCGCATTCTAGATCATAACAACTCGCTGCGTAAAAAATTTCTCATTTCTCCCATGTATTTTTTGTCAATTATCTTAAATTTGTGTCCTCTGGTTACCGACCCTCCTGCCACTGGAAAGAGTTTCTCCCCATCAAAACCCTTCATAATCTTCTGCCGAGTTACTGCCCCCACATGCCCTCCAAGGAAATTTCCGGCATGAGTATTGGTAGACTATTTGACTATTGAAAGCATCACAGCTGAGGCCGAGGAGGATGCGGAGAGAAAATGCACCACGGTCACAGTCACAGAGGATGTCATTTGTAATTTTGAGTAGGGCCATTTCAATGCTGCGACAGGGGTGGAAACCTAATTTGGGAGATTCAAAAGTGGCGTTGCGGGAAAGATAAGCAGGGATTTGCAAGGCAACAACATATTCGAGAACTTTGGAGTGGAAAGATAGGTTGGAAATTGTACGGTAGTTTTCAAGGACAGAATAGTTGAGGGTGAGGGCATTTTTTAAAGGGAGGGGGACAGTGGCAACTGTTGGCAATATCAGCTAGCATCATGGCCAGGAATGGTAGTTTAGTGGGCATGTGGTCAACGGAACAAGAGATGGGTCTCATAGACAAGATGAGCATGGAGAGGGCATGAGTAGAGACAGGAGAGAAACCAGAGAAAGCCACAGGTTCAGGGCTGGGGTACAAAGGAACAGGAGTAGGCTATTCAGCCCCTCGACCTTTTTCCATCATTCAGTTAGATCTGTAAGGCAACTCCACCCCACCCGGATGTAAAACTAGCATTGCAGATCAGCCGCCCGTTATACAGGCCGACCAATTTTTGTTTCCATGGAAAAGAAAAATCAAGAGGTTTCTAAAACAACGGGCGGCCGATTCACAATGGCAGTTTCACGCCCGGGCAGCAAGTTAAAATCTATCCCTGTGAATTCTGGGAGGATTGAGAATTGGAGGCATTCAGCAATGGTGGGAGCACTGATGGGGAGGGGAACATCATATGCTTGGGAGAAAGAGGGCAGCAATCTCACCTTTCGGAACAGGAGAGGGGAGGTGGAAGGTACTCAACCTACATGGGAAAAGAAGCTGGAAGGATTAGCTGTTAAATATCTGAATGAAATAAATGGAGTACACACTGAGGGCTGGATTTTCACTGACCCGTGGAGTCGGGTTTGGGGGCGTGTGGGGGGTTAAAGTTGCAGATTCGGGGGTCCCGACCCCATCCCGCCTCCAACCCGCCTCCATGCCAGTTTCGCTGGCGGCGGGTACCCGACCTGTGCTGGGACCCGACTCCTCGAGGCGGGAAGGGATTAGTGACAATTAACTGCCTGTTAACAGATAGTTAACAGGCAGTTTTTTGGCTAATCCCTATTTTGACGGCTGAAATGTGGGCTTCCCGACAGGTGCCAACCATGCCAAGTTATCGGGGCGAACCGTGGGTCTGCAGGGGTTGGAGGGGTCGATATGTCCGGTGGGCAGGTGAGTGATGGGTGCATGTGTGCAGAGGTAAGTGTGTAAGGTAAGTGCAAAGTGTGGGAAAAAGTTTTACTTACCTTAACTTCCTCCTGCAGGTGTCAGCCCTTCAGTTCTCGGGAGTCAGAAATCTCACCGGCACAGAAAGCAGAAAAGCTGTGCTGCTGTCAAAAACTGCAGCCTTCTGTTTTCTGTGCTGGAATGATTTCTAACTCAGCCTGAGAGGAAGGACTCAAGTTAGAAATCATATTGTCAGTGTTTGACAGCTTCACAGAGCTGTCAAACATTGATATTTCATCTGTCAAAAGCTCTTGACAGATGAAATGTCAATCTGTGACGTCACCTGTTGCCGGGTGGCCCTTAATTGGCCTGCTGAGCCCACTGGGCAGGCTCAACAAGGTCAATCAAGGGAAAATACAGTGGGTTGGCCACATCTCGATGGAGGCGGGACTACAACCCAAAAAATGGGATTCACGACACCAACCCGACCCCAGTATCAAAATCCAGCCCTGAGTGTCAGCCGTGGCTCAGTGGGTAGCACTTTTGCCTCTGAGTCAGAAGGTTGTGGGTTCATAGTCCTCATTCCTCAGAGGGTGGTGAACCTGTGGAACTCATTGCCACAGAGGGCAGTGTACGCCAGCTCATTAAATATATTTAAGAGGGAATTAGATGTATTTCTACAGGCAAAAGGGGTTAAGGGTTACGGAGAGAAGGCGGGGACGGGATACTGAATTGGAGGATCAGCCATGATCTCATTAAATGGCGGAGCAGGCTCGAAGGGCCGGATGGCCTACTCCTGCTCCTATCTTCTATGTATCTATGTATTCCAGAGACTTAAGTACAAAATCCAGGCTGACAATTCAGTGCAGTGCTGAGGGAGTGCTGCACTGTTGGAGGTGCCCTCTTTCAAATGAGACGTTAAACCAAGGCCCCATCTACACTCAGGTGAATGTGAAAGATCCCGTGGCACTATTTTCAAAAAGAGAAGAGGAGTTCTCCCTGGTATACTGGCCAATATTTATCCCTCAACTAACATCATTAAAACTACAGATTGTCTGGTCATTTTCACACTGCTGTTTGTGGGACCTTGCTGTGTGCAAATTGGCTGCCAAGTATTTCTTTCTTTGAGTGAATGATTGGTGGGACTGCAAGTCTGAAAAATGGCAAGTATTTATTTTCAGCTGATCAATGTTATACAGAGCTGTGTTGGGTTGGGTTTACAGCTGAACTGGCTGCAGTCCACCCCAATTTTCAGCGGAACTTTGACGCCATTTGGTACTTTCAACTTTATTTTGGTGAGAAATTTTTAAAAATGTAAATGATTTGCTACTGGATCTTCTAAAAGGTTACACATCCACAGGAACCTAAACTTGCCATGCCTGCGCTTGGGCTGAATCAGCTCTCAGGTCGCCAGCATGGAGCAGAAAATCGTGGGCAAAGTGCGCCACAGCTGGGGCCTTGGAAAATGTACCACAATGTTTGGAAAATTTACCATATTGTTTGCAAAATGTACCACAATGTTCGCAAAATTTACCATATTGTTTGGAAAATGTACCACAATCTTCGCAAAATTTACCATATTGTTTGGAAAATGTACCACAATCTTTGCAAAATTTACCATATTGTTTGGAAAATGTACCACAATCTTCGCAAAATTTACCATATTGTTTGCAAAATTTACTGCAATGTTTGGAAAATGTACCACAATGTTTGCAAAATTTACCACAATGGTTTTGAAAATTTACCACGATGTTTCAAGTTTAAAGTTTTACCATCTTAGTTGGCAATGAAAATGAGATGGATGTGAATGGCTCTCGAGCGATTCTAGAAGTTAAACCTCTGTTTTAACTTGGATTCCAGATTGAAACGCACCGGACAAGATGGCAGCGGAAACCACCTTTGATCGCTTCGTGAAAGTCATGGTGGCCATAATCTGTTTACCGTTCCTTCCATTGTGGTTTTGCTTTGTATGTAAGTATTGCTTTCACTAAATCTACCATCATTTCACTTCAGAAAGACATTGTAGGATAGAAATTCCAACCACAGAACCTCCCATAAAAATACAAATACTCACACAAGCACATACGAAATGTACACACGTTATCACACATACACGTGCATGCAAATACACTGATGCATACAAAACATATACATTATCACACATCACATTTCTACACACACACACATGTAAAACCACACAAATGTATGCACATGAATTCATTTCTACACAAATATACTGTACATAAGTATTCACATCCATGAAACATACATGCGCAAATTCACACAAATGCACTGTAGGCCAGTTAGCCTAACATCTGTCATTGGGAAAATGCTGGAATCCATTATTAAGGAAGTAATAGCAGGACATTTAGAAAATCATAATATAATCAAGTAGAGTCAATATGATTGTATGAAAGGGAAATCGTGTTTGACAAATTTACTAGAGTTCTTTGAGGATATAACGAGCAGGGTGGATAAAGGGGAACCAGTATATGTAGTGTATATGGATTTCCAGAAGGCATTTGATAAGGTGCCACATAAAAGGTTACTGCACAAGATATGAGCTCACGGGGTTGGGGGTAATATATTAACATGGATAGAGGATTGGCTAACTAACAGAAAACAGAGAGTCGGGATAAATGTATCGTTTTCAGGTTGGCAAACTATAACTAATGGGATCAGTGCTGGGGCCTCAACTATTTACAATCTATATTAATGATTTGGATGAAGGGACCGAGTGTAATGTAGCCAAATTTGCTGATGATACAAAGATAGGTGGGAAAGCACATTGTGAGGAGGACACAAAGTGTCTGCAAAGGGTTATAGATAGGTTAAGTGAGTGGGCAAAAATTTGGCAGATGGAGTATAATTTTTTTTAATTCGTTTTTGGGATGTGGGCATCGCTAGCAAGGCCAACATTTATTGCCCATCCCTAATTGCCCTTGGGAAGGTGGTGGTGAACCGCCTTCTTGAACTGCTGCAGTCCATGTGGTGAAGGTACTCCCATAGTGCTGTCAGGTAGGGAGTTCCAGGATTTTGACCCAGTGATGATGAAGGATCGGTGATATATTTCCAAGTCAGGATAGTGTGTGACTTGGAGGGGAACTTGGAGGTGGTGGTGTTCCCATGCGCCTGCTGCCTTTGTCCTTCTAGGTGGAAGAGGTCGTGGGCTTGGGAGGTGCTGCCAAAGAAGCCTTGGCGAGTTGCTGCAGTGCATCTTGTAGATGGTACACACTGCAGCCACGGTACGCCGGTGGTGAAGGGAGTGAATGTTTAAGGTGTTGGATGGGGTGCCAATCAAGTGGGCTGCTGTGTCCTGGATGGTGTCGAACTTCTTGAGTGTTGTTGGAGCTGCACTCATCCAGGCAAGTGGAGAGTATTCCATCATACTCCTGACTTGGCTTTGGGGAGTCAGGAGGTGAGACACTCCCCGCAGAATTTCTAGCCTCTAACCTGCTCTTGTTGCCACAGTATTTATGTGGCTGGTCCAGTTAAGTTTATGGTCAATGGTGATGCCCAGGATGTTGATGGTGGGGGATTCAGCAATGGTAATGCTGTTGAATGTCAAGGGGCGGGGTTAGATTCTCGCTTGTTGGAGATAGTCATTACCTGGCACTTCTGTAGCGCAAATGTTACCTGCCACTTATCAGCCCAAGCCTGAACGTCGTCCAGGTCTTGTTGCATGCAGACATGGACTGCTTAATTATCTGAGGAGTTGTTAATGGCATTGAATGCTGTGCAGTCATCAGCGAACATCCCCATTTCTGACCTTATGTTGGAGGGAAGTTCATTGATTGGACAAAGCAAATTGGCAAAGGTAGACTTGAGGAAGAGTTCTTAGAGTATACGGGATGGTTTCTTGGAACAATATGTTGTGGAACCAACCAGGGAGAAGACTATTTTAGATCTGGTAATGTATAATGAGGCTGGATTAATTAATGATGCGGAGATGCCGGTGTTGGACTGGGGTGGACAAAAATGAGAAGTCGCACAACACCAGGTTATAGTCCAACAGATTTATTTAAAGTTACAAGCTTTCGGAGCTGTTGCCCCTTTGTCAGGTAGAGTTACAATAAAGAGAGAGAAGATAGCTTATGAGAGTAAGCTGGCAAGAAATATAAAAACAGACAGTAAGAGCTTCTACAGGTATATAAAAAGGAGGGGAGTAACTAAAGTAAATGTTGGTCCCCTAGAGGATGAGTCTGGGGAATTAATAATGGGAAACAGGGAAATTGTGGAGACTATGAACAAATATTTTGTATCAATCTTCACGGTAGAAGACACTAAAAGCATCCCAATAATAGATAATCAAGGGGCTATTTGGTTGGGGGTGAACTTAAAACAATCACTATCACTAGAGAGAAAGTACTAGGTAAACTAATGGGGCTAAAGGTGGACAAGTCCCCTGGACCCGATGGCCTGCATGCTAGAGTCTTAAAAGAGGTGGCTGCAGAGATAATGGATGCTTTGGTTGTAATCTACCAAAATTCCCTGGATTCTGGAGAGGTCCCAGCAGACTGGAAAACCGCAAATGTAACGCCCCTATTTAAGAAAGGAGGGAGACAGAAAGCAGGCAACTATCGACCAGTTCGCCTAACATCTGTCATTGGGAAAATGCTGGAGTCCATCATTAAGGAAGTGGTAGCAGGACATTTAGAAAATCATAATATAGTCAAGCAGAGTCAGCATGATTTTATGAAAGGGTAATCATGTTTGACAAATTTTCTGGAATTCTTTGAGGATGTAACGAGCAGGGTGGATAAAGGGGAACCAGTAGATGTCATGTATTTGCATTTCGAGAAGGCATTCGATAAGGTGCCACATAAAAGGTTAATACACAAGATAAGAGCTCACGTGGTTGGGGTAATATATTAGCATGGATAGAGAATTGGCTAACTGACAGAAAAGAGAGTCGGGATAAATGGGTCATTTTCAGGTTGGCAAACTGTAACTAGTGGGGTGCCGCAGGGATCAGTGCTGGGGCCTCAACTATTTACAATCTATATTAATGACTTGGATGAAGGAACTGAGTGTAATGTAGCCAAATTTGCTGATGATACAAAGATAGGTGGGAAGGCAAATTGTGTGGAGGATGCAAAGAATCTCCAAAGGGATATAGATAGGCTAAGTGAGTGGGCAAAAATCTGGCAGATGGAGTTTAATGTGGGAAAATGCGAGGTTATCCACTTTGGTAGGAAAAATAAAAAAACAAATTATTATTTAAATGGAGAGAGATTACAAAATGCTGAGGTACAGAGGGATCTGGGGGTCCTTGTACATGAATCACAAAAAGTTAGCATGCAGGTACAGCAAGTCATTAGGAAGGCAAATGGAATGTTGGCCTTTACTGCAAAGGAAATGGAGTATAAAAGTAGGAAAGTCCTGTTACAACTGTACAGGGCGTTGGTGAGACCACACCTGGAGTACTGCATACAGTTTTGGTCTCCTTATTTAAGGAAGGATATACGTGCATTGGAGGCAGTTCAGAGAAGGTTCACGAGGTTGATTCCGGAGATGAAGGGGTTGTCTTATGAAGAAAGGTTGAGCAGGTCGGGCCTATACTCATTGGAGTTTAGAAGAATGAGAGGGGATCTTATTGAAACATATAAGATTCTGAAGGGGCTTGACAGGGTAGATGCAGAGAGGATGTTTTCCCTCATGGGGGAATCTAGAACTAAGGGGCATAATTTCAGAATAAGTGGAAACCCTTTTAAATCGGAAATGAGGAGGAATTTCTTCTCTCAGAGGGTCGTGAATCTTTGGAATTCTCTTCCACAGAGAGCTGTGGAGGCTGGGTCATTGAATATATTTAAGGTGGAGATAGACAGATTTTTCAACGATAAGGGAGTCAAGGGTTATGGGGAGCGGGCAGAGAAGTGGAGTTGAGGCCAAGATCAGATCGGCCATGATCTTATTGAATGACGGAGCAGGCTCGAGGGGCCAAATGACCTACTCCTGCTCCTACGTCTTATGTTCTTATGTATGAAGCAGCTGAAGATGGTTGGGCCTAGGACACTGCCCTGAGGAACTCCTGCAGTGATGTCTTGTGGTTGTGATGATTGGCCTCCAACAACCACAACCATCTTCCTTTGTGCTAGGTATGACTCCAGCCAGTGGAGAGTTTTCCCCCTGATTCCATTGACTTCAGTTTTACTAGGGCTCCTTGATGCCACACTTGGTCAAATGCTGCCTTGATGTCAAGGGCAGTCACTCTCACCTCATCTCTGGAATTCAGCTCTTTTGTCCATGTTTGGACCAAGGCTGTAATGAGGTCTGGAGCCGAGTGGTCCTGGCAGAACCCAAACTGGGCATCAGTGAGCAGGTTATTGGTGAGTAAGTGCCGCTTGATAGCACTTTTGATGACACCTTCCATCACTTTGCTGATGATTGAGAGTAGACTGATGGGGCAGTAATTGACCGGATTGGATTTATCCTGCTTTTTTGTGAACAGGACATACCTGGGCAGTTTTCCACATTGTCGGATAGATGCCAGTGTTGTAGCTGTACTGGAACAGCTTGGCTAGAGGCGCAGCTAGTTCTGGAGCACAAGTTTTCAGCACGATAGCCGGGATGTTGTCGGGGCCCATTGCCTTTGCTGTATCCAGTGCGCTTAGCCGTTTCTTGATATTATGTGGAGTGCAGCAAATTGGTTGAAGACTGGCTTCTGTGATGGTGGGGACCTCAGGAGGAGGCTGATATGGTCATCCACTCGGCAATGTGGGAAAATATGAGATTATCCACTTCGGTAGGGAGAATAAAAAAGCAAATTATTATTCAAATTGATGAGAGACTACAAAATGCTGCAGTACAGAGGGATCTGGGGGTCCTCGTACATGAAACACAAAAAGTTAGCATGCAGGTACAACAAGTAATTAGGAAGGCAAATGGAATGTTGGTCCTTATTGCAAGTGGGTTGGAGTATAAAAGTAGGGAAGTCTTGCTACACCTGTATAGGGTGCTGGTGAGACCACATCTGGAGTACTGAGTGCAGTTTTGGTCTCCTGGAGGCAGTTCAGAGAAGGTTCACTAGGTTGATTCCTGAGATGAAGGGGTTGTCTTATGAAGAAAGGTTGAGCAGGTTGGGCCTGTACTCATTGGAGTTTAGAAGAATGAGAGATGATCTTATTGAAACATATAAGATTCTGAGAGGGCTCGACAGGGTAGATGCAGGGAGGATGTTTCCCCTCATGGGGGAATCTAGAACTAGGGGGCATAATTTCAGGTTAAGGGGTCGCACATTTAAAACAGAGAAGTGGAGGAATTTCTTCTGTCAGAAGGTCGTGAATCTTTGGAATTCTCAACCCCAGAGAGCTGTGGAGGCTGAGTCATTGAATATATTCAAGGCGGAGATAGACAGATATTTGAGCTACAGGGGAGTCATGGGTTATGGGGAGCGAGCGGGAAAGTGGAGTTGAGGCCAAGATCAGATCAGCCATGATCTTATTGAAAGGCGGAGCAGGCTCGAGGGGGCAAATGGCCTACTCCTGCTCCTATTTCTTATGTTCTTTTGTTCTTATGTTCTTATTCACATGCATGCATAAATGTGCACATTAGCACACATGCACACACATATACATGCATACACACATGCGTGTTTGCACACATACATGCAAAACACACACATTATCACACAGACACACTTCTACAGCCACACACAGAATCACACAGAATCCCCACAGTGCAGATAGAGGCCATTTCGGCCCATCGAGCCTGCACCGACACATATCCCACCCTATCCCCGTAACCCCACATATTTAATCCCCCTAACACTAAGGGTCAATTTATCATAGCCAAATCAACCTAACCCGCACATCTTTGGACTGATGCATGCATTCACACATACACAAGTACTCATATGCCTACACGCACTCACAAGCACACACATATATATACACACACACATAAGCATATGCATACACACACATGCTGCATGCACTCACCTACAAACACATGCATGCACAAATGCACATACATGCATATACCTCAGACAGATGCACACACATACGTGTGTGTATGCACACATTGACACCTGCAAATGTACATGCACACACATGCCTACACACATACTCATACACACACGCATGCAGATATAGGCACACACACACAGCAATACCAGAAAGAAAGAAAGTAATTTGATCCCCTTGTTCATTTCAGAATTAAACATCATAAATAACAATATGAGAGGGAGCTTAATGGCTCACTCTTCCTCGTCATAAGTGACGTGAGAATGGACTCCTGTCAGAACCTATAAGGAACAGTGAGAATAAACACAAACTTGGGGGCTCAGTTTAATGGAGTTATGTTGGGTTTGGAGTGAAGTAAATATCTCCAATGGAAACATTGAAATTCAATCACACATTGTGTTTTTACTGTGAAATTTTGTTAAGGCATGGGCCAATGGTTTCGTCTTTGGTTTTACAACTGTGGTTACAATAATATATGCAATTGGAAAAATATGATGCATGCATGTCCCTTTAAGAGTCTTCAGCTGGAACCACATGTTTGTCCTTCAATGCATCATTTTCGTCAAGTGACAGCTTCAGCTATTCTTCTCCTGCTGTTGGCATATATTTACCCCTTTCATGTGTCATTTATAGTGAGTGTCAGCTTCAGTCATTTTGCTCAGGTTGTTGGCATCAGAAAGCTAACAAAACAGTCATCAGAGTGTTTTCCTCTGTCTTTTGAAGGATTATCCAGTTTTGTACCAGTCTCTGCCATTAAATTCTACTTAAACTGCAGGAAACCTCTCCCATCAACCGATGGGCACAGCTGGTGCCTACTGGGTCTTCTACTAACCCATGATTTAAAGGCCTTTAATTTTCTGTTAAAGCTTTCAGGATCGAGTAAAGCAAGGCACACTGTGGAGGCTGAGTGACATTATTCGGACAATAATGGCTGATACTGACTCTGGGAACAAAAGTAAAAGGCGACACAAGCTAAAGAATCCAAAGTCCTCTCTGACGCCATACGTGCTGAAGTACTGGCCTCACATCTTCAGCTCAGACACTTGCTGCCGCAACAATTCACCTGACAGGTGAACTACCACCAGCATGAGACAATGGTTAACTGGACCTGGAGAAAGACTGAGCCTGATAATTCTTTGATAGGCTTTTGCACGTATTCCTATTGCCAGCGGTGCAGAAATCACGGGTCAACCTCCAACACAGGAACCCTATCAAGTTGCGGGTGTCACTGCAGATGACATACTTGGGGGACGGGCCGGTTGAATGGGGGAGGGGCGACGGGATTTAAGATTGTTCCCACCGCAGATCCCCTGCACATGTCAACATAGAAGGCACCCGATATTAAAACAAACTTTGCGATTAATTCATCCTTCTGATGCCAAGGAGCGTATTCTGAATGAACCAACATGAGCTCTCACCAAGAAAGAGCCATTCCCTGTCTGATCCTAAAGAAGTCACCATCAGGCTATTGGGGAGAATTTCAGACATGCAGTTCGTCCTCCAGAAGCTGCACTCTACAGTGTAAAACAGAACCAACAGCATTGAAAAGCACAAAAATGTGACTCAATGTTTGAGTTATGGCCAACAGTCCAAGAACAGTAACTGTGCAGTTCTGCTCTCGCGCCTTTAGGCTCTGACTCTGCTAATAAAGCAGCACACCATCGCTACAGACTGTAACAAGAGAGCAAGGCATGGAACTTGTTCATTTGAAACAGGATCAACAGTCTCTCAAATATAAAAGTGCCTTGTGATTATAAACCCAGTCAGCAGTCCTCTCCTGGCAACAAATCCTTATTTTGAATGGGGTTCAAAAAACCGCACTGAAGACCTGGTCACTGGCCACAGTCCAAAGGGCCTCCAGGCAACAAATCAATCTAATGATGCCATAAAAATCCAAGCTCAGCACAGCAAGTCAGGAAGGAGTGATTTAGTCATCAGTAAAATTAGCAGGTGCCCAGAAGACACAAAGCCCCTGGGAAGTGTGCCTCATGTGCTATGCTTTTCCCATCTCCTTGTACACTCTGGGGTCGAATTCGACATTTGGGCGACCAACCAAGGGGGGAAGCACGCCGGCCGATCGCTCGAATCCACGGCGAAGAGGCATCCGGCCAGTGAGCTGCGGGGGCCCAAACCGGCGTGGCGATGCAGTTCACCGGATTCAGGCTGTCCAGTATCGGGCCTCTCCAGCCACCATCAAGGCAATCGTGGAGAGTGGGGGACCCGGAGCAGCAGTGGCCCAGATTATTTCTGTGGGGGCTCAGAAGAGCTCTCCTGTTCCCCAGGAAAATAATTCCAGACGTACCTTTGGCCAGGCCTCGTCAGCTCCACTGCCCGTGGAACTGGTCGGAGTGAGCACGGCGCAGACTTCATCCAATCCCAACCTAAACTGACCAGCAGGGTCCTAGGATCCCGATTTGAATATTGAAAGCTTCCTGTTGCCTGAAACAGGTGGGCGCTTTGGACACCTTTCAAAGTGGCAGCGGCCGCACCGGTGAGGGGGCTTTGCTGTAATGTATTATCATATAGGTTGTCACATGGTTTGTCACATGATTTAGTATGAGCACGCTCAGTTCGCTCTGGCCTAATGAAGCAAGCACATGGATGAGCAACTCATCCTGTCTCTGTCCTTCATTTGTTCTACCCACACATATTACATATTGGTGACGAGAATGGGATCCCAGAGCCATTTTTAGGCATCATTGAAGGACGCGGAGGAAAAAATCATTAGCAACCATTCTGGGTCGCTAACACCGCCTGGGCGCTAAATTTAGAGCCCGGCGAAAAATAGTGCCGCCGATCGCTAACTTCCGTTTTAGCGCCCCAAGAGGGAGGTGGAGCGCTAAATCAAGCACTCCACTTCCTCCTTAGAGTGCTAACCCCGAATATCGGGGCAGTGCGTTCTGCAGCGCTACGCACTGGGCCACGTAGCGCTGCCGCATGGAAGGGCTCTTCCCCTCATTAAAGGGAAGGGCCCAAGCCCACAACTCTGCGGGCCCTACCTGGACCACCGGGGAGCGGGGAGCCGTGCCAGCAGCCCAGGACTCAAGAGGAGTGCCAGGCTACACGGACCCTGCGTTCAAAGACGCAACGGGCCGCAACAAGTAAGTCGGTCGATTTTTTTCCCCGCCCGCCACCTCCCCTTTAGTTAGTGCCCCACGAGCCTCCTGCCGCTCCGTTCCCGCCCCCTGAATCAGTCATGGCCCGGCACAGATTCAGGGGGTGCGGGAAAATTTTGCAGGCAGGCCGAAATAGGGGCGATGCGCACGTTAATGACATCGTCATTGCTTGCGCAGCGGAGCGTGGTGCTACTGGTTACTGCCGCCGCTAAACTCCCGCTGAATTTAGCGGGAGTCGTTAGCGGTGCCGCGCCCGGATAAAAAGTCATTTGTGTCCCGTAAGTGCCCCCCGGGGCGCTAACGAGAGGCACAAATGCACCGAATTTCTAGCTCCAACCTTCGAGTGGACAAGTTAAAGGCGAATTTGTGACACCTAAACTGAATTTTTGCGATATTTTACTGTTAATGCTGATGCTGAATTGTCTGTGCTTCACCTTCGCGTGTATGTATACACAGCAACAGCGGCATTGATTCTCACAGGTACACAGGTAGCGTGCAGAGTCATTGTTCGATGGGATTGGGACAATCATGGCTGCACCTATGGGATTCATTGGAAGCCTCGGCATGTATGACCGAGCTCGCGAACCATTCAGTTCTTCCATTGAGCAGATGGAGATGTTTTTTAAGGCCAATAACATTATTGAGACTGAAGGTGCAGATGAGATTGTTCAAGCTCTAAATAAAGTAATTTGTGAATGGAAAAAAGCAATTTTTTTAATGGAGATCAGGCCAGATGTCTATGGAATGTTGACAAACCTACTCGTGCCAGGGAAAGCAAAGGATGCATTGTTTGAAGACATTGTCGAGAAACTCGAGGACCATTTCGACCCAACGCCGTTAGCAATAGCAGAGAGCTATAAGTTTGGTACCAGAAACCAGAAACAAACTGAAACCATCAGTGAGTACATCGTAGCTCTTAATAACCTGTCTTTGCATTGTAACTTCAGCACATTTTTGGACCGTGTGTTGTGAGATAAGTTTGTGCGTGGACTGGTGGATGAGCGCACACAGTCCAAGTTGTTGAACACTCCGGACCTAACGTTTGACATAGCATGCGAAATTGCCCTATCTATGGAAATGGCATCTAAGGATGCTCGGGAGCTCCGTCCAACTCAAGTGACTAGTGCAGCTGAGGACTACAGTCACAAAGCCACTGCCAAACTTAAAGATGTGACATTGGGTCAAAAGCAAGTCGATGAGATCAGTTCAGTGAATTGTTATCGCTGCAATGGAAGTCACTCACCACAGTCCTGCCAATACAGAAATGCGAAGTGTTTTCACTGCCAGAAGCAAGGCCATATTTCAACAGCTTGCAGAGCTAGATCTAAAGCAGAAAGTAAGAACGATTCTAATGGCAATGCAAAGCAGCGACAACAAAAGGAAGGAGTTCATAAGAACATAAGAAGTACGAGCAGGAGTAGGCCATTTGGCCCCTCGAGCCTGCTCCGCCATTCAATAAGATCATGGCTGATCTTCTACCTCAACTCCACTTTCCAGCACTATCCTCATAACCCTTGATACCCTTAATATCCAAAAATCTATTGATCTCTCTCTTGAATATACTCAACGATTGAGCCTCAACAGCCCTCTTGGGTAGAGAATTCCAAAGATTCACCACGCTCTGAGTGAAGAAATTTCTCCTCATCTAAGTCCTAAATGGTCGACCCCTTATTCTGAGACTGTGAACCCTGGTTCTAGACTCCCCAGCCAGGGGAAATATCCCCCCTGCATCTACCCTGTCAAGCCCTGTAAGAAATTTGTATGTTTCAATGAGATCACCTCTCATTCTTCTAAACTCTAGAGAATATAGGCCTAGTCGACTCAATCTAGGACAATCCCCCCATTCCACGAATCAGTCTGGTGAACCTTTGTTGCACTCCCTCTATGGCAAGTATATCCTTCCTTAGGTAAGGAGACCAAAACTGTACACCATACTCCAGGTGTGGTCTCACCTGGGCCCTATATAATTGCAGTAAGACGTCTTTACTCTTATACTCAAATCCTCTTGTAATAAAGGCCAACATACCATTTGCTTTCCTAATTGCTTGCTGTACCTGCATGTTAACTTTCAGTGATTCGTGTACAAGGACACCCAGGTCCCTCTGAACACCAACATTTCACAATGTCTCACCATTTAAAAAATACTCTGCTTTTCTATTTTTCCTACCAAAGTGGATAACTTCACATTTCTCAACATTATATTCCATTTGCCATGTTCTTGCCCACTCACTTAGCTTGTCTATATCCCCTTGAAGCCTCCTTGCATCCTCCTCACAATTTACATTCCCTCTCAGCTTTGTATCATCAGCAAACTTGAATATCTTATATTTGGTCCCCTCATCCAAATCATTGATGTAGATTGTGAATATCTCAGGCCCAAGCACTGATCCTTGCGGTACCCCACTAGTTACAGCCTGCCAACCCGAAAATGACCCGTTTATTCCTACTCTGTTTTCTGTCTGTTAACCAATCCTCAATCCATGCTAGTATATTACCCCCAATCCCATGAGCCCTAATTTTGCTTGATAACCTATTTTGTGGCACCTTATTGAATGCCTTCTGAAAATCCAAATACACCACATCCACTGGTTCCCCTTTATCTATTCTGCTAGTTACAACCTCAAAAAACTCTAACAGATTCGTCAAACATGATTTCCCTTTCATAAATCTGTGTTGACTCCTCCCAATCCTATTATTATTTTCTAAGCGCCCTGTTACCACGTCCTTAATAATAGATCTAGCATTTTCCCTGCTACTGATGTCAGGCAGAGTGATGGGGATGTGATGAGTGGCACAGCAGGATGAGGTTGATTGTGGCTTTGCAGTAACGTTTCGTGATCTACTGAGATCATTGAAAGGTTTGCGCCACTGCAGCCTGGTCCTCCTAACAACCTCTCTTCTTGTGCCCTCCTGTGCAATGTGCAACCAGGCTGCATTGATCTCCTGGGGAGGTCTCTTCTGCCCATTGGAAGGGAAGAGGACCTCCCTGCATGCTGTGACTCCCTCCATAAGCATATGGAGGGAGTCATGGGAGAGCCTGGGTGCAGCCGTGCACCTCTGTGCAGTGCTTGTCAGTGTTTGCAGCACCTCAATGCTGTAGAACACTGAGAGCAGAACTGTCAAAGTAAATTTGCGCATGGTCCCTTTAAGAAAACCAGCTGATGACGCGTTATCAAATGACGTCATCAGAACCGCTTCCTTCAATTGGCCGGGAAACGCGCTGGGTGGGCTTAACAAGCCCAATCATCGCAAAATCATTTCACAAAGCTGGCTGGAGCCAGCAGTGGGGTCGTACCCCGCCACTGACCCCGGCCACACTGGACACGCCTCGGTAGGTGAAATCGCAACCATCGTGTCTCTGTACTTCATTTGTTCTACCCACATATATTACAGTTACAGACCTGTTAATGCCAGCCAATAGAAGTCTTCTCTCACCTGCTTCAGCTACACGTATGCTCCTTTTGGCCCTGAACACTGAGGATTTATCATGGTTATTGGGGAGGTTAGGATATATCTGCCCTAGCCTCGCCTCCCAATAGCATTCCAAAATACTCTTTCTCTACAAAGCGGAGAGCTGCTGTGAAGTGTTGGGGTGGGCCGGGGGCCTTAGGGAAACTGAGGACAAGATGGAGTTTGTGGGGGGAGCGTGCCGAACTAAAAGTATGAGGACATTAGAAGTGCACAACATGCCAAAGGGCTGCCCACTTGGAGGGCAATACCGAGAGTTAACCTCATTTTCTCTCAGTGCTGAAGTCAGGGAATGTGATTTGACCTTCAACGTGCAACATCTTTGAGTGCTCTGAAATTGAGTGTGTGGTGAAGCATTTGTCCTCCAACATGAGATAGTGATTGAAGGATTAAAGCATTCAATGTTATTAAAGGATTAAGAAACTTCTTGGCCTGAGAAAATGTTAAAAACTAAGGGAGCAAATGATTTTGGCATTATTGACAGCATCTGCAGGAAAGACACACGGGCAAGGGTGTGCTATTTCATACAAACATCTTGGATTTATCCCATATTTTCTGGTCAGTAGAGATTACTCAACAAGGCAAACTTACTATCTATAAATGGATGGAATTTCAGCAACCCGTACCAGACTGCCTGATGCCCGGCTATTGAGGGAATTCAACAACAACAACTTGCAATTATATAGCGCATTTAACATAGTAAAAACGTCCCAAGATGCTTCAGAGGAGCGTAATCAGGCAAAATTTGACACCGAACCACATAAGGAGGTATTAGAACAGCTTGGTCAAAGAGTTAGGTTTTAAGGAGCATCTTAAAGGAGGAAAGAGAGGTGGAGAGGTTTAGAACATAAGAACATAAGAACATAAGAAATAGGAGCAGGAGTAGGCCAATCGGCCCCTCGAGCCTGCTCCGCCATTCAATAAGATCATGGCTGATCTGATCCTAACCTCAAATCTAAAGAACACAAGAAGTAGGAGCAGGACCCGGCCACTCAGCCCCTGGGCCCGCTCCGCCACCCACAGGGCCTTGACCGATCCGACTCAGCCTCATGTCCAATTTCCTGCCCGCTCTCCGTAACCCCTAATTCCCTTTACTTCTAGGAAACTGTCTATTTCTGTTTTAAATTTATTTCATGATGTAGCTTCCACAGCTTCCTGGGGCAACAAATTCCACAGACCTACTACCCTCTGAGTGAAGAAGTTTCTCCTCATCTCAGTTTTGAAAGAGCAGCCCCTTATTCTAAGATTATGCCCCCTAGTTCTAGTTTCACCCATCCTTGGGAACATCCTTACCGCATCCACCCGATCAAGCCCCTTCACAATCTTATATGTTTCAATAAGATCGCCTCTCATTCTTCTGAACTCCAATGAGTAGAGTCCCAATCTACTCAACCTTTCCTCATATGTCCACCCCCTCATCCCGGGGATTAACCGAGTGAACCTTCTTTGTACTGCCTCGAGAGCAAGTATGTCTTTTCTTAAGTATGGACACCAAAAATGTATGCAGTATTCCAGGTGCAGTCTCACCAATACCTTATATAACTGCAGCAATACCTCCCTGTTTTTATAATCTATCCCCCTCGCAATAAAAGCCAACATTCCGTTGGCCTTCTTGATCACCTGCTGCACCTGCATACTAACTTTTTGATTTTCTTGCACTAGGACCCCCAGATCCCTTTGTACTGCAGTACTTTCCAGTTTCTCGCCATGGTAGAATCATGACATGATTTTATGAATCTTGCTCACCCCTACATAAAGCCAAGTGAAAGAGACCAGAAGTTTAATGAACCCTCATCCATGCCTTTATTATCTCTAGCTTTGATTATTCCAACACTCTCTTGGCTGGACTCTCACTAGGGAGGGAATTCCAGAGCTTAAGGACTAGGCAGCTGAAGGCATGGACGGCAATGGTGGAGCGATTAAAATCGGGGATGCTCAAGAGGCCAGAATTGGAGGAGCGCAGATATCAGGGCTGGAGGAGGTTACAGAGATAGGAAGGGATGAGACCATGGAGGGATTTGAATACAAAGATGAGAATTTTAAAATTGAGATGTTGCCAGACCGGGAGCCAATGTAGGTCAGTGAGCACAGGGATGATGGATGAAGGGGACTCGGCGCGAGTTAGGATACGGGCAGCAGAGTTTTGGATGAGCTTAAGTTTAGGGAGGATGGTAAGTGTCTTAAAAAGTTTAATTTTTTACTAAAATGGACAAATTTCACACTGCACAAAATTAAAGGTAAATTTTTCAGGCCCTTAACCTTAGTTTAGCAGTCAATACGCTGTTAAAACCCCAGTTACACCTAATCCCTTGGGGTCGAACTTTTAATGGGAAATTTAACAGCGTAATTACTGCAGAAGTTTTCATTAGTTTCCCTGATGTAGGTGATTGCACTGATTGCCGGCTCTGTGTTGGGGGGTGGGGTGGGGGGGGCGGGCACAGCACAGCCTGTGTTGGAGCTGTGAATGACAAACCACAACTTTAGGATTTCCGGTGCGGTAAGTTTCAAAGGCGGAATGACGGTGAACGTCGCCAGTTTGTCGTCATCCCGACTGCAAATTCCAGGCCAATTTCATGGACTGACATCAAGTTAACGAACAGTCACGCATATGTGTGTATATTTGGCAGAAAAAAAGCATTCACAGCAACATTCACAACCATTACCATACCGGCTCTGACTGGATCGGAACAGGTTCACACATCGGGGAGAATTTTCAGTTTTATTGCCGCACAGCCGTCAGGCGGTGGTGGATTAGCCTCCTGATATTAGTTTCCATTGATGTGGGCATTATTGCTAAGCCCGGCATCTATTGTCCATCCCTAGTTGCCCAGAGAAGATGGTGGTGAGGCCACTTTCTTGAACTGCTGCAGTCGCTTACTCTTTGCAGCGGTTTTTGATGCAACCGAAAGGTTTGCTTGGCCACTTCAGAGGGCAGTTAAGTGTCAGTCACGTTGGTGTGGAACTGGAGTCACATATAGGCCAGATCGGGTAAGGACGGCAGGTTTCTTTCCCCAAAGGGCATTAGTATTCCACCCAGCAGTAAAAGTGAACATTCAACCCTTAGAATTTAAAATGGAGGAACATCTGCGTATTTTTCCTGCAGAAAGAGGCAGAATGAGGAAAGAGTCTGAGATGAGAGAATGGCAGAGAAAAAGAGAGGAAATAGAAAGAGGCAGAAGTCAAACAGAAAGACAGAGGGAAGGGCACATAGAATTAGAGAATGGGAGACAAGCAGAGAGATACAAAGAGAGAGATAGGCCCCGAATTTCGTTGGGCTCTATGCTGCGCTAACGTAACTTCATCGGAAGTGTGACCACACAACGACAGAAAAGCCAAGGAAATTCAGGGCCATTTTTTTTTTAACTCTCATCTCTGAGTAGATTAACTCATTCTAAAGTAATTTTTATGATAATTTGTTGATAATGAGCAAGCAACTAAAATTACACTTGCCTGATGAATTTGCAAAATAGTGAAATTAAAACTGAAATGCAGATCTACATCTCAAAGTGAAACCCTTAAGAGCATATCTAATTTTCTCTCTCTCTAGATATACAAAGACTTCTAGAATCATCTGGGAATGGTAAGAAACTTTGGGATATTTTTCATGTGAACAAAGTAATTCGTAATTTGATAAACCGAGAATGTGCTTCATTTGGTAAACTCTTCATGTCATGGATAGGTTGTAAACCCAACTGAAGAAATGTTACGTTTTGGGAGCTGAGACACACAAGGGTATCAACTTATCTTGGGTGATAGAGCACTAGGAGCAATATCTAATTGCCAGCCCGGGCTGCAGATAGACTAGCACCCATTTTGCACTCGCACCCAAGGTGAACTTATACCCCACAATGTCCACTTACTGCACCATATAAAGATTTCACCTCTCTTGACCATTAAAAGGATCTCTTAGACCCTATCTCCAATCACCTCCACTACCCCTGACCCTATTGTCAATCACCTCCACTACCCCTGACCCTATCGTCAATCACCTCCACCCTCTGACCCTATCATCAATCACCTCCTTACCTCTGACCCTATCGTCAATCACCTCCACTACCCCTGACCCCATCGTCAATCACCTCCACCCTCTGACCCTATCATCAATCACCTTCACCCTCTGACCCCATCATCAATCATCTCCACCCTCTGACCCCATCGTCAAACACCTCCACTACCCCTGACCCCATCGTCAATCACCTCCTTACCTCTGACCCTATCGTCAATCACCTCCACCCTCTGACCCCATCGTTAATTACCTCCACCCTTTGACCCCATCGTCAATCATCTCCACTACCCCTGACCCCATCGTCAATCACCTCCTTACCTCTGACCCCATCATCAATCACCTCCTTACCTCTGACCCCATCGTCAATCACCTCCACCCTCTGACCCCATCGTCAATCACCTGCACCCTCTGACCCTATCGTCAATCACCTCCTTACCTCTGACCCCATCGTCAATCACCTTCACCCTCTGACCCTATCGTCAATCATCTCCACTACCCCTGACCCTATCGTCAATCACCTCCCCCCTCTGACCCTATTGTCAATCACCTCCACTACTCCTGACCCCATCGCCAATCACCTCCACTACCATTTTAAACTTGTCTTCAATTATCTCCCCTACCGATATTCCCAGTTCCTGCTCCATATCTGAAGCTCCCCCCATCCCCCAATGCCTTTAGCTGTTTTACTTCTCTGAAATGTAGGCTCTTGCTGTTTGTGTTGTACAATCACGATACATGTTCTGTGATTTGGATCTGTTCTGTATAGCACATGAAATTGCTGTTTTCACTTAAAGAGGCAAAAACAATGGCTGGAATTTTGCCTACATGAGCGGGTCTGGTGTATGCGGTGTCCGTGGCGGGTCGCGACCCCGCTGCTGGCTCCATCCCGCTGTTGAAAATTAACTTACCTTAATGGGGGCCTATTAAGCCCGGCCCAATTAGATGGAGCAGGTCTGGTGACATCATTCATGATGCATTTTCAGCTGGGATTCTTAAAGGGACCCTGGCCACATTACATTTAATGTTTTAATCTAACAAAATGGGTGTTGAATCTTTACTCCAAAATAATATAATAAAAGCTATATATGAGTGACAAAGAAATAGTAAAATAATATTATCATTAAGTAAAATGACACAATCTACAAATACAATCAAGAACATAATTAAAAACGTACATTAATTGGGAAGTTATTGGTGCTTTAGTCACAAATCTGTAGACTTTTGTATCAGTAACTGGTACAAATAAAAGATGTGTGTGTGTTGTTAATACATAAAATTAAGCAAATTTTAAATGTAATTGTAAAGGGGTGGATTTACAATCTTATGCAAGTTCAGCGGAAGAGCTGCGGAATCCCTGACAAACAGTGTAAGTGGTGCTTACAATGTGTTTCTGGGATTTCTGCAGCTCTTCTGTTGAAGCTAACAATGGACAAGTGAGAGAACCTCTGCAGAAATTCACCCTAAAGTCTCAGAAAAATTAAATTAGTTATATTCAGGGACTGAAAGCAAATTGAACCAGTGGAATGAGTGATGAGAATGAAATTGTTGCAGTTGATGACTTGATTTAATGTGTAACTGGACAATCACAGTATACTTTGAGAAAAACCTGACCAGAAACAACTCAAAAATGTATTTAATGGTATATGTCATTTTTTATAGTGCAGATCAATTCACTGCAATTACTGTTGAGTTGGAAGGCAACAGCCGAGAATGGCCAGTGAAAAATGTATTTCCCTCACCATCCAGGGTAGAAGGGGAGCCTTCAGCACTCACATCCCTTCAGGAATTTCTGAATTAACATTTACCAGTAGCTTTTCAAGTAGAACAGAATCTCCATCAATCTGTTAGCTGATGTAATCAACATGTTTTTATTTTGGTTTGATTTCTATGCTGTCAAATAATCAGCTGGAGCAATGGCCACGGAACTCCCGCCTCAGGTTGACAGACGTGGTTCCCGAGCTGCGTGAATCCCGTGGCCATGCAGGGAAATTTAAGAAGTAAGTGAAAAAAGGCGCTTAAGTGCCTGTAAACTACCTGATAATCATCTCAATTGGGTCCCCCGCCACTGCCGATCGGGTCAGCTCCATGATGACAGACGTGCCTGGGGGAAAGGCGTGTGAGAGCGAGGTGACAGCAGGTTCCCGACCCACTGTCAAAAATAACAACTTTCCCACCCGACCCACCACCACTCCCACCCCGGAAAAATCCGGCCAATATTTAGTGAATGGAGGCTGGTTTGGGTTTTCTGAATATGTCTGTTATAAATGAGTGCCCATTAGAATCAGGTCTGGTATAACTGCACCTTTGATGGTGTCTTTCTGGCAAACACATATTGCTCCACTAATTAGTGGCACGTAGTAGCAGCTCCATAGTGCACGCAACAGTCTCCCTGAAGCAGTTTGTTAATCTCCCTGGTTCCTACCTGAAAGTTGTAAGGGATGTGATTGTATCAGTGCTATTGAAAAAGTGTCAGTTTGGCTCAGTGTTAGCACTCTTGGTTCTGAGTCAGAAAATTTCAAGCCCCACTCCAGGACTTGAGCACATGATTTAGATTGATACTTCAGTGCAGTACTGAGGGAGTGCTGCATTGTCGGAGGTGGTGCCATCTTTTGGATGAGGCATTAAACCAAAACACTCAGATGGACATAAAAGATCCCATGGCAATATTAAAGAACAACAGGGGAGTTCTCCCGATGTCCTGGTCAACATTTTACCCTCAGCCAACACCACCAAAAACAAAACCGGTTAACTGGTCATTCATTTCACATGCTGTTTGTGGGACCTTGCTGTGTGCAATTTGACTGCAGCGTTTCCTGCATAACATAGAATCATAAAAAGAAAGAAAGAAAGTCTTGCATTTATATAGCGCCCTTCACAGCCTCAGAACGTCCCAAAGCACTCTACGACCAATTAAATACTTTTGAAGTGTAGTCACTGTTGTAATATAGGAAACACAGCTGTCAATTTGTGCACAGCAAGCTCCCACAAACAGCAATGTGATAATGACCAGATATTCTGTTTTTAGTGATGTTGATTGAGGGATAAATATTGTCCAGGACACTAGGGAGAACTGCCCTGTTCTAAGGCCTTGACATCCTAAAGTGTGGTCCAGAATTGAATACAATACTCCAACAGTGACTGCACATCAAAAGTGCTTCAGTGGCGATGAAGTGCATAACAATGTCCTGAGGACATGAAAGGAGCCACATACCTCTTTACCACCCACTTTTCTGTAAATAATCAGCTGCACTGAACTGGTCTCCTAGTTTGTATCCTCAGAATGTCCAAATGGACAGGCACAGCTTCAATAAAGAAAATATCTATCACACTTGAGAAACCCTACCGAATGGTTTGATTCCATGCTCAATGATGCCAGCACAATTCTATGTCTGGGAACCATTACTAGAGGAGCAGAGCTCAGGGATACAGTGGAGTTCCCAAACAGTTACCAACTTCAGATCTATATGATGGCAGAGCTTTTGCTACAAATTGAGTCACTAGATACCTGTTTTCAAAGCTCTAAAATTGTGGTGATCCCGGGGTCCGCAATAGAACATAGGAACAGGAGGAGGCCATTCAGCTCCTCGAGCCTGTTCCGCCATTTAATTAGATCACGGCGGATCTGTATCTTAACTCCATCTACCTGCCTTGGTTCCAAACCTTTAATACCCTTGCCTAAAAAAAATTATCATTCTCAATTTAAAAATTTTCCATTGACCCCCCAGCCTCAACAACTTTTTGGGGAGAGAGTTCCAGATTTCCACTACCCTTTGTGTGAAGAAATGCTTTCTGATATCACCCCTGAACGGCCTGGCTCTAATTTTAAGGTTATGCCCACTTGTTCTGGGCTCTCCCACCAGGGGAAATAGTTTCTCTCTATCTACCCTCTCAACTCTTTCAATCACCTTCAACACCTCAATTACATCACCCCTTAATCTTCCATACTGAGGGAATACAAGCCTCGTCTGTGCAACCTGTCCTCATAATTTAACCCTTTGAGCCCCCGTATTCCTCTGGTGAATCTGCGTTGCATCCCCTTCCAAGGCCAATATATCCTTTTTGAGGTTTGGTGCCCAGAACTGAATGCAGCACTCTAAACGGGGTCTAACCAGAGCTTTATATAACTGGAACATAACTTCCACCCCTTTGTATTCCAGCCCCCTTGAGATAAAGGCCTACATTCCATTAGCATTTGTAATTACGTTTTGTACCTGTCCATTAGCTTTTAGTGACTTTTGCACTTGGACCCCTAAATCTCTCTGTTTATCCACAGTTCCTAGCTTCTCACCACATGGGAGAGGCTCCTCACCACCAATCTCCTTGGCAGGATCAGAGACCAAGCCTGATTATCTAAACTTCCTCTCACAGATGAGGATGTGTAGGTATCATATATGGGCAGAAATGCTGGGCTAGATTTTTGTCTTCACTGCCTTGGCACTAAAGGTGGAAATCGAATACCCCACATTCTTCTGACAATTCTCCTCTGCGGATGTATTTCAGGTTGGGCTTTGTGAAATCCCAAACAGAGCAGGGTGACTTTCCTGTCAACTGGCAACGAACATATTCAAAAGCCTCGGCCAATGCTGCTCTGTAACTGGCCAATTAGTATCTGCACAAAAGCACCCCTGAGTCCTCAGGTGGAAGCCCTTAGTTGTGCGATTGAGGGAAATGCTAAGTGGAAGCTGAGATCAGCAACTTGCCATGTGAGAATTGAAGGTGTGCATCCATGTTCTATGACTTCATGGCACACCACATTACAGCACAGGTAAGCAACCCACAGAGACCAGAGCCTCGATTTTCTCTCCTGTGTGATGATGTCAGGCACTGGTTTAACCAGCGCCCATACATTAGGACTTAAATAAAATAATATTTACATCTATACTGCTTTATCGATTTTAAAATTCTCATCTATGTTTTCAAATCCCTCCATAGCCTCTCTCCAGCCCCCTCCAGCCCTACAACCCTCCGAAATCTCTGCACTCCTCCAATTCGAGCCACTTGCGCATCCCTGATCTTCTTCGTCCACCATTGATGGCCATGTCTTTAGCTGTCTAGGCTCTAGCCTCTGGAATTCCCTCCTTGAACCTCTCCGCCTCTCTCTCCTCCTTTAAGAAGCTCCTTAAAACCTACCTCTTTGACCAAGCTTTTAGTCACCTGTCCTAATATCTCCTTATGTGGCTCAGTGTCAAATTTTGTTTAATAATCGCTCCTGTGAAGCACCTTGGGATGTTTTACTATGTTAAAGATGCTATATAATTGCAAGTTGTTATCATGTTAATACAACTTAAAAGTGCTTCCGACAAGGAAATACTTTTGAAATATGGGCTGCGATGCTGCCGGCGCTCAGAGGGCGGGTTTGGAGGCAGGTCAGGTGTTAAACTCGCAATGATTGACGGCGGGTCAGAAACCCGCTGCGAACCCGCCTCCGTGTGAGTTTCAAGAGTGTTGGGTCTGCGATTTCTCAACAGACCCGACACCAAGCGGCGGGTAAGGGAGTTAAGGCACTTAACTCCTTGTTAAGTGCTTGTTAACTGCTATTTTGAGAGCCTTTTGCAATTTTCCAACATTTGATTTCAGGTTTCACGACATTCGGAGATCACGCCAGGTAAGTGTGTCGGGAAGACCAACGAGCTGGAAACTCCACAGCTGCAACTGTAGTCTAAAAGCTGCACTTTCACATCTGCTCAATTACAAATGTCAGAGGTTGCTGATTTCACAATTTGGGAGACTGTCTTGAGGCTGTAAGTGTCTGTTGCTAACTCTATATTCACTGTCACCTGCATTGCTGGACATAAAAGGCGCCCTCACCCCTTCACTGTGCCACCTCAAATTGGGATCACACAAATGGCAACGATGTCAAATGTTCATACAAGATTAATTTATTCCAACATAATAAAAGAACAGAAACTTTACATTGAATTCTATCAGAACACCCAAGTGAGTACCCTTGTGATCATTTATGTGTCAGTTTTCTCTTACGCGTGCTTCTACGTTGTGCTACCCCTGTGGCTTCAGCAGATGTAGAGACAGCCTGCTCACTTCCGTGCTGCGCCTGCTTGGACACCTTTGGCAGTCGTCCTCTGGGTTTTGGAGCCCTTGAAGGCCTCGCCTAAGGATACTTCTCCTGCAGCTGCACAGGGGCAGACTCGGCCATCACTGCTCCGGCAGTCATCTGGGGCTCTGACCGAGGGGTTGGCAAGGGGATGGAAGCTGGAGTGCTTGGAGAGGAGCCCCCACTTGCATGTCGCCTTCCATCATCCCTCTCATGGGCCACCCGCACTTCGCTGCTACCAAGTAACTGGAGAGCACCTTGCTGCATATCAGTGCGGCCATGAGGACCCGTCTCTGTACTGAAAGTCCTCATAACGGGGCGTCCATGTACCTCTGGTTCCTCTCCACGATAGCTGCCCATCTACCCTCCATAGCTGACCATCTATTTAGAAGAGTCACCATGTTCATTTGAGTCTGGCGATTTATGTCCTCCATGGAGGTTGCTATCCTTTCCATGGCGGGACTTACATTCGCCATTGCGTGCACCACGGCATTGCTCATGTTTGAGATGGACTCCTCCATTCATTGCACACTCACAGTCACCGTGGTTGCAAACCCAGTCAGAGCCTCATGCACTTGTTCCTGAAACTCTCTTTCTGGATGGGCCCCGACGCTCAGCGTCTACATGCAGCTGAGCAGAGCTGGGAGTGTCCTGCGGCCTCTGATGAGGACTCTCCACTGCTGTCCCTGTCTCCACCATCTGTTCTTGCTCACTCGTACGTTGTGATACACCAGGTGACAACACTACTCTATCTTGCATTGGATCCACCGAGGTGTGCGTCTCTGCGCTGGTGCTAGGTGCTATCATTTCTGCTGACCCTGCTCCCTCAGAGGATGCAGCATCCTCTGAGGAGTGCTCCGGCTCTTCCTCCTGGACAGTAGGGAGGGGGGCTCTTGATGGTCCTGTGGGAGAGTAAAGACATGAGTTAGACATGTGATATGTAGATTGCAGACACATCCCATTGTGCACATGATGAGCATTCAATTTCTAATGACATCAGATGCCATATATGTCACTCATGAAAGCCAAATAAGATAGATGGAAAAGCATTCTGTCACCAGGTTGTTCAACTGAGCCCGTCTCTCCATCCCCCACTTTGAGCTGTTCAACTGATCCTACAATTTCCAGAGCGGCCTCCTCAGCGTTAGTCAGCTGTGATAAGGATGGTGGTCCTCCTCCTGTTCTCTCCCTCTCCCTCTTATTGTGGGCTCTCTTTTCCTGCAATGAGGGAAAGAAGTGGAGTTTCAGTGAGAGTGATGGAATGAGTGTAAAGAATGGATAGGATAATGTTTAGAAGGAGATTGTGAAGGAGTGGGTTCCCACAACAAAGTTCCCTCCTTTTGAGTTGTTAGTTGCTGTCATTGCATAACCTTGAGGGTGGGTGTGAGGGGTGCATGCTAAGATGGGGAAGTGAATCTATGCATCGGAAGAGAGGGATGGGGGGTGATGCAAGGGGTGTTAGGTTGAGTCAGGATGTGCAGGGGTAGGGTTAGCAATGCAGAATGATGGGGATGTGATGACAGGCACAGCAGAATTAAGGGAAGTGAGCTTTTAATACTCACTTTTCCAGAACGCAGGAGATCATTGAACCTTTTCCTGCATTGGACCCAGGTGCGTCTGTACACAGACCTGGCATTGACCTCCTCAACTTTTCGCAGCCTTTGTCTGCTGAGGAGGTTTCCTTCTTCCATCAGCTGGGTACAGGACCTCCCGACATCCTCTGACTCCCTCCACAAGAACATGGAGGGAGTCCCCGTTGAAGCGGGGAGCTGCCTTTTGTTTCCCTGCAGACATCATGGTGAGAAGCAGCAGTCAGAAGCACCAGAAACCACCTGAGATCTAACGGGAAATGGTTCCCTTAAATGCACTGGCTGCAAACGCGACAGCACATCAGCTGACCAGAGCCGCACCCTGTGCTAAGGGCGGGTAACCCACAGCGGGCTTCACTAGGCCAATCAACGGAAAATTGTGTCAGCAGACCGGCAGGAGCCGGCAGCGGGGCGGGAACCCGCCCACTACCGTTCCCGACGCAAACCCGCCTCCAGGAAGAAAATCACGGCCGTGATGTCTGTTGCTAATTCAAGCAAAGATAGTGTAGTAGAGGAGAGGCTCGTGTAATTCTCCTTGTGAAAAATAAAATTGAAAAATAATGCCTGGATCAAGGAGACTGGATCAGGAGATGCTCCCCTCAATCCATAGGAACATGTTCCAAATTCAATTACTTTCCCTGACTTGTTTTTCCAAGGGCAATGTATTAAAATATCTTTTGGAATTTAGAGATGTGAGTTTGAATCCCTCCACCTCATAATGACCGAGAGAACAGCAGCAAAGTTCAGACTCATCCTCAATCTCAGAAAGGTTAACAATGTCCCTAAGAAGGAGATGTTCAACATGGCCACCTTGCCCATTATAAAGCAAGTTACTGTTCCTAGGAGACTGGATGGTACCTATTGACAGCATGGACGCCTACTATTAACTAGTATTAAAGGTAACCCTGTGGTTATGGCACTGGATTAGCAAGCCAGAGGTCGTGAGCTCAAATCCATCTTGGTGAGCTGAAAAATTGCTGGCACCGGGAAAAAAATATGACTATGAAAGCTGTCAGATTGTTGTAAAAACCCAACGTGTTCATTATGATGTGGAGGGATTGAAACTCACATCTCTAAAGACCTAAAGACATTTCAATGCATTGCCCTTGGAAAAACAAATCAGGGAAAAATAACTGAATTTGGAACATGTTCCTCTGGGCAAGTTCACTAATGCCCTTCAGAGAAAAGACCTGTCACCCCATCCAGTTCTGACAAAGGGTCATCGACCTGAAAAGTTAATTCTGTTTCTCTCTCCACAGATGCTGCCTGACCTGCTGAGTATTTCCAGCATTTTCTGTTTTTATTTCAGATTTCCAGCATCCGCAGTATTTTGCTTTTGTGTCAACCCACCTTGCCTGACCTACATGTCCACACGATGGAGTTCACACTTAATATCCTCAGGTTAAATACAATGGACAATACATATGGCCTTGCCAGTGTTGCTCACATCCCAAAAACAAATTTGAAAAAGAATTACCAAATGCCACAGATATTACAATCAGTTTCAGGTAGCAGGCAAATCCCAATTGAATGACATACCTGCCAGCCTCACTCTGGGCTCAAATTCTTTGCAAAAAGCTTCTTGAGTAACCCAAACCCAAGCCTAACCTTTGATATCTCTGATTGGCTACTCTGAAGGAAGCAATCTACATCCAGTCTCTGAAACCTCACAGCCTAGTAATTGATGCAATTACGTAGCAAACACCAATCTGATAGATTTGGTGAGTCTTATGTTAAAGTGGTTCAGTGATTTAAAAATCTTGGAAACAAAAAATCTGTTTTTAAGTCCAGCAAATTTGTTTGGCACGTCAACAGTAAAGAAAGGCAGGAAAAACTTTAATTTCTATAGCACCCTTCATGACCTCAGGATGTCCCAAAGCGTGTTACTGCCAATGAAGTACTTTTGAAGTGTCGTCAAATGTAGCAGCCAATTTGCCCACAGCAAGGTCCCACAATCAGCCATGAGATAAATGATCAGATAATCTGTTTTAGTGATGTTGGTTGAGGGATACACATTGACACTGGGAGAATTCGCCAGCTCTTCTTCAAATAGTGCTGAGGGATCGTTTACGTCCACCTGAGAGGGCAGACGGTTTAAAGTCTTCTCTGAAAGATGGCACCTCTGACAGTGTAGCACTCCTTCAGTACTCCACTGGAGTGTCAGCCTAGATTGTGTGCTCAAGTCTCTGGAGTGGGACTTGAACCCATCAACTATTCTGATTCAAAGGAGAGAGTGCTACACACTGAGCCAAGGTGGAGACCCATTCAGGGAGCCCCACTGAAATACGTTATTAAGAAAAAAACACAGTGGAGGGAATAGATTTCAATCAAGTAAAGTTCCAATCAGGTCATATCTCAATAACGTTTGATTGCATATCAGCAAATATAACAAGAGCATCTACGGAGCTTAAATCTTTCAAAACATTTCTCCTTGTTCGCTTTTCTCCCTTTTAAAATGAGAATTTACCTCCCACATTTAGGAGTGGGAACGATCCTCTATTTACTCTTATGGAGTAAGTTGTCATGTTTATTGCGTGAGTCTTGAGCAGAGTAGATTGCTAAAGTATGTGGCAGCCAATGCATCACATAGGTCAGGCTGCTTATTTTAGAAGAATTTTTCTGCTAATTTCAACGACGACAACAACTTGCATTTATATAACATCTTTAACATAGTAAAACATCCCAAGGTGCTTCACAGGAGCGTTATCAGATAAAATGTGACACCGAGCCACATAAGGAGATAGGAGGACAGGTGACCAAAAGCTTGGTCAAAGAGGTAGGTTTTAAGGAGTAGCTTAAAGGAGGAGAGAGAGATGGAGAGGTGGAGAAGTTTGGGGAGGGAGTTCCAGAGCTTAGAGCCCTGGCAGCTGAAGGCATGGCCACCGATGGTGGAGTAATGGGAATCGGGGTTGCACAAGAGACCAGAATTGGAGAAATGTAGAGATTTCAGAGGCTTGTAGGGCTGGAGGGGTTACAGACATAGGGCGGGCGAGGCCATGGAGGGATTTGAACACAGGGATGCGAATTTCCTTGCTAATCAGTATGAATATAAAATACCTTATCTTAGGAATTTAAAAAAATGGTGAATTGGTCAATGATAAAATGTGTACATTATTGTAAAGATCATAACCATCCAACTAAATGATGCTTTTTGCAGAATACTCTGAAACAGACCGTTCAACAAGTGAAGAAGACAATGGTAAGAAGTCATTGATCCATTAAAATGAGAAAAAGCAATGTAGAATTCATTCAATCCAGCTCTCCTGATGTCTCTGTGGGTAATTGGCCATTCAGATCAGATAGCACCATGGTGTGATCCCTGGTCTGTGTTGAGTTAGCTGATCCCAGCTACGATAGCGTGTGACCACACTGTCCCTAGCTTGAAGAAGCAAAAAAAAATCAAACAGGTTTCCTGCTCCTGACCTCTAACTGAGTACCTCAGTTGGAAAGTGTGGACCTTGGGTGAGGATACGATTGGGCTGGCCTGTGATAACTGCCACAGCCAAATAGCCCACCAATACTGGCCATCTAAACTCACAGATGAAGAAAGGTCACTTGAATGAGGTGCCTGAGGACTTTTGTCCAATGAACTCCCCAGCACAAATCAGTACCTTCAAGAGAGGAGAGAAAAGAAATAAAAGAACGACTTGCAATTCTATAGCTCCTTTCACACCCTCAGGATGTTCCAAAGCTCTTTACAGCCAATGAAGTACTTCTTACAGTAGTCACTGTTGTAATGTAGGAAACGCAGCAACCAGTCTGCTCACAGCAAGCTCCCAAAAACAGCAATGTGATAATGACCAGATAATCTGTTTTAAGTGATGTTAGTTGAGGGATAAATATTGACCAGGACACCGGGGAAAACTCCCCTGCTCTTCTTCAAAATAGCGCCACGGGATCTTTTACGTCCACCTGAGAGGGCAGATGGGGCCTTCGTTTATCCTCTCATCTGAAAGACAGTGCCTCCGACAGTGCAGCCCTCCCTCGGTACTGCCTTGGAGTGTCAGCCTAGATTTTGTGCTCAAGTCTCTGGAGTGGGACTGTGAACCCACAACCTTCTGACTCAGAGGCAAGAGTGCTTTCCGCTGAGCTACAGCTGAGCGAGAGGAGTAAAGTGGGGGTGAGGGGTAAGAGCCTTCCATATATCATGGGCGAGTTGCTTATTCAATAGGGAAAATCTCTTAGTGACTGGGCCACAAGCATGCAATTTTCCTTTTCCTCTGTTATATTTGGGTGAGACATTGGGCTGGATTTTCCTCCACTTACCACCTGAAATTGGATAGGATAGCGACAGAAAATATGGCCACATTGGGCGGTGAGGCCTATAGCTGCGTTCACTCCCGGAGCTTGATTTCCTTCGCCCCGCCCCTGTTGGATGATAAGCCCCACCCTGCTTGCTTCATATAAATGCCAGCAGGGAAACAGGGACTCAGACCTCAGACAGTTTCCCTCCTTACCACCTGTGCCTCCACCGACCCCAGGGACCGCCAGGAGAAGGGTGATGGTAGGCTCCTGGGGTAGTGGCAGCAAGACACCTTGGGTGCTCAATGGAGGGAAAGGGCCTACTAGTGGCCTCCTTTCCCTCCATGATGGCTCAATAAGTGGATTAACCATGATCGGATTGAATGGCAGAGCAGGCTCAAGAGGCCAAATGGCTTACTCCTGTTCCAATGTTCCTAAAGATCCAGCCTCTGATGCCCATTCTTGATTGTTCTTTGGTACATGCCAAGCTATCTTAAAATAGAGAAGGACTGATGGTTCCATGGCGATCAGCAGCAGCAGAGTGCCCCAGTAGCTCAATGCACTCAGATTTCCAGTTCATGAAGCTGGTTTTCCAGTTCGCATAGTTCATGATCTTCTCCAATGATCATTTTAGCTGAAATCGCCAAAGCCCAGCCAAAAACACGTTTCATGGAGACTGGCATCAAGACCATTTTAATCATCTCCCTACCAATATGGGCAAGATTGCTCATCTCCAACCTCATAGGCTGCCTCAGAGACAGATCCTAGGCATACCTTCATGCTCTTGAAGTCAAGGAAAGAATCAATTTGAAGGAAAGTTTAATTTCGCTCATTTTAATGCACAGATATTTTTGACCATGCAAATTGACATCATACAATCTCAAGCACAAAATAATGCTCGCTGTGGCCTCCTACACTGAGGTGAGGGGTTCCTTGCCTTCCAATGATAGCAACGGTCAGGTACAACGATGGCTCGTGAACAGAAATCTTCTTGAACGAGGGCATCGATGTTATCCCTGCCTGCCCGCAAGAATGCAGCGGGTGAGCGGGTAACTTTGACTGGGTGATTTACCCGCTTGGATCCCACCATCTTCCATTTTCACCGGCTCTTCTGAGCAGGTGGCAAGGACACCCCAGCTGAAACTGACGGGGTCCTTCCTTCTTTAAATATGCAGATCAGGGTTCGACATTATTGGGCTCTGACCGCAATTTTAACTCCGAGCTGATTGGGGAAGCTTCTACGGCTTTCCCGGCACGTAAAGTCAAGTGAGAAGAGGATTGGAGGCAGAAGCGACTGTTCAATGTAAGTTTTTGTTAATTTTCCTTTGTAGGGAGATGGAGCGGGAGTGCTCCTCCAGGTCCCAAAAGGAAAGTTTAGCCCTCCCCTGACCCTGATGCCCCTGTCTCCCCATAAAATGAGACCCCCCAGCCACCACCCCAGAACCCCAGACCCCGCACTTACCTTATGGCCGACGGGAGGCCAAGGACCACTCGAATTTCTGCAGGCCAGCAGCTGCTTACCATCTGGATAATGTCCATTCGGGGCGAGAGGTCGGCCAATCGCATGTTTATGAGGTTAAGATCACCGTGGCTTCATTCTGCCGCGGATGTATGTAAACTTGACTAGAGCTGGTGCTTTACTGCCAGAGACCAGCTGGGAGATAAAATCCCCCGCAGGCCACAAGGTTATTTGATAAATGGAAATTGACTCCTCAGAATCAGTCCAAATGACAGTTAAAAAAAACCAGCTGCATTCTCTATCTGGTAGCAGAAACTGTGCTGCATTAGAAAGTTAAATCAATAGGACGTAGATAGGTCCATGGGGTCGTGAAATTGGACATGGGAAAGGACTCAAAATAGGCAGTATCGCATCGGTTGTCTGTTAGACGCTCGGCCCCATATTCGGTTCCTTCAGAACTGATTATCGACCGTGTCCTATAATGGGCGGCAGAAGCGATTCTGCCAGTTTTGCTTCCCTGCCAAGTGCGATTTCACCACCCCCCCCTCCCTGCCCCCAATATCTTCAGGTTATGAGCCTGTGAGGTCGAAGTTCCAGGTGGGTTCCCCTGATTGTAACTTAGGCAGAAGATCTGAGGAAAGCCCAAAGAAACGGCATAACTTTGGCGCACAATCAGAAGAAGCGCCGCAGAAGTTCACCCGCTTTGTGTTTGTAAATGCAGCAGGATTTAAGATTTACCAGGAACGTAAAATCAAACTGCTGTCAAGATTTGCATTGTATTTACTACCAAACAATAGACTTTAAGGAGCCCAAAGACACCTTGGGGGCAAAATTCGGTTGCTTTGCGCCTCTGGCGTGACGCCGCTGACACCTCCCGCGAAATTCAGCAGGAGGTTGATGACGGTAACCAGTAGTGTCCCGTGGTGCTGCGCGCAGTGCCCCATGCCCCGTGTGCACCCCGGCCGCAAATTTGGCTCGCGCCCCCGACCTACCACAGGGACAGGGGGGCGTTCTTGCAGCCGGGGCGGCAATAATTCAAGGTCAGGTGCCGGGCGGCCACTTTTTTTGTGAGCCGCCTGCCAGCACCTGCCTCCTCTGCCCTCCTGCTGCGGGGTGCCGGCCGCGATCCATCAGCTCGGCACCCCTCGAGTGCCGGGCTCTTTTTCCGGCACCCCGCTCCCTGGTGGCCCAGCAGGGCCCCGGTTCGCGCTGCGCAAGGCTCCTCCCCTTTAATAAGGGGAGGGAGGCCTGCAGTACCGTGGCGCGATGTGCCGGCATGCGTGGCGCTGCTGCACATAGCGGCGCGACATTGAACTGGAGGGCCTCAAGAGGGAGGGGGAGCACTTCCAGTAGCGCCCCACTTCCTGCTTGGGGCGCACGGCCGCTAACCTTTTTGGGGCGCTAAAAGTAGCAAAGTTATCGCCCCAAAGGGGGCGCAAGCCAATTTTTGCCTCCTTATTCTGCCTGAATGTGCAAAAATGGCAGCTCCAACCCGCCGAGATAGCTGCCTCTTGTGCATCCCTAATTTTCATCGCTTCACCATTGGCGGCCGTGCCTTCAGCTGCCGAGGCCCTGAACTCCAGAATTCCCTCCCTAAACCTCTCCACCTCTCGCTCTCGCTCTCTCCTGCCTATAAAATGCTCCTTGAAACCTACCTCTTTGCCCAAGCTTCTGGGCACCTGTCCTAAAATATCCTTCTGTGGCTCGGCATCAAATTATCGCTCCTGTGACGCGCCTTGGGATGTTTAACTACTTTAAAGGTGCTATATAAATGCAAGTTGTTGTTGTACATGAAAGAGCTCATTCAGGTAGCTAGATTACAATTGCCAACATTGCCCATCCCAATGATTTCAAGGCAGCTTTGCAAGAGGCCACTTAGATATTTAGAAGCAGTGTGAAGTAGAATCATAGAAACAACACAGAAAGAGGCCTTTCGGCCCATCGATTCTGTGCTGGCTCTTTCGAAGAGCAGTCCAGTCAGTCCCACTCCCCCGCTCTTTCCCCATATCCCTGTCATTTTTTCTCCTTCAATATTTATCCAATTCCCTTTTGAAGACTACTATTGAATCTGCATCAACCACCCGATCAGGCAGTGCATTCCAAATCCTAACCACTCGCTGTATAAAAATGTTTTTCCTCATGTCGCCTCTGATTTTTTTGCCGATCACCTTAAATCTGTGCCCTCTCGTTATCGACCCTTCAGCCACTGGAAACAGTTTCTCTTTATTTACTCTAAACCCCTCATGATTTTGAACACCTCTATCAAATCTCCTCTTAGCCTTCTCTGCTCCAGGGAGAACAACCCCAGCTTCTCCAGTCTATCCACATAACTGTAATCCCTCATCCCTGGAACCATTCTAGTAAATCTCTTCTGTACCCTCGCCAAAGCTTTCACGTCCTCCCTACAGTGTGGAGCCCAGAATTGGACACAATACTCCAGCTGGGGCCGAACTAGTGTTTTATAAAGGTTTAGCATAACTTCCTGGCTTTTGTACTCTGTTATTTATAAAGCCCAGGATCCCATACACTGAACTAAATGTAAGGGTAATAGACCAGCCGTGAATCCCAATGGAATGAAAATTGGGTGGGATTGATCGGCTCTACTAGTTTACCGCCCAAGATAAAAATTGTACACTCCAAAGCACAGAGAATTTCCAGCAAAATGCTGCCCCACCATGGAGCTACTTTAAGCCCTTTGCTTTTGGCTCAGGTTGCATGGAATTGTGCAAGAAAATCCAATGGTTACAGGCACTGCCCGTGTTAGACCAGACCAGACAGCACAAAGTTTAATCCTCTGTCTATGCTGAGATAGTTAATCTCACCAAGGTTAATGACATGATAGTTGACTTCTGTGTCCTGGGCCTAGGAGTTGATAAATCACAGAATCGTAGAATGATACAGCACAGAAGGAGGACATTCGGCCCATCGTGCCTGTGCCGGCTCTTTGGTAGAGTTATTCAATTAATCCCAGTCCCCTGCTCTTTCCCCATAGCCCTGAATTTTTTTTCCCCCTTCAAGTATTTATCCAACTCGCTGTGTAAAAAAATGTTTCCTCATGTCGCCTCTGGTTCTTTTGCCAATCACCATAAATCTGTGTCCTTTGGTTACCGACCCTTTTACTCCATCAAAAGCATTCATGATTTTGAGCACCTCTCACAAATCTCCTCTTAAACTTCCCTGCTCTAAAGAGCACAATACCAGATTCTCCAGTCTCTCCACATAACTGAAGTCTCTCCTCTTTATCTATTTTTTATCCTGTCCAATATCACTACTGCCTCCTCCTTTACTGCTATATTGGCAGCATCCTCTTCTCGAGTGAAGACAGATTCAAAGTTCTCATTTAGATCCTCAGCCATGCCCACTACCTCCACAAGAAGATCTCCTTTTTGATCCCTAATTGGCCCCACCCTTCCTTTGACTACCTTTTTACTATTTATGTGATTATAAAAGACTTTTGGGTTCCTTTTTATGTTAGCCGCTGATCTATTCTTATATTCTCGCTTCGCCTCTCTTATTCTCTTTTTTAGATCTCCTCTGCACTTTCTATATTCAGCTTGGTTCGCTCCTGTATTATTAACCTTACAATTGTCATAAGCATCCTTTATCTGTCTCATTTTAACTATATATTGAGTCATCTAGGGAGTTCTAGCTTTGGATGCCCTTCCTTTCCCCCTCATGGGAATGTGTTTACTCTATACCCGAACTATCTCCTGTTTGAAGGCCTCCCATTGCTCATTTACTGTTTTGCCTGCCAATTTTTGATTCCAATCAGTCTGGTACAAATCCCTTTTCCACTCTCTGAAGTTAGCCTTCCTCCAGTTAAGTATTTTTACGCTTGTTTTCACCTTGTCCTTTTCCATAAAACGTAAACCTATTCTAAACCTGATGCTATTATGATCACTGTTCCCCAAATGCTCTCTCACTGAAACACCCTCCACTTCATTCCCCAGAACTAGATCAAGCACTACTTCCTTCCCTGTTGTGCTGGAAACACACTGATCAAAAAAGTTTTTTCGTACACATTTCAGGAATTCACCCCTCATTGCCCTTTAAATTTTTACTATCCCAGTCTATATTAGAATAATTGAAGTCCACCATTATCACTTCTCTGTAGTTCTTTCATCTTTCTGTAATTTGCCTACAAATTTGTTCCTCTATCTCTTTTGGTGGCCTATAGTATATACCCAGTAACATCATAAGAACATAAGAATTAGGAGCAGGAGTAGGTCATACGGCCCCTCGAGCCTGCTCCGCCATTCAATAAGATCACGGCTGATCTTCGACCACAACTTCACTTTCCTTCCCGATCCTCATATCTCTTGATTCCCCTAGAGTCCAAAAATGTATCTATTTCAGCTTTGAATATACTCAACAATTCCACATCCACATCCCTTTGGGGTAGAGAATTCCAAAGATTGTCAACCTTCTGAGTGAAGAAATTCCTCCTCATCTCAGTCTTAAATGGCCGACCTCTTATCCTGAGACTATACCCCCTAGTTCTAGACACTCCAGCCAGGGGAAACAACCTCTCAGCATCTACCCTGTCAATCCCCTTCAGAATCTTGTATGTTTCAATGAGGTCACTTCTCATTCTTCTAAACTCCAGAGAGTATAGGCCCAATCTACTTAATCTCTTCTCATAGGACAGCCCTCTCATCCCAGGAATCAATCTAGTGAACCTTCGTTGCACCACCTCAAAGGCAAGTATGTCCTTTCTCAGATAAGGAGAGCAAAACTATGCACAGTACTCCAGGTGTGGCCTCACCAAAGCCCTGTACAATTGTAGTGCGACTTCCTTACTCTTGTACTCCAACCCCCTTGCAATAAAAGCCAACATGCCATTTGCCTTCCTAATTGCTTGCTGTACCTGCATGCTAACTCTCTGTGTTTCCTGTATGAGGACACCTAAATCTCTCTGAACTCCAATAGTTTCTCATTATTTAAAAATATTCTGTTTTTCTATTCTTCCTACCAAAGTAAATAACCTCACATTTCCCCACATTATACTCCATCTGCCACCTTATTACCCACTCACTTAACCTGCCTATATCCCTTTGCAGGCTCTTTGTGTCCTCCTCACTGTTTACTTTCCCATCTAGCTTTGTATCATCAGCAAACTTGGATACATTACACTTGGCCCCCTAATCTAAGTCATTAATATAGATTGTAAATAGCTGAGACACAAGCACTGATCCTTGCGGCACCCCACAAGTTATAGCCTGCCAACTGGAAAATGACCCGTTTATCCCTATTCTCAATGGAATGTATATTCATTGAGAATTTTGGAATATTTCTGTAAATATTTGTCACTGCTTATCTACCGTCATACCTTTTAATCTAATTTCCCAATCTACCTTAGCTAACTCGCCCCAAATACCTATGTAATTGGCTTTATTTAAGTTGAAGACTCTCATTTGGGATTGAAGTATTTCACTCTCAAAATCAATGTGAATTTATCAAATTATTATCACTCTTCCCCAGAGGATCCTTTACTATGAGATGTAAGGGCCTCATTTGCCCCTGTCTGATCCCTTCTATGTAATAGTTCCTCTATTGTTACTTTATTCTAAACAAATAGGGGGAGAAATTCGGTGTTGCCCCGTTTGGGGCGCAATCATCGGCCGGGCGCAAAGTTTAGCGCCTGGCGCTAATTATCGCCTCCGACTGCAAACTTGGCTTCTATCGCCCTGGAGGTGATTGGAGCGCTAAATCAGGTGCTACACACCTCTTTTAAGGCGCTAACGCCGAGGAGCGAGGCGCTACCTCAGAGCGCTGGCGAAGCTCATGTGATGTCAGTCAGCAATGGAACACAGACACACTGGCGCTGGCCAGTTCTTAAAGGGGAGGGTCGATCTTGCTCTCCATCCACACCCTGCTCATTGCAGCCTTGAATCTCAGCCTGGAGAGACCCATACATCAAATCTGCTGGAAAGAACAATGGAGAGGCCCAGGGAAAGAGCTCAGAGTGCAGCCCCCAAAGTCTCTTCTAAATCGATGCAAGGAAGATCAAATGAAAACCAACCTGCAAAGTGCTGCTCAGTACCCAAAACTCCTCAACACAACATTGAATATCTCCAGAAGTCTCTCTCTCTCACTCAGAATGCGTGGTGCAAAAATGTCGCCGACAAAAAAAGGCAGGAAGCGGTAGCCTTTAAATAACGCTCCCCCAGTCCCTTCCTGACTGCAAAACGCTCCCCTCAACCTGTCATTGCTAGCGGCAGGCGGAAAGGCAGGGAGCGCCACTCAATATCTGGTCTGGGGTGCTATCAGGGCGTTGCATGCTCAACTGATGTCACGATCTGCGGGCACAGGAAATCGTGGCGGTAGTGTTTAGCGCCACCGCAAAATGTCTGGTCAATTTCGTGAGCGGCACAAACATTGCCGCGCCCGGGCGCTAGTTGCAATGCGCCCCATTAGCGCCCTCTTAAGGCGCTAACGGGAGGCGCAAAGCAACCGAATTTTTCCCCCATAAACTCTCAGCCCTTACATCAGCCCAGAAATTCACCTCTCCGGCTTGCCGCGGGGGTAAGGATCGCGCGCGCACTTACCTACCGCGCCTGCCATTGTGTTTTGGGCCCACGGGAACTTCAGCTCCTGGGCCTGCTCCAAGTGCCAGCGCGCAGTGCTTGCGTGTCCCAGGGGCGTAGTTAGTGCGATGCGTCCCCTGGGATCACGTGGGCCATGGAGAGCCAATAGCAGCAGACCATCTTTCATTCATAGATTTGACAGGAAGTGCTGTCAAATCTGTGAATTGAAATCGGCCCCAAAAGAACAGCTAAACTTAAAATAAATTTTAAAAAAAAACATCACATTTATAAAATAACTATAGTTAAATAAATTAACCACTTTAAACAAAAATGTAAATTTTTGAAAAAATTAAAATACTTTTTAAAAGTGATAAAAATAACCTTACCTTTCTTTAAAGTATCTAAAAAAGATAAACCTGTTGAAATGTTTTTTTAATTATACTTAATTAACCACTTACCTTGTTGAAAACGGGTCCTGCGCCTCCTTTTTATAATGTGGAGATGCCAGCGTTGGACTGGGGTGGACAAAAAAGAGAAGTCGCACAACACCAGATGTTATAGTCCAACAGATTTATTTAAAATTACAAGCTTTCGGAGCTATCCTGCCCCTTCTTCAGGTAGAGTTACTGTGAGGCAATCTACCAGAATTCACAGAATATAAACACAGAGAAAATGCAGAGATTCAATCTTTCCCTACATCAAAGACACACTAAGAGCACAGCCAAGACAATGAGATGTGTCCCAGGGGGTCCAATGTGTCAAAACACCTGCTGGCTGCATATCCTCTCTGTCGTAAGAATGAGCCTTACGCGTGGTGAACTTAAAGTAAGCTTTAATCAACTAAAAAGGTGCTACATACAAAAGAGGTCTTACTCTATGCCTCTCCAGGATCCAACTGATCAGCCCAGTATTTATCCTGGACTAATCACAGGAAGTGATGTAATAAAGTTCGAGTCACAGGAAGCTGTATTGTGTTACCACATTCTCCCCCCCCAAAAGATTAGGAGGCCGGGATGAAGTTCGAGTCACAGGAAGCTGTATTGTGTTACCACATTCTCCCTCCATTTCGTAGCCGCTGGACGAGGGAGAGCCGCACCCGTTTGGGTTCTCGTAGCGGTAGAGGGCCCCTAGCCCGTTTACCCGCCGCGGGCCGTGGACCAGAGTCCGAGTGATCCAGCCCGCTCTGTGAGGGGTCAGGACGATCCTGACTGTGTACTGGTGCCCGAACGGGTGTCGGGCAGGGCTGTGGCAGATCCGTTTCCGAGCGTATGGTACGGGGTGGATCGTGGCTGCGCGTGCGAGCCCCGACGGGCTCGTAGTCAGTCTGCCCCAGGTCGGCACGCTGGAGTGAGGTACCAGCCGGCGTCAGATCCAGATCGTGATGAGAGGCACCTGGCGAGCCCAGAGATGTGCCTGGTACAATATCATCCCCTGGTGTCCCTCTATGTTTCGGTGGGCAGGGAGCCAGATCCCGCAATGACACGGTAGATTCCCGACCGTCAGGATACCGAATATAGGCGTAGGTAGGGTTGACGTCTGTGAGCTCAACCTCATCTACCAGGGGGTCATTCTTAGACGCCCGAACATATCTTCGGAGTAGCACTGGTCCCGGTGCAGTCAGCCACGACGGGAGAGATATCCCATAGGATGAGCGACGCTGAAATCGGAAGAACCGTTCATGAGGTGTCGTATTTGTGGCGGTCGAAAGGAGGGACCGTGTGGAGTGTAATGCGTCTGGAAGTACTGCTTCCCATTGCTGGTTGGGTAGGCCCCGAGATCTCAAAGCCAGACGTACCGCATTCCAGATGATAGCGTTAAAACGCTCAACTTGCCCATTCCCGACCGGATGATAAGGCGTCGTTCTGCTGGCAGCAATACCCCGTTCCGAGAGATAGGCCTTGAGTTCTCCTGACATAAAAGAAGGGCCCCGATCCGAATGAACATAGGATGCCATGCCACAGAAAGCAAATACCTGCTCAAGGCAGCTGATAACCGTGGTCGTCAGCATATTGGGGCAGGGAAAGGCAAATGGAAAACGGGAATACTCATCGACCATGGTCAATAGATAAGTGTTGCGAGTTGAAGAGGGCAACGGCCCCTTAAAATCGATGCTAAGCCGTTGCATTGGCTGGGTCGCATGTATGAGTATACCACCCGAGGGGCGGAAAAACTGAGGTTTCAATTCCGCACAGACTCTGCAGTCCGAGCACATCTTCTTTACATCCCCGGTAGAGAATGGGAGATTTCGGGACCGCACGAAGTGTAGCATGCGAGTAACGCCCGGATGACACAACCCATCATGGATGTCTACGAGCGTAGAGGGTACCATGGCGGAGCAGAATGCTCGTGTGAGGGTATCTGGAGCCACATTCTCCTTGCCAGGTCGATAGTGGATGGTGTAACCAAAAGAGGCCAATTCCAGCCGCCAAAGCTGGATTTTATTATTTTTAATTTTGGTCCGTTTTCGATTATCGAGCATGAAGGCGACCGATCGCTGGTCCGTGATTAAGGTAAAGTGCTGGCGAGCTAGGAGATGAGTCCACTTCCGTACTGCCTCTATGATGGCTGTAGCTTCTTTCTCGACTGGAGGATGATGTAGCTCAGCCCCTTGAAAAGTCCTGGACAAAAATGCCACCGGACGACCTTCCTGATTCAGAGTGGCCGAGATCGCCACCTCCGAGGCATCACACTCAACAACAAAAGGAAGACTCTCATCGATGGAGTGAAGAGCCGCTTTCTCCAACTGTTTTTTCAGGAGGTTAAAGGCTGCAACAGCCGCTGTGTCTAGTGGGAATGTGCTGGCCTTCAGTAGAGGTTGGATTCGGTCCGAGAAGTTAGGAATCCATTTAGCATAGTATGCAAACAGGCCGAGGGCCCGGCGCAAGGAGGCCGGATTCTTAGGTGGCGGGAGTTCTTGGAGTGGGCGAAGCCTTTCAGGGTCAGGTTTAATGATGCCATTGCCCACACAATAGCCAAGGATGTTGATGGTTGGTTGTGACTCAATGGATTTAGCCGCATTTAATGTCAAATTACGGTGCTGGAGTGCATCCCAAAATCGTTGGAGATTGGCGTCATGTTCCCGCTGATTGCGACCTGCGACAGTAATATTGTCCAGATAAGGAAACGTATCCTTCAAGTCTTCCTGTTTGACCAGGTCATCCATTGCTCGCTGGAAGACAGCCACTCCATTAGTGACCCCAAAGGGGAGGCGACGAAATTGATACAGCCGTCCATTGGCTTCAAAGGCCGTATACTGCTTGTCTGAGACCTTCAAGGGTACCTGATGATAGGCACTTTTCAGATCATATGTTGAGAACACCGTGTACTCAGCCAGTTTATTAACCATATCATCGATGCGCGGCAATGGGTATGCGTCCAAGTCCGTATATTGATTGATGGTCTGTGAATAGTCAATGCACAGCCGTTTCTTGTGAGGTTGTAGAGGGTTCTTAACAATAACGACCTGGGCGCGCCATGGCGACGAACAAGGCTCGATGATATCCTCTGCTAAAAGCCGAGAAATCTCAGCCGCAATAAAAGACTGGTCTTCCTGACTGAAACGTCGTGACTTTGTTATAATCGGTTTGCATCGAGGAGGGATACTGGTAAACAGTGAGGGTTCATCCAGTGAAGCTGCTGACAATGCACAGAACGGTAATCGAGGTCGTATATTAGAAATAGTGAGTTCAGGTTTGGATCCGCCGAACTCAATGGTGAGCTTCTTATGCTGCTTTTGAAAATCTAGCCCTAAGATAAGATCACTACATAAGTCCTTGAGCACCGAAAGCCGGGTGGAGGGATACCTGTGACCATTAAGTGTTATTTCAACCATACAAAAGCCAGAAATTCTGGTATTAAGTGATGACTGAGCCATCGCAATTGCCTGGTCCGATGGGAAAACATGTAGCTTTAACTCTGCAACAATCTGTTCCCTAATGAAACTATCAGTGCTACCTGAGTCAATTAAGGCATCTAAAGTATGTCCATTAATTGATGCTTTTGTAGCTGCATGGAATAGGTTCTGAGGACAAGCAGCTGTAATTGGTGTCGTTGCACAAAGAGTGGCTGAAACTCTAGGTGTGTTTCTTCGAGAGAAAACCCGAGAGGAAGCACGATAGATTTTAGCCGGAACATCTTGATAGGCCCTTACCGGGGCAGTTCGGTAGGACTTAGCTTGATAAGCCCTCGTAGAGGCTCTTGATAGGCAAACCTTTGCAAAATGACCCTTTTTGTTGCAATGACTGCAAAACGCATTGCGAGCAGGGCAGAATTTCCGAGGGTGAAACTCATCACCACAAAAGAAGCATTTCTTAGATTGCCAAGAGGCTGCCACAGTGGGGTCATCATCCTCTTCATCAGTGAAGTCATCAGATTGATCGTCAGGGATAAAGTCCTCCCTAATAGAGTTCACCTGTGGCCTCTTAAATTGCCTGACTGTAGTTAAGGCAGCAGACCGAGGTCTGGGCACTGTATAAAGGTCTGCATTTCTTTTTGCCAGATCTAGAGAGCAAGCCATGTCATAAGCTCTCTGAAGCTCAAGTGTCTTACTTTCCAGTAGATGCTGGCGTATAAATGGGGAGGCAAGCCCGCAGATGAAAGCATCACGGATCATTTCTTCACGGTACAGCTCAGCTGAGGCCGCCTGAAAGTTACAGTCCATACTAAGTCTGCGAAGCTCTTGGAGGAATTTATCAATGGATTCCTCCGGCCCTTGTTGGGCTGTAGCTAGTAGATGTCTGGCATAGACCTCATTCGGTGTCTTAGTATATAGTCTTTTAAGCGTCCGAATTGCCTCCTCGTAACTGCCCCATTCCTCGACATACTGAAATACATTCGGGGTGACACAGTTGATGAGTATCCGCAATTTTGAGTCATCATCAGCCTTGCAATATTCGAGAAAATTGTCAAACGTGCGATACCAGTGTTTCCACACCTTACCGGCTGCTGGGGTGTTTGGGTCCAAGTCAAGACGCGATGGTTTAAGGATGTTTTCCATGATGGGTGATTCCCTGGATCCTTAGTTTCGAGTTCGTCCAAAAAGTTTGAGTGCGAAGTTTTTCAAAGTTGATTAAATTGTCGTAAGAATGAGCCTTACGCGTGGTGAACTTAAAGTAAGCTTTAATCAACTAAAAAGGTGCTACATACAAAAGAGGTCTTACTCTATGCCTCTCCAGGATCCAACTGATCAGCCCAGTATTTATCCTGGACTAATCACAGGAAGTGATGTAATAAAGTTCGAGTCACAGGAAGCTGTATTGTGTTACCACACTCTCCATTTGGGTTTGTTTCTTGTGTTTGTTTCTTGTGTTTGTTTTTTTAAAAAGCTGGAAAGACCGGCAACGATGTCAAGTCACGTTCTGTAGCGTGACATGAACCCGATATCCCGATTGAGGCCGTCCTCATGAGTGCGTAACTTGGCTATCAGTTTCTGCTCGATGATTTTGCGTTGTCGTGTATCCCGAAGGCCGCCTTGGAGAACGCTAACCCACAGATCCGAGGCTGAATGCCCTTGACTGCTGAAGTGTTCCCCGACTGGGAGGCAACCCTCCTGCCTGGCGATTGTTGCACGGTGTCCGTTCATACGTTGTCTCAGTGTCTGCATGGTCTCGCCGATGTACCATGCTCTGGGGCATCCTTTACTGCAACGTATCAGGTAGACAACGTTGGCCGAGTCACATGAGTATGTACCATGTACCTGGTGGGCCACAGCGAAAAACCGCATAGACCTCCTCAGAAGACGAAAACGGGACACAACCAACAGAGTACCCTACGTCGTCCAGTACTTCCCCGGAGCGGAGAAACTACGCCATGTTCTTCGCAGCCTTCAACATGTCATCGATGACGACGAATACCTTGCTAAGGCCATCCCCACGCCTCCACTACTCGCCTTCAAGCAGCCGCCTAACCTCAAAAGTACCATCGTTCGCAGCAAATTACCCAGCTGTCAGGAGAACAGCGACCACGACACCACACAACCCTGCCACGGCAACCTCTGCAAGACATGCCAGATCATGGACACAGATACCGTCATCACACATGAGGACACTACCCACCAGGTACATGGTACATACTCATGTGACTCGGCCAACGTTGTCTACCTGATACGTTGCAGTAAAGGATGCCCCAGAGCATGGTACATCGGCGAGACCATGCAGACACTGAGACAACGTATGAACGGACACCGCGCAACAATCGCCAGGCAGGAGGGTTGCCTCCCAGTTGGGGAACACTTCAGCAGTCAAGGGCATTCAGCCTCGGATCTGCGAGTTAGCGTTCTCCAAGGCGGCCTTCGGGATACACGACAACGCAAAATCATCGAGCAGAAACTGATAGCCAAGTTCCGCACTCATGAGGACGGCCTCAATCGGGATATCGGGTTCATGTCACGCTACAGAACGTGACTTGACATCGTTGCCGGTCTTTCCAGCTTTTAAAAAAAACGAACACAAGAAACAAACACAAGAAACAAACCCAAATGGAGAGGATATGCAGCCAGCAGGTGTTTTGACACGTTGGACCCCCTGGGACACATCTCATTGTCTTGGCTGTGCTCTTAGTGTGTCTTTGATGTTGGGAAAGATTGAATCTCTGCATTTTCTCTGTGTTTATATTCTGTGAATTCTGGTAGATTGTCTCACAGTAACTCTACCTGAAGAAGGGGCAGGATAGCTCCGAAAGCTTGTAATTTTAAATAAATCTGTTGGACTATAACCTGGTGTTGTGCGACTTCTCATTTTTGTCCTTTTTATAAGCGTAGGTTCTTCACTACTTACCCTCCCGTAGAAACCTGAAAAAAAATCTAAGTTCGCTGCGTGTGCGCAGCCTCTCCCGTGCACGCGGTTCACCTAGGAACTGGTTCCTTCACCAGACCGGAAGTTCCGGTTTCCCGCGCATGCGCAGTGCATGCAGGAAACCGGCACTTCGGGACGCATTACGGGTGAGTACGCACTGTTTACTCACCCGGGAAGGGCCAAATTTTTGGCCCATCATCTCTCTCTAGTGCTATATTGGTTTCTTTGATCAATACTCCATTCTTTTTTTCCTTCCCTATCTTTCCTGAATATCTTGTAGCCAGGAATATTAATTCCCAATCCTCCCCTTCTTTGAGCCAGGTATTGCCACTTCCCATATGGTTACTTTTGCCTGCAGCTCACCAACCTTATTTACCACACTCCAGGCATTTACGTGCATGCACTCCAAATCCATCTTAGATTGCTTCACATTTGCCCATGTCTGATCCCTCCTATTTCTGAACTATTCTTTACTCTAGTGCTATTTACCTCTCCCAGTCCACTGTGCACCTTGTTTCTCCTCTCTAATGTTTTATCCCCCCTGCCAAATTAATTTAAACCCTCCCCCACAGCACTAGTTAACCTTCCCACAAGGACATTGGTCCCAGCTCTGATGAGGTGCAACCCGTCCATCTTGTGGAGGTCCCTTCTGTCCCAGAACTATTCCTACTATTTCTATACTCACTGGCACGTGGCACTGGGAGATTACTACCTTGGAGGTCCTGCTTTTTAACTTCCTCCCTAGCTCCTGAAACTCTGACTGCAGGACCTCAACACAATGTCATTGGTTCCCACATTAATCATGACTTTTGGCTGTTCCCCTTCCCCCCTCAAAATGTTCCATACCCTCTCGGTGATGTCCTTTACCCTGGCACCAGGGAGGCAGTGCGAAGTGTCAAGTTGGATTCAAAACTGGCTCGGAGGCAGGAAGCAGAGGGTAATGGTTGATGGGTGTTTTTGTGACTGGAAGGCAGTTTCCAGTGGGGTTCCGCAGGGCTCAGTACTAGGTCCCTTGCTTTTTGTGGTATATATCAATGATCTGGACATGAATATAGGGGGTATGATTAAGAAGTTTGCAGATGATACTAAAATCGGCTGTGTGGTTGATACTGAAGAAGGAAGCTGTAGACTGCAGGAAGATATTAATAAATTGGTCAGGTGGGCAGAACAGTGGCAAATGGAATTCAATCTGGAGAAGTGTGAGGTAATGCATTTGGGGAGGGCTAACAAGGAAAGGAAATACACATTAACTGGTAGGACACTGAGTAGTGTAGAGGAACAAAGGGGCCTTGGAGTGCATGTCCACAGATCCCTGAAGGTAGCAGGCCAGGTAGATAAGACGGTTAAGAAGGCATACGGAATGCTTGCCTTTATTAGCCGTGGCACAGAATACAAGAGCAGGGGGGTTATGCTTCAACTGTATAAAACACTAGTTAGGCCTCAGCTAGAGTAATGCGTGCAGTTCTGGTCACCACATTACACGAAAGATGTGATTGCACTAGTGAGGGTACAGAGGAGATTTACAAGGATGGTGCCGGGAGTAGAGAATCTTAGCTATGAGCAAAGACTGGATAGGCTGGGTTTGTTTTCCTTGGAACAGAGGAGGCTGAGGGGAGAACTTATTGAGGTGTATAAAATTATGAGGGGCCTAGATAAAGTGGATAGAAAGGACCTATTTCCCTTAGCAGTGGGGTCAAAAACCAGGGGGCACAGATTTAAAGTAATTGGGGAAATTTCTTCACCCAGAGGGTTGTGGGTGTCTGGAGCTCACTGCCTGAAAGGGTGGTAGAGGCAGGAACCCTAACCACATTTAAAAAGTACTTGGATGTGCACTTGGGATGCTGTAACCTGCAGGGCTACGGACCAAGAGCTGGGAAGTGGGATTAGGCTGGATAGCTCTTTGTTGGCCGGCGCAGACACGATGGGCCGAAATGGCCTCCTTCCGTGCTGTAACTTTCTATGATTCTATGATTCTATGACACCATGCGGGACTCACATCAGCAGTTGCAGAAACGTCTGTCTATCCCCCCGACTATCGGATCCCCATGACCACTGCAGCTTTTACACTTACTATTCTCCTGAACCCTCTGTAGCTGCGTGGTGACCACCTCCTGGACCGTACGCTCCAGGAAATTCTCAGCCTCCCGTATGCCCTACAGTAACTGCTTTCAGTCCGTTAGCCATGTTGGTATCCATGTTGCTACTGTCGCATTAATCCCATGGGCTTTAATTTTGCTAACAAGTCTGTTATGGGATATTTAGTCAAACGCCTTTTGAAAGTCCATATACAGAATACAAGAAACCCTGAGTTCGAGTTCCAGTTATGCAAGTAGAGTTATTTCTTGCACACGTGGCTGTCCAGGATGTATGCAGCATCCTGGAGTTTCCACATGGCACAGGAATTGCAGGCAAAGGGTCTCAGCTGTTCCATCATTTTGCTTAAAAAATAGCTTTAGATCTAATTAATTACTCTGATTATTTATGTATTTACTGTTGCCCCTTGGTTTATAGCACTCAGCACCTCCTTCCCCCTCTGCACTGAGTTCCCACTCTCACCAAATTCCCGTAGTAGATTCTCCCAGCTCTGTGTAAATCTGCCAGTGTCCTCCACTCCACTATCAATTGACCTCTTCTGGGAAGTGCATCTACATAGACAAGATCGGAACAAAGTTGTGATAGCCACCATGGCCAAATAGCCCACTGACAGTCTTCAGGCGACAGCTCTGACTCAGGGGTGGCACTCTTGCCTTTGAGTCAGAAGGTTGTGGGTTCAAAGCCCATTCCAGAGACGTGAGCCCATTATCTAGGCTGACACTTCAGTGCAGTACTGAGGAAGTGCTGCCCTGTCAGAGATGCTGTTTTTAAGATAAGACATTAAACCGAGGCCCTGCCTGCCCTCTCAGGTAGGCAGGCACCATCCCATGACACTATTTTGAAGAAGAGCATAGGATTTGTGCCTGGTGTCCTGGCCAATATTTATCCCTCAACCAACATCACTGAAATAGATTATCCGGTCATTTATCACATTGCTGTTTGTGGGATCTAGCTGTGTGCAATTTTGGCTGCCACATTTCCATACATTACCGCAATGACTACACGTAGTAGTTGATTGGCTGTGAAGTGCTGGAGGACATCCCGAAGTCATGAAAGGCGTTGTATAAATGCAAGCTCTTTATTTTTTCTTTCTGACACTCACAAATAATGAATGGTCATTTGGGCAAGATACTGAAGAACTAAGGAGTCCAGGAGAGCTTAGGTCAGCACCATCAGAGGGCAAGAACGACACGATCGCATCTTTGAAGCTTCACTTCAACCCCGGCCTGTAGCTGTGATCCAACATGGTGTAATAAGGGTTGACTCACACACGTCTCATGCTGGGTAGGATGTGCTTCAAAAATATGTGATTAGTTCAAAGAGCCTGGGTCTTTCATCACTTCAAAGTTTAATCGTCGAGCTACAAACTTCATGTTGAAAATATATTGCAGATTCATTACAATATCATAGTATCAAGAAAGTGCCTCAGGGTCAGGGGGTGATATAGAATTCCTTCAATGTTACAGTCTTCACAGGACAACAAGAGAATAAAAGGGATCAAACTCATGCTTGATCTGAGGAAATAATAAATTCTTCAAGAAAGAAGTGCTCAGCTTGACTCAGAACCAGATAGCGACCATTAACTTTAAAATGCCTTATCATCCAGCCATCAGCATTCAGTTCTGCGGAAAATAGTTTCCACTGGCAGAAAATGCTTCAATGCCTATGAAATAATCTCCATCAATCTTGTCCCGGTTTTTCATAAAGCAACTATGTCTGATTGTTGTGCACGTGGTTGTATCTTCACCCTTATCCAAATGAACGACTTGCCTGGAATGATACCGAGGAGCCGCCTCACAACACGGTCATGGCTTGTCGGTGATAGTGTTAGCCTGAGGGGGTGGGAGAGGAATTTTACAGGGTATTTTTTCCTGTTTATTTGCCTCTCCCGGGAGATCACATGGCTGTGGGCGGGGGTTGGAGTGGGATGTGGGAGAGCGATAGGAAGTGTCCAGTCATGATGCATCAGCCATCGTGGTGTGGGCTTAGGCTTGGAAAACCAGCTGGTCTTTTACTAACTATCATTTTCGTATGTTGGTATGTAATGCCCGGTTTGTGAGAAAGGATTATGATTGATAATATTCCATTCAGGCTGACAACAGTAATAGGTATTGTAAGATTTGGATCACAGGTCACACACAGATTACCCAAAGGGTCTTAGGAGTTGTAAGGCTTTTTATTAGAGAGCTACAGTTTAAGCATAATCAGATATTACTACATGCGATTGAAATAGATACAGTAGACATACACCCCGTGACAGATGAGGGCGATCTATAGCCCAGGAACAGAACAAACCGGACGGACGGTGAGGCAGTACAGTGGTCTTGGATTGGGTGTATTCCTGCAGTCTGTGGCAGCGGTCACTTCTGTTGGGTCGTCCCTCGAGCTGTTGGAGGTGTTAGGCCATCAGCCAGCATTGATCCACCTCAGAGGCTAAACTTGACCAAGGTGTTAGGCCGTAGCCATCTCGGGGAAGCCTTCGCCCCTAACTGCCTGTTTTCCTCTCTCGGTTGTCTGTTTTTATACCTTATTTTGATGGGCTGGTGGATACTTGGTGTCAATCACTTTTACCCATCCCATTGTCCAATTACAAGTGAAAGGCTACCTATGACCGCCCCTTCCCAGCCTCATGAGGTCATTTTTCTCCTTATCTCAGTTCTAAAGGTCTTGTTGCCGTAGACAGCTTGTTTATCCTACAGTTACTTGCTGCATCCCTTATCAGGCCTAGTTATGCCCACTCGAAGGCCTGTTTTTGTGTTCTGACCTTGTATTTCAGCTCTCTGACATGACTGGAATCTTTATGTGTCATCAACTTAGGCAAACTGCTGATCTAGGGAACCCAATAACAGACTATTATTTCTTTCAATCCATGATTTCTTACAGTATTGAGTTCTTTTCCCTATGCCATTTTGAAGATGCACAGAAATACACAGAAGTTACAACACAGAAACAAGCCAATCAGCCCAACCAGTCACAGTTTACCCTCCACACAAGCAACCCTCTTTCCTTCATCTAATCTAACCTTGAATGTTGACATAGTCTCTACCTCAACCACTAATCCTGGAAGTGAATCCCACAGTCTCACAACTCTTTGTACAAAGATGTTTCTCCTGCCCTGACATTCATTCATGACCCCACAACTACGAGACACAGTCAGCTTCTATCTGCCCTGTCCCACCCTTTCAGAATGTTAAACACTCCATAATCTGAGTTGTTTTCATTAATAGGGCCCAATTTTTCAAGTCTTTCTTTGTATTTGTATTTCCTCATACCAGGCATCATCTTAGTGAATCTGTGCTGTACCCTCTCTAAAGCCTTAATATCCTTCCTATAGTGTGGAGCCCAATACTGCATAGTATTCTAACTGAGGCCTTATTAGGCTTTTATGTTCTATTCCAAGAGGTAATGATGAGCCTGTATAAAATCTAGATAGTTCTGTGCTCAGTGTATATATTTGTGGATGTGTTTTCCCCCAGCTTGCCTGTGTTCAGGGATTTTGTATTGGAGTTCTGGACGAGGCCTTGAGACCACAGCTTCTGTCACCTGTAATAGGGAGGCTTATATTCTGTACACACAGCACAAATGCAGAGACATTGATACAGGCAAGCATAGGTTAGCTCCTTATTTAGCACGTAGTCACTAATCGTTCCAGGAGTCTACCGGTGAGTTCAAATGTGGCAAGAATAAATTAGCTCTGGGTGCTGTCATGCTATTTGGCACAAGTCTCTTGATGATGCTTCCAGCAGCAGAGAAACCGAATATTAATAGAAGTGAAGCCAGTCGTGATACTGCAGATACGCACATTCACTGCAGCACCACTGACTGGTATGTGGGTACAGCCAGTCACAACAAGAAGGATTGGGAATGTAGCAGAGACCCTACTTCTGCCATCCCATTGCTACTTCAGCGCACTTGGGAATCTGATATGATGAAGTCTCCGTCTGAGCAGTCGCTTGAGAGATCCCCAGGGAAGTCACAGCCGGGATCTGGCAGGTGTCAGATGCATGAAGGCAAGTACATGGGAGAGAGTAGCAAAGTGATTTTGCACACTGTCCTTTCCTCTCCAATCACTTCAAGTTCTTTGTGAAATGTGTTTACCACAGTCTTGTTCCAATTCCTATTGGGTGCAGGCCCACAGGACAAAATCACCCCAAATTCAGCAAAAACGATGATATTACATTGACCATCTCACAGGAAACATGACGATGAACGTGGTGAGAAAATACATGCATTTTGCTGCAGTGGGCCACAGTTATTTAAGTTAGAAGTGAAGGCATGTCATTGCACCACTGTAGACAGAAGTGTATCTGGCCAATTTTTAAGTAGTTTTTTGGTGTGTTGGCTACATTTATTGCCCATTCCCAGTTGCTGAAAGCATCAAGGGGTTGAAATTGGGTGCCTTTGCGCCTCCCGTTAGCGGGGGGGGGGGGTGCAAATGGCTTTGCGACCGGGCGCGGCGCTGACATCGACTCCCGCCATATTCGGCGGGGTTTTGTGGCGGTGCTATTTTCGCCCGGAGATCGTGATGTCATTGCCGTGCGCATCGCCCTGGTAGCGCGCAGGACACGAAATTGACTTCCGACCCCTGCAGCAGCGCCGGTCGAAACACCGACAGCTGCAGGAGGCGTGCATCGGGCGGCTGGCCGCTTCGGGGGCGATGAATAAAGGCGAGGTGGCCGAGGTAAGTGGGAAAAAAAACTTACCTTTCCTGTTCTAGTTTTTTTCGCGGGTCCCTGCCTGCGATCGATCAGCCTGGCACTCTGCTTGAGAGCCGGGCTGATCGTGCGGGATCGCGGCTGCCTTGGTGGTCCAGGTAGGTACTTTTTAAATTGCAGAGCCTGCAGCGATGGCCCTTCCCTTTAAGGGGGGGAAGGAGCCTTTGAACATGGCAGCGCTGCATGGCCCAGTGTGCAGCGTTGCTCAAGTCTCCGCCCCGCTCTCCGATGTTAGTGCTCTAAGAAGGAAGTGGAGAGTTTGATTTAGTGCTCCACTTCCCTCTTGGGGCGCTAAAACTCAATTTCACGGTCGCCGGCGTTAATTAGTGTCGGGCGCTAAAGTTAGCGTCCAGGCGATGTTAGCGCCCCAAAACGGTCAATACCGAATTTTCCACCCCAAGAGTCAATCACACAGAGTGGGACTGGAGTCGTGTGTACACCAGACCGGGTAGGGGTGGAGCTGGAGTCACGTGTAGACCAGACCGGGCAGGGGTGGGACTGGAGTCACGTGTACACCAGACTGGGTAGGGGTGGGACTGGAGTCACATGTAGACCAGACCGGGCAGGGGTGGGACTGGAGTCACGTGTAGGCCAGACCGGGCAGGGGTGGGACTGGAGTCACGTGTAGACCAGACCGGGTAGGGGTGGGACTGGAGTCACGTGTAGACCAGACCGGGTAGGGGTGGGACTGGAGTCACGTGTAGGCCAGACCGGGTAGGGGTGGGACTGGAGTCACGTGTAGGCCAGACCGGGTAGGGGTGGGACTGGAGTCACATGTAGACCAGACCGGGCAGGGGTGGGACTGGAGTCACGTGTAGGCCAGACCGGGTAGGGGTGGGACTGGAGTCACATGTAGACCAGACCGGGCAGGGGTGGGACTGGAGTCACGTGTAGGCCAGACCGGGCAGGGGTGGGACTGGAGTCACGTGTAGACCAGACCGGGTAGGGGTGGGACTGGAGTCACGTGTAGGCCAGACCGGATGGGTGTGGGGCTGGAGTCACGTGTAGACCAGACCGGATGGGTGTGGGGCTGGAGTCACGTGTAGACCAGACCAGGTGGGTGTGGGGCTGGAGTCACGTGTAGACCAGACCAGGCGGGTGTGGCAGGTTCCCCTCCCTGAAGGACATCAGCGAACCAGTTGGATTTTTACAAAAATCCAGCAGCTTTCAAGAGAGTTGAACTCATGACCTCTTGGCTACAGCTACTACTCCACTTGTCATCTGTGAGTGCTTGATGCCAACACTGCTGATCTGCAAGTAGACAAGGATTCCAATCATTCTTATTTATTTAAGGAGGAACTGTTTTCAACTAATGGGGAATACCATCTGGGACACCCCTGTTAGAAAATTGGTCAGGTGGTGTTCCACCACCCTGCTGATTCAGGCCCTGATTCTTCTTCTCTGTGTTGAATTTCATGATGCGGAGATGCCGGTGTTGGACTGGGGTGGACAAAATTGAGAGGTCGCACAACACCAGGTTATAGTCCAACAGTTTTATTTGAAATCACAAGCTTTCGGAGCTATCGATTGCTCCTTCCTCAGGAGCAATCGATAGCTCCGAAAGCTTGTGATTTCAAATAAAACTGTTGGACTATAACCTGGTGTTGTGCGACCTCTGAATTTCATCTGCCATGTGTCTGCCCATTTCACCAGTCTGTCTAAGTCCTCCTGAAGTCTTTTACTATCCTCCTCATTATTTACTACATTTCCGAGTTTTGTGTCATCTGCCAACTTTGAAATTGTGCCCAGTATACCCAAGACCAGGTCTTTAATATATATATCAAAAAGAGCAATGGTCCTAATATCGACCCCTTGGGGACACCACTGTACACGTCCCTCCAGTCTGAAATACACCATTCACCACTACTCTCTGCTTTCTGTCCCTTAGCCAATTTGGTATCCATGGTGTCACTGTCACTTTAACCCCATGATCTTTAATTTTGCTTTACTTCACCTGACGAAGGGGCAGCAGCTCCGAAAGCTTGTGATTTCAAATAAAACTGTTGGACTATAACCTGGTGTTGTGCGACTTCTCACTTTAATTTTGCTAACAAATTAATGGAAGATATCAAGTTATTGTTGATGTCACTGTGTTGTCCTAACCAAATAATAGTTAATCAAGCAGAAGCCAAACCCTGCCCTGGAAACTGAAGGAAAATGTAACTCAGGCCCTGTGCGTCTCCAAGATTCTAAATCGGTAACTATGGTGCTGATTGGATGTGACATCAAACAGTAACAGTTTGAAAACCTCAACGAAAGAAAAACAATGGAAAAATCAGAACTATGAATGTGATTTTATTGAAGCAACTTTAAGGACTCCTGTTAGCTCATCCTAAGATTGCAAAAAGACACTGAGGAGGGACAGATACATTTTTTCTTTGGTTGAAGTACAACAAGCAAAATGCTGTGGGCGGTGGAAAATAACTGAGGGCTGACTTCAAATGGCTGCACATTTTGCCAAGCTTGTATTTTGAGACGGTGTAACTAACAGTAAGACAGAATACATTAGTGAAGGCTATGATGGGCTTGTGACATAGATTTATGGGGCAATTTTCATTTTTAGCACTCAGCTATCACTGGCCTTTTTCATTTCATGACTATGGGATAATCTAAGAATCATTTGAAATCACCAGCAAAAGGCAATTCATTCTGAAGAACCCTCCACACAAGGGAAAGAATATTTCAGGAGCTCTGTAAATTACTCAACAGCCAGGGTGTAAAACAGAAGTAAAGCACATCAGTTCAGTACGCCTGCTGCTGTTCTTAAAGTCCGACCATTCCATGGAAAAGGGTAGATATAAACCTGGATTGTGCAAGCTCTGCGGGGATTCACCTGGGGTCAGCATGTGTCATGGAGTCAGGCCGGTGGGCTTAGGTACTCTAATGCACTGGGCGCTGCATTTTATGGCTAAGAAACAGACCAGCCTTGTAAAGACCGCACTGTTGGCTAGCATATCAGTGACTCAGATGAACATGAAGCAGTAGAGAGCTGTATATCCAAGTTTGCTGACAATGCTAAATGAGGTAGCACAGTAAATGGTATAGATGGGAGCAGAAAGTTGCAATGGGACATTGATAGATTAGTGAGTGGGCAAAACGGTGGCAGATGGAGTTCAATGTGAGGCCTTGTGAGGTCATTCACTTTGGACCCAAGAAAGATAGATCAGAGTATTTCCTAAATGGTGAGAAGCTGGGAACTGTGGAGGAGCAGAGAGATTGAGGGATCCTTGTACAGAAATCACTAAAAATTAGTGGACAGGTACAAAAAATAATCATGAAGGCTAATGGAATGTTGGCCTTTATCTCAAGGAGGCTGGAATACAAAAGGGGTGGAAGTTATGTTACAGTTTATATAAAGCTGTGGTTAGACCCCATCTGGACACTGCGTTCAGTTCTGGGCCCCGCACCTCAGGAAGGATATATTGGCCTTGGAGGGGGAGCAGTGCAGATTCACCAGAATGATACCGGGGCTAAAAGGGTTAAATTATGAGGCTAGGTTGCATAAACTAGGCTTGTATTCCCCTGAGTATAGAAGATTAGGGGTGATATAATTGAGGTGTTTAAGACGATTAAAGGATTTAATAGGATTGATAGAGAGAAACTATTTCCTCTGGTGGGGGGAGGCCAGAACAAGGGGGCAGAACCTTAAAATTAGAGCCAGGTCGCTCAGGGGTGATGTCAGGAAGCACATCTTCACACAAAGGTTTGAGGAAACCTGGAACTCTCTCCCCCAAAAAGCTGTTGAGGCTGGGGGGTCAATTGAAAATTTTAAAACTGAGATTGGTAAATTTTTGTTTGGCAAAGGTGTTTAGGGTTACAGATCCAAGGCAGGTAGATGGAGTTAAGATACAGATCAGCCAAGATCTAATTGAATGGCAGAGCAGGCTCAAGAGGCTGAATGGCCGAGTCCTGTTCCTATGTTCCTAAAAGCCTCATTTACAGCCTCAAAAATCATATGAATTGGTCCGACGCCGAATTAAGCAAACATTCCCCACAGTCAAACCCTTAACACAGGGACAGCTCTCCTTGTAGCTGTGAAGGTTAGCATGACAAGATGCTTCTTGTTAATGGACTCTCCCAAGGTGCACAGGGGGCATTTGCCAGATCAGACCATAGTTTATTAGTCATGGCTGACTCTGACCGCTGAGTCAGAAGGTTGTGTGTTCAAGTTCCACTCCAGAGGCTCTCCAGTGCAGTACTGAGGGAGTGCCGCACTCTCGGGAAGCGTTGTCTTTTGGATGAGACGTTAAACCAAGACCCCATCTGCTCTCTCTTAGGTGACGTAAAAGATCCCATGGCACTATTTCGAAGCATAGCAGGGGAGTTCTCCCAGGTATTTTGGTCAATATTTATCCCTCAACCAACATCACTTGAACAGATTATCTGGTCATTATCACATTGCTGTTTGTGGGAGCTTGCTGTGCACAAATTGGCTGCTGCGTTTATTACATTGCAACAGTGACTACACTCCGAAAGTACTTAATTGGCTGTAAAGTGTTTTGGGATGTCCTTCTTACAGTCCATTAGATTGATCCAGCAAGTAAAAGACTCTGGGGGCAAAATTGGGTCGCGCCCCCTTTGGGGCGCTAACTTCGCCGTGGCGCTACTATTAGCGCCCCGAAAAAATTAGCACCCCCACGGCCAAAATTTACTGGTAGCGCCCCAAGAGGGAGGCGGGGCATTACTGGAAGCACCCCGCCTCCCTCTTGGGGCGCTGCGAGTGAATATCGCGGCGCTATGTGCCGCAGTACTGCAGGCCTCCCTCCCCTTATTAAAGGGGAGGGGCCTAGCGCAGCGCAACCCGGTGCCCAGCTGGGCCACCAGGGATCGGAGTGCCGGCAAAAGAGCCCAAGAGGAGTGCCGGGCTCACGGAGCGTAGCCGGCACCCCGCGGGGGATTCACAGGAGGCCGGGACAGCAACGGGGGCAGGTGCTGGCAGGCAGCCAGCAACCAAAATGGCTGCCCGGCACCTCCCCTTTAATTTGCACCTCCCTGGCCGCAGGTAGGCCCCCCTGATCCCGTCAGACATAGCGTCCGGCGGTAAAGTCAGGGGGCGCTATCGAAGATCGCGGCCGGGGCGCAAGCAGGGCGCTGCGCACGGCAATGACGCCATCACCGGAGGCGCAGCGCCGCTGGGCGCTAATGGTTACCGCCGCCGCTAACCTCCCGCTGAATTTCGCAGGAGGCGCTAGTTGCTTTGCGCCCCATTAGCGAGGCACAAATCAACCGAACTTTTCCCCCTCTGGGTTTGAAATTGAATGGCCCTTCTGGAGTTGTCGCACTGCTGTAACTCTGGCGGGAGTGTGGCAGAAGGGCCCAGAATTTGTCCAGGACACAGATACACCAGACCCAAGCTATGCTTGGAGTTCCCACTGGGCCTCTTGAGGGGTGAAACCTCCACTTGCCCTTTACAAGGCCAGTAATACCGAGCAGGTGGAATAGGGTGGGAGTTGCGTTGACCCTGGTCTGTCAGAGGTCTAGTGCAAGACTGGAGATTGGCAAGGTTGAGTGGGATGAGGCAAACCAACATCCAGAAGGGTGCAAGTGAATCCCTGAAGGTGGGAAGCATTTTCTTTGAAATTGTTCTATCGGCCCCCTTACACAGGGGGCTGAGGGTGGGACTATGGCCCAGAAATTGGAGTTCGATGGTTGCCGCGGGGGTAAGGATCCCCCGCGATATCGCACTCCGCGCCTACCTTTATGGTTCGGGCCCACACGAACTTCGGTTCCTGGGCCTCTCCCTGGTGCCGGCGCGCAGTGTGTGCGTGTCCCAGAGGCGCAGTTAATTCGATGCGACCTCTGGGATCACGTGGGCCAGCAGCGCACCATCTTTCATTCATAGTTTTGACAGCAAGAGCTGTCAAAACTATGAATACAACAAGCCCCCAAAAGAACAGCTAAACCTCAATTAAATTTTAAAAAAGCCATCACATTAATAAAATAACTATAGTTAAATAAATTAACCACTTTAAACAAAAATTTAAATTTTTGAAATTTTTTTAATTCTTTTTAAAAGTTATAAAAATAAACTTACCTTTCTTTTAAAGTCTCTAAAAAAGATAAACCTGTTGAAAAAAATTAAAAATAATACTTAATTAACTACTTACCTTGTTAAAAGAGGGTCTTACGCCTGCTTTCTTTATGTGTAAAATCTTCAACACTTACCTGCGCGTTCAAAGCTGAAAAAAAAACTAAGTGCGCTGCATGCGCACAACCTGTAGCGCGCACGCGGTTCGCTTAGGAACCACCCCCTTTGCAATACCCGAAGTGCCGGTTTCCCTCGCATGCGCAGTGCATGCAGGAAACCGGCACTTCGGGACCTAATACGCGAGAGTACACAATGCGTACTCTCCCGCATTGGGTCTAATTTTCGGGCCAAGATGTTTATATGTGATTTACAGAGGTGGAGGGGGCCAGCCAGGGCAGTTCCCCCCTGCTCCCCAATGCTGACCAGGGGCAAGACTTTCAAGCAGAATGGGATCATGAGTGCCATAGTGATGCAGGTGACCACTAGCCCCTTGTAAATTAGGGAGGGTGGGGCTCCCACTAACCCAGCAAACTCTAGCGGGGTCAGTGTTGGGATGCATAATCTTGACACTGTTGGTATCTCTGCCCCTGCATTTTTGGATCTTCACTATTTGCAAGGACCGACACCTTCAGCACTTTTCCCATGGAAAAGATGTCTCAGCCGGGCAGCCCACAGAACCTTTACCAGAGCGCAGAGTACCCGAAGAGGCTGGGTGTAGTCGCTGACATATACAATGCTGGAAATACTCAGAAGGCCAGACAACATCTCTGGAGAGAGAAACAGAGTTAGCATTTCAGGTCGATGACCTTTTGTCAGAACTCAAAAACGTTAGAGATGTAACAGGTTTTAAGTGAGTTTTAAGGCAGGGAAAGGTGGGGGGAGAGGAGGAAAGAACAAAAGGGCAGGTCCGTGATTGGATGGATGGCAGGAGAGATTAAATGACAAGATGGTGTAAATCCTCCCTCTAAATGGGGTCTCCTTCCTTTGCTGTACCTCCTGCAGCAGGATCTCCAAGTGTTATTCTTAAAAGAGGGAGTTTTCCCCACATCTCTCCTTGTCTCTACTGATTTTTCAGTTGAACAATAAAACACTTCACTTTAATGTCAAACAGCAGCTCTTTACAAGCTGCTGCATCACCGAATCTTCGTCACTGCAGCCAATCAGGCTCCCTACCTCTGAAAAATTGTTGACTTCAACCGTTCTCATTGTTACTGGATGTATTTATTTCTGATTAGATGCTCTATATATTGCTCAGAATCAATAAGGTTCTTGAAACGTTATGGTCAAGCGGGCATAGATTTATTAAGTATATAGTGCATGCAATAATACTTAAGCATACAGTTTGAATAGTACTTACAACCACACCAAGCCATGTTGATTGGGGAATCTAACGTGTTACAGTTCTGAACTCAGTATTCAGGTGAATCGAACATTCAAATTCAAATTCTCATTACAATTTGTTATTTTTGATATGTTTCTCTTACTCCTGCTACATGACCTTCAGCCTGTCTATAATACATGGTTATACCAAAAGTGAAAAACAATTCCATATGAGGTGAAATTAACAAGACACTTCTACCTTATCAATAACTCAGTTAATAAGCTGAATTCCTCACTAGGAGCTTTTCTGTTGAGTAAAGATCAATGTAACTGCTTGTTTGTATTCTGTTATGTTTAATTCCTGTTTGACCATTTGAATCTGTTACTTTTAATTCTGCATCCCCTCAGCATCAACTTGGTCCTCCCATCCTACAAACTTAAACTAATAGGATAACGTTTTTGCAGATGTTTTTCTTCTGCAGGACTAACTAACATCCTTGCAGCCAAATATCAGATCCCTCAAGCTCGGGTCTCAAGACGCACTGGCACATCTCCCATTGGCTTATCCCATTCTCTCTCAGGTGATGGCTTCACACTAGCATATTAAAACTGCCAGTGCTCTAAGGGTGGTTTTTCAATTGAAACATTCAGTGGTCCCCATCTTAGGATTGCTGTGTAGCTGTACAATTGTAGCGTCAATTAGTTATGTTAAGACATTACAATTCCGTAATCATACTTACCTACTTTACATAGGTTAAAAGTTAGCAGTACAACAATATCAAAATACTTGTCATCAGCAGCAGAATATTGCTGCTTCTCTGATTAACCCTTTCCTTACACCACTGCCAACCTCACAGTATGAAACCACCACAAACAAAAATGACTTGCATTTTTATAGCACCTTTCTTGACCACATCACATCCCAAAGTGCTTTACATTGGACTAGTTTTGTCATCAAGTGATCCAAGCACTGATTTTGCAAGAAAGATAAAACTGTGTTTTGCGCTGGATCAATGTGCGGGTACATCTGCACCCATAGCTCGGGGATGGGCTGTGCTGAATTTTGTGTTCTAAGTCTCACCCCATATTCGGAAGAGGCTACAGGTGCAGGAAATGCCTGGCTAGAGAACTTGGCTGGAAGTCCAACATGGCAGTCACGCCTACAGAGCTGTAGCTAACCATAAGAAGCATAGTTGTAGCGATGTCAGAAAGGTTCACAACAGCACAGGGGAGACACGCAAGCAACACTGTTCCCTTTGATATTGGAGAATTGAAGGTGCAGGAGATGGAGAATGGTGGCACTGGTCTCCACATGAGAGCTGCACGAGGAATCAGGATTGGTTGGGTAGGGAACGAACGCGAAGGGACTCAGAGTGGCTGAATAGAAAGAAAGAACTTGGATTTATATAGCGGCCTTCATTACTTCAGGATGTCCCAAAGCGCTTTACAGTTAATGAAGTACTTTTGAAGTGTAGTCAGTGTTGTAAAGTAGGAAATGCGGCAGCCAATTTGCGCACAGCAAGTCCCACAAACAGCAATGTGATAATAAGCAGATAATCTGTTTTAGGTGTTGGTTGAGGGATAAATATTGGCCAGAACACTGGGGAGAACTCCCCTACTCTTATTCAAAATGATGCCAGGGGATCTTTTACATCCACCTGAGAGAGCAGATAGGGCCTCGGTTTAACATCTCATCTGAAAGAGAGCACCTCTGACAGTGCAGTACTCCCTCAGCACTGCACTGGGAGTGTCAGCCTGGGTTATGTGCTTAAATTCCTAGAGTGGGACTTGAACCCACAACCTTCTCACTCAGAGGCAAGAGTGCTACCCACTGAGCCACAGATTGTTGCTATCATCAAATTGCGACAATAGATGTCTTTCTCCATTTCTAGAAATACTGTGGATGTGTTTATACATTGTGACTTAACAATCTAATACTTCAGCAGGATAACTTTATTTTGACGATGGTCTTTGCTTTACAGAGAATCAACAGGTGTCGGGAAGGCACAGCAACACCTGTGCCAAACCTGCCAAAAAGCCCCAGGATAAAGGTAAGGAAGTGAAACTGCTTTTCACGCTGCTGCTTTTTATGCGCAAGGTCCAATAACGTCAGTTCAAAGTAGTTCACCAGTGTTTGATGGAAGCTTCGACTGCCACTTCGGAAGGTGTGAGACCCGACTCCTGTGTTGATGCTCCAACGTATTGTCACGGGTCCATTGACTGCATGTTTTAGCATGGCCAGCCATGGTCCAATCCAAAAGCGTAGTCTAAGTTTGGCTCCTGGGACATTATTCCTCTCTACGAATTATTGCCTCCAGTTCTCCCATTTTGTTTTGGATGATGTGCACATTGTTGTATAGGCAATTTAATTTGTTTTTATTAATTGTTCCTCTCACTTTATTTTTAACAGTTATTTTGTACTGATGTTCTATAGGAGTATTTGATCCCCGACCGTTTATGTTACTTTTATGCCTTACTTTGGTCTGACCTTTATTCTCATCTCTTACTTCTTTTATCTTCAGGCTAGTGTTATTTCGACCAGATCTCTCCCCCCATCTTACTAGTTTAAAGTTTTATCTACAACCCTATTTATCCTTTCCGCTGGGACCTTGGTCCCACTCCGGCTCAGGTGCAGCCTGTCCCAGTACTGGTGTTAGTGTCCCATGAAATGGAACTCCTCTTTCCCAAACCAGTCTTTCAGCCACACATACACATTTCTGATCTGTCTACCCCATGCCAATTAGCATGTGGCATGGGTAATAATCGCGAAATTACCACCCGTGGGGTCCTGCTCTTTAATTTAGCTCCTAGCTTCTGATACTCCCTTAGCAGGACCTCCTCCCTATTCTTCCTTATGCCATTGGTCCCAACATGGACCATTATAACTGGATCTCCCCCCTCCCTTTCCAAGTTCCTTTCCAGTTGCTCCGAGATATCCTTTGCCCTTGCACCAGGTAGGCAACACACCCTTCTGGGCTCTCGGTCACGACTGCAGAGGATGCTGTCTATCCCCTAATTGTCAAATCCCCTGTGACCACAACCTTTCTATTTCTGTTTTGCTTCCCCTCCACGGTGCCATGGTTAGCATTCTGGCCATCCTCCAGGTAGCCTTCATCCTTATCCTCACAAGTAGCAAGTGCATCGTACCTGTTGAATAGGACCAGTGTCTGCGGGACTTCCTTTTCTATCCCCTTTGAGGAAACATAAAGTGCTCTCAGGGCCTCTGTCATGGCGGCTTCTGCTGCAGATGGCCCTGCAGCAGGCCCATTGTGGAATCAGCACCGTCGATTTCTGCTGAAAAGTCCTGTGTATGCAGTGAATGGAGCCTTCCATTCCAGCCGCCATCTGCAGCTCACTGTCTGATATATTCCAGCCAATGTCTGCACCAATACTTGATGCTCTTCTAGCATCATTCTTTAAAATTCCAGACCATTGAGCTGAAGATCACCAGGCTTTTCAGCTGAGAGGCAAAACCTCCTGCCAGCAGAATCTTCCTCCTCATGTGCAACTACCAGATGCGTCTGGACACTCCTGCTGTGTGTGTCACCCAGTGTTCTCCTCTCTACCTCACTCTCTTAACACCCTCAGAGTGACGTTGCTGAGCTGGTATTTGGGAGAGTGAGTGAGGGAGTGAGTGAGGGAGTGAGTGAGTAAATGAGTGAGTGAGGAACTTAAAGAAATTAGTATTAATAAAGAAATAGTACTGGAGAAATAAATGAGACTAAAGGTCGACAAATTCCCTGGACCTGATGGCCTACATCCTAGGGTTTTGAAAGAGGTGGCTATAGAGATAGTGGATGCATTGGTTGTCATTTTCCAAAATTCCATAGATTCTAGAACGGTTCCCGCGGATTGGAAGGTAGCAAATGTAACCCCACTTTGTAAGAAAGGAGGGAGAGAGAAAACGGGGAACTACAGACCAGTTAGCCTGACATCAGTAGTAGGGAAAATGCTAGAATCTATTATTAGGGATGTGACAACAGGGCACTTAGAAAATAATAATAGGATTGGGCAGAGTCAACACAGATTTATGAAAGGGAACTTGTGTTTGACAAATCTGTTCATTGTTTGAGGTTGTAAGTAGCAGGGTAGATAATGGGGAACCAGTGGATGTAGCGTATTTGGATTTTCAAAAAGCATTTGATAAGGTGCCATACAAGAGGTTATTACAACATCAATAACAACAACTTATATTTATATAGCACCTTTAACGTAATAAAACGTCCCAACGTGCTTCACAGGAGCGTTACCCAAAAAAAAAATTTGGCACCCAGCCACATAAGGAGGTGTTAGAGCAGATGACCAAAAGCTTGGTCGAAGAGTTAGATTTTAAGGAGCGTCTTGAAGGAGGAAAGAGAAGTGGAGAGGCGGAGAGGTTTAGGCAGGGAATTCCAGACCTTAGGACCGAGGCAGTTGAAGGCACGGCCACCAATGGTGGAGCATTTAAAATCAAGGATGTTCAAAAAGCCAGAACAGGCGGTGCGTAGAGGTCGAGGGGGATTATAGGGATGGAGGAGATTACAGAGATAAGGAGGGGCGAGGCCTTGGAGAGATTTGAAAAGAAGCATGAGAATTTTAAAATCGAGGTGTTGCTTTTACTGGGAGCCAATGTAGGCCAGCAAGCCAGGCGCTAATGCTTTTCAACTTTTCAAAAATTCGGGGTTTGTGCTCCAGGAAGGAAGTGGAGCACTAAATCAATCTCTCCACTTCCTTCCTGGAGCACAATCGGCAGCAGGTGGGGCGGTAGGTGAGCAGCGCTGTACACTGGGCCGGGGCAGCGCTGCCACACTGGAAGGCTCCTTCCCTCCCTTAAAGGGAAGGGCCATCGCTGCAGGCTCTGCAAGGGGAAAACTTACCTGGTCCCCGACGGCAGCCGTGATCCGGCCCGATGCACTGCAGCAGAGAGCCGGGCTGATCGATCGCTGGCGAAGAGTAATGAAAAAGAAACATAAAGAGCATTTCACAAATTTTTCCACTTACCTCGGCCACCTCGCCTTTAAGTATCGCCCCCGAAATGCCCCGCCTCCCGATCAATGCCTCCTGTTTTTACCCGGTGATGCGGCAGGGGGTGGAACCGAAGTTCGGGTCCGGGGCGCTACCAGGGCGATGCGCACGCCGATGACGTCACGGCCTCCGGGCGAAGGAAATCGGGGCGCAATGCCATACCGCTGCCACAAACCTCCCGCTGAATATAGCGGGAGTCGATCTTCTCGCCGCGCCCGGTCAGTAAGTGATTAGCGCCCCGTTATTGCCCCCGGAGGCGATAACGGGAGGCGCTAAGGGGGCCAATTTCTAGCCCCAAGTGTAATGTATCCAAGTTTGATGACGATACAAATTTAAGTGGGAAAGTAATTTGTGAGGAAGACTCAAAGAGGCTGCAAAGGGATATAGACATGTTAAGTGAATGGGCAAGAACATTGCAGATTGAATATAAAGTAGAGAAGTGTGAAGTTATCCACTTTGGTAGGAAAAATAGAAAAAAATAATATTATAAAATGGAAAGAGATTGGGAAAAGTTGGTATTCAGAGGGAGCGGGGTGTCCTTGTACACGAATCACAGAAAGTTAACATGCAGGTACGGCAAGCAATTAGGAAAGCAAATGGAATGTTAGCCTTTATTACAAAGGGATTGGAGTATAAGAGTAAAGACACCTTACTACAATTATATTGGGCCTTGGTGAGACCACACCTGGAGTATTGTGTACAGTTTTGGTCTCCTTACCTAAGGAAGGATATACTTGGAGGGAGTGCAACAAAAGTTCACTGGACTGATTCCTGGGATGAGGGGATTGTCCTCTGAGGAGAGATTGGTTAGATTAGGTCTATAATTCCCTAGAATATAGACCTACATTGGCTCCTGGTTCAGCAGCGCCTCGATTTTAAAATTCTCATTCTTGTTTTCAAATCCCTCCATGGCCTCGACCCCCTCCCTATCTCTGTAACCTCCTCCAGCTCCACAACCCAAAATCCTTGGCTTTATAAACAAAAGCAAGGAAGTTATGCTAAACTTTTAGAAATCACTGTTTAGGCCCCAGCTGGAGTATTGTCTCCAATTCTGTCAATAAGGAGAAACAGTTTCCAGAGGCAGAGGGGTTAGTAACCAGAGGACACAAATTTAAGGTGATTGGCAAAAGAACCAGAGGTGATATGAGGAAAGAAAATGTAATCACAAGTTATTATGATCAACAGGGAAGTGAATAAATGCTTCAAGGGGAAAAATTACAGGGCTATGGGGAAAGAGCAGAGCAGTGGGATTAATTGGGTAGCTGTTTCAAAGAGCTAGCACGGGCACGATGAGGCAAATGGCCTCCTTCTGTGCTGTATCATTCTATGACTATATAACATAAGAACATAAGAAATAGGAGCAGGAGTCAGCCATTTGGCGCCTCGAGCCTGCTCCGCCGTTTAATGAGATCATGGCTGATCTGATCTTGGGCTCAGCTCCATTTCCCTGCTCGCTCCCCATAACCCATCAGTCCCTTATTGTTCAAAAATCTGTCTATCTCCACAGCTCTCTGGGGCAGAGAAGTCCACAGATTTACGACCCTCTGAAAGAAGAAATTCCTCCTCATCTCAGTTTTAAATGGGCCTTATTCTGAAACTATGCCCCCTAGTTCTAGATTCAACACGGTGGCATAGTGGTTAGCACTGGTGTCTCACAGCGCCAGGGACCCGGGTTCGATTCTGACCTCGGGTGACTGTCTGTGTGGAGTTTGCACATTCTCCCCGTGTCTGCGTGGGTTTCCTCCGGGTGCTCCGGTTTCCTCCCACAGTCCAAAAATGTGTGGGTTAGGTTGATTTGGCTATGATAAATTGACCCTTAGTGTTAGGGGGGGATTAAATATGTGGGGTTATGGGGATAGGATGGGATATGTTAGGGGGAATTAAATACGTGGGGGTAGGGTGGGATATGTGTACTGTGGGGATTAAAGCAGGGACAGGGTACTGGATTTGGATGATCAGCCATGATCGTATTGAATGGTGGAGCAGGCTCGACGGGCCGAATGGCCTACTCCTGCTCCTAGATTCTATTCCCCCACGAGGGGAAACATCCTCTCTGCATCTACCCTGTCGAGCCCCCTCAGTATCTTATATGTTTCAATAAGATCACCTCTCATTCTTCTAAACTCCAATGAGTATAGGCCCAACCGGCTCAACCTTTCTTCATAAGTCAACCCCTTCATCTCAGGAATCAACCTTGTGAACCTTCTCCGAACTGCCTCCAATGCAAGTATATCCCTCCTTAAATAAGGAGACCAAAACTGCACCCAGTACTCCAGGTGTGGTCTCACCAATACCCTGTGCAGTTGTAGTAGTACTTCCCTGCTTTTATACTCCAGCCCCCTTGCAATAAATAAAGGCCAACATTTCATTTGCCTTCCTGATTACTTGCTGTACCTGCATGCTAACTTTTTGTGTTTCATGCACAAGGACCCCCAGGTCCCTCTGAACTGCAGCATTTTGTAATCTCTCTCCATTTAAAGAATAATTTGCTTTTTTATTTTTCTTACCAAAGTGGATAACCTCACACTTTCCCACATTATACTCTATCTGCCAAATGTTTGCCCACTCACTTAGTCTGTCTATATCCCTTTGCAGATTCTCTGTGTCCTCTTCACAACTTGCTTTCCCACCTACCTTTGTAAAACCCTCCGAGATCTCTGCACCCCTCCAATTCTGGCCTCCAGCAGATCCCCAATTTCCTTCACCCCTCTATTGGTGGCTGTGCCTTCAGCTGCCGAGGCCTTAAGCTCTGGAATTCCCTCCCTAAACCTCTCCGCCTACCTGCCACTCTTTCCTCATTTAAGACGCTTTTTAAAACCTACCTCTTTGACCAAGCTTTTGGTCACCTGTCCTAATATCTCTTTATGTGACTCGGTGTCAAATTTTGTTTGATAACACGCCTGTGAAGCACCTTGGGACGTTTTACTCTGTTAAACGTGCTATATTTCAGAGTCCTGTGTTTGTCTCATTTTCAGCACCGCTCAAAGAGTAAAACTGTGAGCAGGTTTAAACCCCCATCTGAGCATTTACAAAACATGTAAAACTCACTAAGTAATTCATTGAGCGATGCCCAAAGCAAAACGTGTTGTGGTTTCTTTTCAAGGTGCCTATCCTGTACCAACGGCACAGCATGCAAAAAGACCTACAACAAGTTCATTGTATCCAGACAGTTCAGGTAGGATTGCAAGCTAACCCATGAAGAGCAGAGCATTTTAGAGCACCACTTACTGAAACAATAAACCACTAATAGCATTGAATGAGCATAAAGGGATAGTGGGTTACCTAATCTAACACCATGGGGGAAAAATTCGGTTGCTTTGCGCCTCCCATTAGCGCCCTAAGAGGGCGCTAATGGGGCGCAAAGCAACTAGCACCCGGGCGCGGCGATGTTTGCGCCGCTCACGAAATTGACCAGACATTTTGCGGTGGCGCTAAACACTACCGCCACGATCTCCTGAGTCTGCAGATCGTGACGTCAGTCGAGTGCGTAACGCCCCGGTAGCGCCCCGGACCGGATATTGAGTGGCGCCCCCTGCCTTTCCGCCAGCCGCTAGCAACGACAGGTTGAGGGGCACGTTTTGCAGTCGGGAAGGGACTGGGGGAACGCTATTTAAAGGCGACCGCTTCCTGCCTTTTTTTGTCGGCAACATTTTTGCACCACGCATTCTGAGAGAGAGAGACTTCTGGAGAGATTCAACACTGTATGAAGGAGTTTTGGGCACTGAGCAGCACTTTGCAGGTTCATTTTCATTTGACCTTCCTTGCATCGATTTAGAAGAGACTCTGGGGGCTGCACTCTGAGCTCTTTCCCTGGGCCTCTCCATTGTTCTTTCCAGCAGATTTGATGTACAAGTCTCTCCAGGCCGAGGTTCAAGGCTGCAATGAGCAGGGTGTGGATGGAGAGCAAGATCGACCCTCCCCTTTAAGAACTGGCTGGCGCCAGTGTGTCTGTGTTCCATTGCTAACTGACATCACATGAGCTTCGCCAGCGCTCTGAGGTAGCACCTTGCTCCTCTGTGTTAGCGCCTTAAGAGAGGTGTGTAGCGCCTGATTTAGAGCTCCAATCACCTCCAGGGGTGATAGAAACCAAGTTTGCAGTCGGAGGCGATAATTAGCGCCAGGCGCTAAACTTTGTGCCCGGCCGATAATTGCGCCCCAAACGAGGCGATACTGAATTTCTCCCCCAAGAGTTTAATGTTCCAGTAAAGGATAGAGGACTATCAAAGCAAAAATGCCATGGAAGTAGCATGATCTGCTCAGCGTCCCGCAGTCCTGCATAAAATCTATTGTTTTCTTTATTATTGCAAAGATCTACTATTAGCAGTGCCAATGGTGAATCCCAGGATGTTGATGGAGGGGAATTTGACGATGGTAATACCATTGAATCTCAAGGGGAGGTGGTTAGACTCTCTCTTGTTGGAGATAGTCATTGCCTGGCACTTGTGTGGTGCGAATGTTACCTGCCACTTATCAGCCCAAGCCTGGATGTTGTCCAGGTCTTGCTGCATGCAGCACAGACTGCTTCATTATCTGAGGAGTTGCGAATGGAACTGAACACTGTGCAATGAGCAGCGAACATCCACACTTTTGAACTTATGATGAAGGGAAGGTCATTGATGAAGCAGCTCAACATGGTGGGTCCTAGAACATTGCCCTGAGGAACTCCTGCAGCGATGTCCTGGGGCTGAGATAACTGGCCTCCAACAACCAAAACCATCTTCCTTTGTGCTAGGTATGACACCAGCCTTTGGAGAGTTTTCCCCCTGATTTCCATTGACTTCAGTTTTACTAGGGCTCCTTGATTCCACACTCGGTTGAATGCTGCCTTGATGTCAAGGGCAGTCACTCTCACCTCACCCCTGGAATTCAGCTCCTTTGTCCATGTTTGGACCAAGGCTGTAATGAGGTCTGGAGCCAAGTGGTGCTGGCGGAACCCAAACTGAGCATCGGTGAGCAGGTTATTGGTGAGTAAGTGCCGCTTGATAGCACTGTCGACGACACCTTCCATCACTTTGCTGATGATTGAGACTAGTCTGATGGGGCGGTAATTGGCCGGGTTGGATTTGCCCTACTTTTTGTGGACAGGACACACCTGTGCAGTTTTCCACATTGTCGGGTAGATGCCAGTGTTGCAGCTGTACTGGAACAGCTTGGCTAGAGACGCAGCTAGTTCTGGAGCACATCTTCAGCACGATAGCTGGGATGTTGTCGGGGCCCACAGCCTATGCTGTATCCAGTGCGCTCAGTCATTACTTGACATCGCATGCAGTAAATTGAATTGGATGAAGACTGGCATCTGCGATGGTGAGGGCCTGGGCAGGAGACTGAGATGGATCATCCACTCTGCACTCTTGACTGAAGATCATTGCGAATGCTTCAGCCTTGTCTTTTGCACTCATGTGCGGGGCTCTTCCATCATTGAGGATGGGGATGTTCATGGAGCCTCCTCCTCCCATTAGTTGTTTAACTGTCCACCATCATTCACAACTGGATGTGGCAGGACTGCAGAGCTTTGATCTGATCCTTGTTACCTCTGCTGTCCCCCAAGGATCTATCCTTGGCCTCCTCCTATTTCTCATCTACATGCTACCCCTTGGCGACATCATCAGAAAACACAGTGTCAGTTTCCACATGTACGCTGACGACACCCAGCTCTACCTCACCACTACTTCTCTCGACCCCGACACGATCTCTAAACTGTCAGACTGCTTGTCCGACATCCAGTTCCGGATGAGCAGAAATTTTCTCCAATTAAATACTGGGAAGACTGAAGTAATTGTTTTTGGTCCCCGCCACAAACTCCGTTCCCTAGCCATTGACTCCATCCCTCTCCCTAACATCTGACTGAGGCTAAACCAATAATACTCCTGCGAAGCGACTCGGGACGTTTTACTACGTTAAAGGCGCTATATAAATACAAGTTATTGTTGTTGTTGTTGTTGTTGATCCGTTCGTTGTGGGATCGCTTAGCTCTGTCTGTCGCATGTTCCTTCCACTGTTTAGTATGTATATAGTCCTGTGTTTTAGCTTCACCAGGTTGGCACCTCATTTTTTAGGTACGCCTGGTGCTGCTCCTGGCATGCTCTTCTGCACTCCTCATTGAACTAGGGTTGGTCCCCTGGCTTGATGGTAATGGTAGAGTGAGGGATATGCCGGGCCATGAGGTTACAGATTGTGGTGGAATACAATTCTGCTGCTGCTGATGGCCCACAGCACCTCATGGATGCCCAGTTTTGAGCTGCTAGATCTGTTCTGAATCTATCCCATTTAGCACGGTGGTAGTGCCACACAACACGATGGAGGGTGTCCTCAGTGTGAAGACGGGACTTCGTCTCCACAATGACTGTGCGGTGGTCACTGCTACCAATGCTGTCATGGACAGATGCATCTGCGACAGGTAGATTGATGGGGACGAGGTCAAGTAGGTTATTCCCTCGTGTTGGTTTTCTCACCACCTGTCGCAGGGCCAGTCTAGCAGCTATGTCTTTTCAGATTCGACCAACTCCATCAGTAATGGTGCTACCAAGCCACTCTTGGTGATGGACATTGAATTCCCCCACCCAGAGTCCATTCTGTGCCCTTGCTACCCTCAATGTTTCTTCCAAGTGGTGTTCAACATGCAAGGGTACTGATTCATTAGCTGAGGGAGGGCGGTAGGTGGTAATCAGCAGGTTTCCTTGCCCATGTTTGACCTGATGCCATTTAACTTCAGGGGGTCCGGAGTCAATGTGAGGACTCCCAGGGCCACTCCCTCCTGACTGTCCACTGTGCCGCCACCCCTGGTGGGTCTGTCCTGCCGGTGGGACAGGACATACCCAGGGATGGTGATGGAGGAGTCTGGCACATTGACTGAAAGGTATGATTCTGTGGGTATGACTATGTCAGGCTGTTGCTTGACTAGTCTGTGGGACAGCTCTCCCAATTTTGGCACAAGTCCCGAGATGTTGGTGAGGAGGACTTTGCAGGGTCTACTGGGCTGGGTGTGCCTCTGTCGTGTCCAGTGCCGAGGTTGATGCCGGGTGGTCCATCCGGTTTTATTCTTAATATAGTTCTTTGTCGAGGTTTTATACAACTGAGTGGATTGCTGGGCCATTGCAGAGGGCAGTTAAGAGTCAACCACATTGCTGTGGGTCTGGAGCCACACGTAGGTCAGACCAGGTAAGGACAGCAAGATTTCCTTCCCTAAAGGACATTAATAAACCAGATGGGAATTTTACGACAATCCGGTAGTTTCATGGTCACCATTACTGATACAACTTTTTAATTCCAGATTTATTTAATTAACTAAATTTAAATTCCCCAGTTGTCATGGTGGGCTTTGAATTTACACCCCCAGATTATTAGTCCAGGCTTTTGGATTATTAGTCCAGTAGCATAACCACTATGCTAAGGTACCCCTTAATATTCTCCACTTGCCTGGATGAGTTCTGCTCCAACAACATACAAGAAGTTCGATATCATCCAGGACAAAGCAGCCCGTTTGATTGGCACCCCATCCATCACTTTAAACATTCACTCCCTCCACCACCAGTGCATCATGGCTGCAGTGTGCACCATCTGCAAGATGCACTGCAGCAACTCGCCAAGGCTTCTACGGTAGCACCTCCCAAACCCGCTATCTTTACCACATAGAAGAGCAAGGGCAGCAGGCGCATGGCAATACCACCACCTCCAAGTTCCCTCCAAGTCACAAACAATCCTGACTTGGAAATATATCGCCGATCCGTCATTGTCTCTGGGTCAAAATCCTGGAACTCCCTGCCTAACAGCACTGTGGGAGTATCTTCACCACACAGAGACTGCAGCGGTTCAAGAAGGCTGCTCACCAACGCCTTCTCAAGGGCAATTAGGGATGGGCAATAAATGCTGGCCTTGCCAGCGACGCCCACATCCCATGAACGAATAAAAATAAAGTTACCCCCTCACTACAGGGAGGGTGGGAAATCTGGCTGCTGTACTGAAAAGGGTCACCACTTATTCTGTCAATCACCTCTAAAAGAAACAGTGGGCTAGAAATTCATCTACTTACGCCACTCCGTAGCGCCATGAAATGGTGATAAAATGGTGGCGGCCGCTCTTTCGCCAGCTGGTGGCGTGTCCTGCGGTGGCCGCTATATTGCTCTACCCCTTTGCGCTGCCGGTAACTGGCAGCGCCCTGGGAAAAAAGCTGGCGTCGTGGTGACCTCAAATCGGCGTGCAATGCCGATTTAACGTCACGAACGCGAACTTTGACCCTAGCGCTGAAGCTGGGTCCTAAGCATGCCAGGTTAACCTGCCGTGCAACCAGGCTGACAGTTGCGATATCTGCAGCTTTTAAAGGGGCACACAGATCATTCAGGTAAGTTTAATTTAAGGGCTTGGACTGGGTTTTTTTGATTTTATTGAAGTGGTGGCTTGCAGCAATAGATGTGAAAAGTTTTTTAAGTGTGTTGGGAATGCCGCTGGACGCTTACACAGCCTCAGATGGTAAATGAAGGCCTATGAGAGGACAGAACATGCTGCAAATACTCAGCAGGTCACGCAACATCTGTGGAGAGAAAAACAGAGTTCATGTCTCAGGTCGACATGCTGCCTGACCAACTGAGTATTTCCAGCATTTTATGCTGTCATTTCACATTTACAGCATCTGCTTGCAGAGGGAAGAGGAAGACGCAGAAGAGGAGGAAGCCGAAGAGGAGGAATCAGATGGAAGGATGCATCCCAGACAGCCTCTTTGTGGCCGGGATATCCGGGATGGATTTATCCGCCTACAATCCCACTGGCTGGGCAGGCTGCCTCTTCTTGTTGACCCACTGGCTGGGCCGGCTGCATTTTTTGGGTGTGTGAAATGAGGAATGCACAAAGGTGGAGCTGTGATGACAGGAGGGCGGGAAAGCAAGAGGTGCATGCCAGAAGGAGGATAATGTACAAGGATACCTGCATCTTGTATCCTTTCAGCCCCGCCACTGGCCAAGGCCTCAGCCATGCCTCTCCCAAGAATGGCCAGCACCATCTCCTCCCAGGAGGTGAGGTGAGGCTAGGAATGGGAGATGCACCTCGGCATTGGTGCAGATTGTTGGTAGGTGAGTGATTGGGGGTCCTGCATTGAGCAGTGTGTGAGGCTAGTGGGGCAGTTGGTAGGAGACATCTTTTGAAAATTCATTCACTGACCTTGACCAGTGGTCTGAGGTCATGAAGCTTCTTTGGGCACTGGAGCCAGATGGTGGGGGTGACACTGCTGGCAGTGACAGCCTTAGTGATGTACTCCCACATTGTTCTTTCTGGAGAGCCTCCTGGCCCCTGGGGGTAGAGGGCCGCTCTTGCAGTGTTGACCCCCTGCACAAAGCTGGAGTGCTGCGTGTGAGACCCTCGGTGCCCCTTCCCTGGCTTGCTGAGCCATTTGTCTTAGCGCTGAGGCAGTTTTCCCATTTGTTAAGGTTAGGAAGGTAATTCAGCTTTAACTGCTGATTATTCACATTTGGAAATTCTTTTAAATATTGAGGGGGAGAAATTCATTACAGCCCCATTTGGGGCGCTAAATTTTAAAAGTTGAGAAAATTAGCGCCAGGCACTAATGTTTCTAAACTTTAAAAAATTCGGTTTCGCACTCGAGGAAGGAAGTGGCGCACTAAATCAAGCCCTGCCACTTCCTTCTTGGAGCGCAGTGGGCAGCAGGCGGGGCGGAGACTTCAGCAGGCTTGCACACTGGGCCGTGCAGCGCTGCCGCGTTCAAAGGTTCCTCCCCTCCCTGAAAGGGAAGGGCCATCGCTGCAGGCTCTGCAATAGAAAAATTAGCTACCTGGGCCACCAAGGTAGCCGCGATCCCACGAGATCAGCCCAGCTCTCAAGCTGATCGATCGCAGGCAGGAACTGGCGAAAAAAATGGGAACAAGGAAGGTAAGTTTTTTTTCCACTTCCCTCGGCTACCTCGCCTTCAATCAGCACCCCCGAAGCGGCCGGCCGCCCGATGCACGCCTCCTGCAGCTGTCGGTGTTTTCGACCAGTGCTGCTGCAGGAGGCAGAACTCAATTTCGGGTCCGGGACGCTACTGGGGCGATGCGCACAGCGATGACATCACGATCTCCGGGCGAAGGAGATCGGGGCGCATCACCGTACCGCCTCCGCAAAACTCCCGCCGAATATGGCGAGAGTCAATGTCAGTGCCACGCCCGGGAAGCACAAAGGCACCCAATTTCACCCCCTAAATATTTCTTAAAAAGGTAGACAGGGCTGATAGGGTTGGCCCTATGAATACGGGCGGCCGTTAACTGTGACCCGCAGTGGTTCCGACTGGTTTTCGATGTACTGGAATTTCTAGGCCATTAAGTTTAAAATGAGACAGAAACAGGAAGCTTATGACAATTGTCAGGTTCATAATACAGTAGAGAACCAAGCTGAATATAGGAAGTAAAAAGATCTAAAAAAGGGAACGACGGGCAAAGAGATAGCATGAGAATGGATTAGCGGTTACCATAAAAGGGAATCCAAAGTTCTTTCAGAAAGCTGCATTTATTTCCAGCACCAGATTTCTGATTATTCCCCTTGGAGGACAAGACACACCCAGCAGTTTATCTGGAATGTGTAATTAGATCCTGCCTGCCTAAGTAACCAAGTACTTTGTAAAGTATAATTTGAGCCATTCTGACTGCCAGACTCCAGACAGAACAGAGCTTGTGGTCGTATTATATATGTGTCTGGTCCAGTTAAGTTTCTGGTCAATGGTGACCCCCAGGATGTTGATGGTGGGGGATTCGGCGATGGTAATGACATTGAATATAAAGGGGCGGTGGTTAGATTTTTGCTTGTTTGAGATAGTCATTACCTGGCACTTGTGTGGCGCAAATGTTACTTGCCACTTATCAGCCCGAGCTTGAATGTTGTTCCGGTCCTGCTGCATGTGGGCATGGACTGCTTCATTATCTGAGGAGTTGTGAATGGAACTGAACACTGTGCAATCATCAGCGAACATCCCCACTTCTGGCCTTATGATGGAGGGAGGTCATTGATGAATTACTGAAGATGGTTGGGCCTATGATACTCTCCTGAAGATCTCCTACAGCGATGTCCTGGGGCTGAGATGATTGACCTCCAACAACAACAACCATCATCCTTTGTGCTTGGTATGACTCCAGCCAGTGGAGCGTTTTCCCCCTGATTCCAGTTGACTTCAGTTTTACTAGGGCTCCTTGATGCCACACTCGGTCAAATGTTGCCTTGATGTCAAGGGCAGTCACTCTCACCTCACCTCTGGAATTCTGCTCCTTTGTCCATGTTTGGACCAAGGCTGTAATGAGGTCTGGAGCGAGTGGTCCTGGCGGAACCCAAACTGGGCATCAGTGAGCAGGTTATTGGTGAGTAAGTGCCGCTTGATAGCACTGTCGACGACAACTTCCATCACATTGCTGATGATTGAGAGTAGACTGATGTGGCAGTAATTGGCTGGATTGGATTTGACCTGCTTTTTGAGGATGGAACATACCTGGGAAGTTTTCCACATTGTCTGTAGATGCCAGTGTTGTAGCTGTACTGGAACAGTTTGGCTAGTTCTGGAGCACAAGTCTTCAGCATGACAGCCGGGATGTTGTCGGGGCCCATAGCCTTTGCTGTATCCAGTGTGCTCAGCCGTTTCTTGATATCACGTGGAGTGAATCGAATTAGCTGAAGACTGGCTTCTATGTTGGTGGGGACCTCAGGAGGAGGCTCATATGAATCTTCCACTCGGCACTTCTGAATGAAGATGGTTGCAAACACTGCTACCAATACTGTCATGGGCAGATGCATCTGTGACAGGTAGATTGGTGAGGACGAGGTCAAGTAGGTTTTTCCCTTGTGTTGGTTTTCTCACCACCTGCCGCAGACCCAGTCTGGCAACTATGTGCTTCAGGACTCGGCCAGCTCGGTCAGTAGTGGTGCTACCGAGTCACTCTTAGTGATGAATATTGAAGTCCCCCACCCAGAGTCCATTCTGAGCCCTTGCTACCCTCAGTGCTTCTTCCAAGTGGTGTTCAACATGGAGGATTACTGGTTCATCAGCTGAGGGAGGGCGGTAGGTGGTAATCAGCAGAAGGTTTCCTTGCCCATGCTTGACCTGAAGCCATGAGACTTCATGGGGTCCGGAGTCAATGTTGAGAACTCCCAGGGCCACTCCCTCCCGACTGTATACAGCTGTGTCGCCACTCCTGGTGGGTCTGTCCTGCCATTGGGACAGGACATACCCATCGATGGTGATGGAGGAGTCTGGAATATTGGCTGAAAGGTATGATTCTGTGAGTATGACTCTGTCAGGCTGTTGCTTGACTAGCCTGTGAGGCAGCTCTCCCAATGTTGGCACAAGTCCCCAGATGTTAGTGAGGAGGACTTTGCAGGGTCGACTGGGCTGGGTGTGCCGTTGTCGTGTCTGAAACTGGTGCTGAGATCGATGCCGGGTGGTCCGTCTGGTTTTATTCTTATTATTGTTTTCCATAGCAGTTTGGTACAAATAAGATCAAGGAAAACCCAACGATGTCTTATAAATACATAAAGAGCAAGAGGATAACTAAAGAAAGAATAGGGTCTTTTAGAGACCAAAAAGGTATGTGGAGGCGGAAGACATGGGTACGGTTCTTAATGAATATTTTGCGTCTGTCTTCACAAAAGAGAGGGATGATGCAGACATTGTAGTTAAGGAGGAGGAGTGTGAAATATTAGATGAGATAAACATAGTGAGATAGAAAATATTCATTGGTTTAGCATCTTTGAAATTAGATAAATCGCCAGTCCGGATGAAATGTATCCCAGGCTGTTAAGAGAAGCAAGGGAGGAAATAGCAGAGGCTCTGGCCATCATTTTCCAATCCTCTCAGGCTACAGGTGTGGTGCCGGAGGACTGGAGGACTGCTAACTTTTTACCGTTGTTTGAAAAGGGAGAAAGGGATAGACCAAGTAATTACAGGACAGTCAGCCTAACCTTGGTGGTGGAAAAATTATTGGAAAAAGTTCTGAGGGATAGTAGTAATCGTCATTTAGAAAGGCATGGCTTAATCAAGGACGGTCAGCATGGTTTTGTTAAGGGAAGGGCATGTCTAACTAATTATATTGAATTTTTTGAGGAGGTAACAAGGAGGGTCGATGAGGGTAGCACATTTGATGTAGTCTACATGGATTTTAGCAAGACTTTTGACAAGGTTCCACATGGCAGACTGGTCAGAAAAGTAAAATCCCATGGGATCCAAGAAAAAGTAGCAAGTTGGATCTAATATTAGCTCAGTGGCAGGAAGCAAAGGGTAATGGTCGACGGGTGTTTCTGTGACTGGAAGGCTGTTTCCAGTGGGGTTCCACAGGGCTCAGTACTAGGTCCCTTGCTTTTTGTGGTATAAGTCAATGATTTAGACTTCAATGATTAAGAAGTTTGCAGATGATACAAATATTAGGCCTGTAGACTGAAGGAAGATATCAATGGACCAGTCAGGTGGGCATATATATGTGGCAAATGGAATTCAATCTGGAGAAGTCTGAGGTAATGAATTTGGGGAGGGCTAACAAGGCAAGGGAATACACAGTAAATGGTAGGATACTGAGAAGTGTAGAGGAATAGCGGGACCTTGGAGTGCAAGTCCACAGATCCCTGAAGGTAGCAGGACAGGTAGATAAGGTGGTTAAGAAAGCATACGGGATACTTTCCTTTGTAAGCTGAGGCATAGAATATAACAGCAGGGAGGTTATGGAACAGAGGAGGCTGAGGGAAGACTTAATTGAGATGTATAAAATTATGAGGGGCCTAGATAGAGTGGATAACAAGGGGGCATAGATTTAAAGTAATTGGTCAGAGGTTTAGAGGGGAGTTGAGGGGAACTTTTTTCACCCAGAGGGTGGTGGGGGTCTGGAACTCACTGCCTGAAAGGGTGGTAGAGGCAGAAACCCTCATCACATTTAAAAAGTACTTGGATATGCACCTGAAGTGCTGTAACCTACAAGGCTACGGACCAAGAGCTGGAAAGTGGGATTAGGCTGGATAACTCTTTGTTGGCCAGCACTGACACGATGGGCCGAATGACCTCCTTCTGTGCCGTAAGTTTCTATGATTCTATGATTCAAGGGCATGGATTTTTTGGTAAAAATAATAGTGAGTCTAACACTGCTCACCGTTATTAAAGTGTAAATCGGATGGCAACTTCCGGCAACCACACATGCACAGTTAAACGCAGAAATCAGGAAGCTGCTGTCCGAGTTGCCTTGCTCCTCCAGAAGCTGCACCACACTGGTACCTCGCTGAGCGACTTGCCACTAAAATGTGAAGTTGCTTTACTTATGTGATACATAGGCACTAAACTCACCAGAAAAAGTTAGGGCTTGTCCATTCCAGTGTAAGTAATTTTTAACAGCATGATAACTGATAAGTCTTAATTACTGCTAAAATTCTCTGGCACTAGGCACTGAAAATTAACTTTTACAAGTGTGGAGTCTCATTCCTTCAGATTTTAATTATTGTTGGAGATTTAAAAAAATTAAAACATTTTTAAAAATGTCTTTCTCTTTTATCTCGCTCTTAATACCATCTTTCTTTCCTTCTCTCTATTTCGCTTTCTGTACATGATTTGTCATTGAATTCACTATTCTAACTTACACTTCCTGGTTCAGACTCTGCACTGCATATAACCAATTCTTCAATCTGATTGGTTAAGGAGATACACAGTTGCTTACCCTGTTTGCACAGGTCCCAGATCTCCACCGAAGTTAAAGCGGGAGATCGGGAGATTCCATATGGAAATTCTAAGGCATTATATCCAATGGAAGAATGTCACAGTCATGGAGAAGATGAAGAGATTTACCGTGATGATACCAGGGAGGAGATACTTTAGTTATTAGGAGAAACTAGAGGAAATGGGGCTCTTTTCATTTGAACAGAGAAGGATAAGAGGAGATCTCATGAGAGGTTTTGATAAAGTAAATGAGGAAAAACTACTTCCACTGATTGATAAGTCAGTAAATGGCACAAATTTAATATGATCACCAAAAGAAGGAAAAGAAAAATTAGGATTTTTTTTTACATAGAGTGTTGTTAGGACATAGAATCATAGAAAGTTACAGCATGGAAGGAGGCCATTTCAGACCATCGTGTCCGCGCTGGCCAACAAAGAGCTATCCAGCCTAATCCCACCTCCCAGCTCTTGGTCCGTAGCCCTGCAGGTTACAGCAACCCAAGTGCACATCCAAGCACTTTTTAAATATGGTTAGGGTTTCTGCCTCTACCACCCTTTCAGGCAGTGAGTTCCAGACCCCCACAACCCTCTGGGTGAAGAAATTTCCCCTCAAATCCCCTCTAAATATAAGAACATAAGAACATATGAAATAGGAGCAGGAGTAGGCCATTCGGCCCTTCGAGCCTGCTCCGCCATTCAATGAGATCATGGCTGATCTTCTGCCTCAACTCCATTCACCGGCCCTATCGCCATATGCCTTGATGCCCTTACTAGTCAGAAATCTATCGAATTCTGTTTTGAATATACCCAATGACTGAGCTTCCACAGCCCTCTGGGGTAGAGAATTCCAAAGATTCACCACCCTCTGTGTGAAGAAATTTCTTCTCATCTCAGTCCTGAATGGCCTCCCCTTTATCCTGAGGCTGTGGCCCCTGGTTCTAGACTCCCCAGCCAAGGGAAACATTCTCCCAGTATCCACCCTATCAAGCCCTGTAATAATTCTGTATGCTTCAATGAGATCCCCTCTCAGTCTTCTGAATTCAAGAGAATACAGGCCTAGTTTACTCAATCTCTTCTTATACGACAGTCCCACCATCCCAGGAATCAATCTCGTGAACCTTCGTTGCACTCCCTCTATGGCAAGTATATCCTTCCTTAGGTAAGGAGACCAAAATTGTACACAGTACTCCAGGTGTGGTCTCACCAAGGCCCTATATAATTGGAGTAAGACTTCTTTACTCCCGTACTTAAATCCTCTTGTAATGAAGGCCAGCATATCATTTGCCTTCCTAATGGCTTGCTGCACCTGCACATTCACTTTCAGTGACTCATGTACAAGGACAGCCAGGTCCCTTTGAGCATCTGCATTCCCCAATCTTTCACCATTTAGGAAATACTCTGCCTTTCTGTTTTTTCTACCAAAGTGGATAACTTCACATTTATCCACATTATATTCCATCTGCCATGTTATCGCCCACTCACTGAGCCTGTTGAGATCCCCTTGAAGCCTCTTCACATCCTCTTCACAACTGACTCTGCCACCTGGCTTTGTATCATCAGCAAATTTGGAAATGTTACATTTAGTCCCCTCATCTAAATCATTGATATAGATTGTGAATAGCTAGTGCCCAGTTATTGCATCCTTTATAATAGATTCCAGCATTTTCCCAACTACTGATGTGAGGCTAACAGGTCTGTAGTTCCCCGTTTTCTATCTCCCTCCTTTCTTAAATAGCAGGGTTACATTTGCTATCCTCCAATCTGCAGGAACCGTTTAAGAATCTATAGAATTTTGGGAGATGACAACCAATGCGTCCACTATCCCAATGGCCACCTCTTTCAAAACCCTAGGATGTAGGTCATCCGGTCCTTGAGATTTATCGACTTTTAGTCCCATTAATTTTTGATAGTACTGTTTTTTTACTAATAATAATTTCTTTAAGTTCTTCATTCTCGCCACACCCTTGTTTTTAAACCTTCCACCAATTATTTTAAATCTGTGCCCCTTGGTTTTTGACCCCTCTGCTAAGTGAAATAGGTCCTTTCTATTCACTGTATCTAGGCCCCTCATAATTTTATACACCTCAATAAGGTCTCCCCTCAGCCTCCTCTGTTTTCCTTCTTAACCATCTTATCTACCTGGCCTGCTACCTTCAGAGATCTGTGGACATGCACTCCAAGGTCCCTTTGTTCCTCTACACTACTCAGTGTCCTACCATTTAATGTGTATTCCCTTTCCCTGTTAGCCCTCCCCAAATGCATTACCTCACACTTCTCCGGATTGAATTCCATTTGCCACTGTTCTGCCCACTTGACCAATTTACTGATATCTTCCTGCAGTCTACAGCTTCCTTCTTCAGTATCAACCATACAGCCGATTTTAGTATCATCTGCAAACTTCTTAATCATACCCCCTATATTCAAGTCTAGATCATAGATATATACCACAAAAAGCAAGGGACCGAGTACTGAGCCCTGCGGAACCCCACTGGAAACAGCCTTCCAGTCACAAAAACACCCATCAACCATTACCCTCTGCTTCCTGCCTCCGAGCCAGTTTTGAATCCAACTTGACAATTTGCCCTGGATCCCATGGGCTTTTAACTTTGTGACCAGTCTGCCATGTGGAACCTTATCAACAGCCTTGCTAAAGTCCATATACACTACATCAAATGCACTACCCTCATCTACCCTCCTTGTTACCTCCTCAAAAAATTCAATCAAGTTTGTCAGACACGACCTTCCCTTAACAAATCCGTGCTGACTCTCCTTGATTAATCCGTGTCTTTCTAAATGAAGATTTATCCTGTCCTTCAGAATTCTTTCCAATAATTTACCCACCACTGAGGTTAGGCTGACTGGTCTGTAATTACTTGGTCTAACCCTTTGCACCCTTTTTAAACAAGGGTACCACATTAGCAGTCCTCCAGTCCTCCGGCACCACACCTGAAGCCAGGGAGGATTGGAAAATGATGGTCAGGGCCTCTGCTATTTCCTCTTTTGCTTCGCTTAACAGCCTGGGATACATTTCACCCGGGTCTGGGGATTTATCCACTTTTAAAGCTGCTAAACCCCTTAATACTTCCTCTCTCACTATGTTTATTTCATCTAATATTTCACACTCCTCCTTCCTGATAGCAATGTCTGCTTCGCCCCTCTCCTTTGTGAAAACAGACGCAAAGTATTCATTAAGAACCCTACCGACATCTCCTGCCTCCACACATAGATTATCCTCATGATCTCTAATAGGCCCTACCCTTTCTTTAGTTATACTCTCACTCTTAATATATTTTTAAAACATCTTTGGTTTATCCTTGATTTTACTTGCCAAAAATTTTTCATGCTCTCTTTGCTTTCCTAATATCCTTTTTAATTGCACCCCTGAACTTTCTGTACTCCTCTAAAGGTACTGGAGTATTTAGCTCTCGGTATCTGTCATACTCCTCCCTTTTTTTTTGTCCTATCCTGTATGTCCCTAGACATCCAGGGGGCTCTAGATTTGTTAGTCCCATCTTTTTTCTTTAAGGGCACATATTTGGTCTGAACCCTCCGTATCTCCTCCTTGAATGCCTCCCACTGCTCTGACACTGATTTACCTTCAAGTAGCTGTTTCCAGTCCACTATGGCTAAATCCCCTCTGAGCCTAACAAAATTTGCTTTACCCAATTTAGAATTTTTATTCCTGGTCTATCCTTGTCCTTTTCTATAACTACCTTAAATCTAACTGAATTATGGTCACTAGCACCAAAATGCTCCCCCACTGATATGCCTTCTACCTGCCCAGCTTAATTCCCTAAAACTAAGTCCAGAACCGCCCCTTCCCTTGTTGGGCTTGCTACATACTGGCTAAAAAAGTTCTCCTGGATGCATTTTAGGAATTCCGCACCATCTATACCCTTCACACTAATTTTATCCCAGTTAATATTGGGGTAGTTGAAATCCCCTACTATTACTGCCCTATAGTTTTTTCACTTCTCAGAAATGTGTCTACATATTTGCTCTTCTATCTCCTTCTCACTGTTTGGGGGTCTGTAGTACACTCCCAGTAGTGTGATCGCCCCTTTTTTGTTTTTCAGTTCGATCCATATGGCCTCGTTTGATGATCCCTCCAACATATCATCCCTCCTCACAGCTGTAATAATTTCTTTAATCAATACTGCGACCCCCCTCCCTTTTTACCTCCCTCTCTATCCCGTCTGAAAATCCTGTAGCCAGGAATGTTGAGCTGCCATACCTGCCCCTCTTTCAGTGACGTCTCTGTAATAGCTATAATATCATAGTCCCAATTATCTACCTGTGCCCTCAGCTCCTCTGCCTTGGAATGGCCTACCAGAAAGAGTGGTGGAAACAGAATCCATACTAGATATGAAAAGTAAAGTGGATAAATATTTGAGCGAGAAACATCTGCGGGAAAAGTGCAGGGCAACGGGACAATGTGATAAGTCTTCAGAGAGCTGGCAAAGCTGTGATGGGCTGAATGGCCCCCTTCTGTGCTGTAAAATTCTATGATTCTACGGGTGCTACCAAGCTCCAGCTTCCCTCCCCAAGCCCAAAGCCCCCAAGCCCCCATGCTGCCAGACTCCGGACTTCCTCCTCCCCCTCACCAGTCCCTAGAGGAAACCCCTGCCCCATGTGTTGACAGACTCCGTATTACTCAATAGAACTGATGATTTCACCTAACATTTGAGCAACATAATTTGTAACAAAAGATTTTTCTTTTGCTGTATGCGGTGCATCATTCCTATTGAAACTGCCCTCTGAGTCATAAATCAAAAATAATGATCAAATCTAGCTATATCAAAACGTATTGATGCTCTATAGATGTGAGATGCAGGAATATAGCAAGATATCACATTGTGTAGAAACTCTAAAATAACCTATTGTGTTGCTGACTAGCTACTTGCAGTGGATATAATTGTCACAAGTATGGTAAGTTAATTTATCTTTTTCCCCAATGCTGGCCTCTTGCGCATCCCCGATTTTCATCGCCCCACCATTGGCGGCCGTGTCGCCAGCTGTCTGGGCCCTAAGCGCTGGAATTCCTTCCCTAAACCTCTCTGCTTCTCTGCCTCTCTTTCCTCCTTTAAGACCCTCCTTAAAACCTACCTCTTTGACCAAGCTTTTGGTCATCTGCCCTAATATCTCTTTATATGTTTTCGGCTGGATCTAAACTTAGTCTATCCCACTTAGCGCAGTGATAATGCCACACTACATGATAAGAGGATATCCTTACTATGGAGATGAGTCTTTGGCCTAGAAATTGGGTAAGGCCCAAAAATGGGCACGGGGATCGCGATGCGCTATCAACCCACGCCTGTTCGGTAGACTGCAGGCAGCGCGGAAACTTTGTGCTGCCTGCTGATTAGCATGATTGTAGTGTTTAGCCCAGCGCTGAATGCGCTGTTGAGTGGCTGAATGCTCAACAGGGGGCTCAAGTTTGTGCGAGGCTAGCTCCAATTAAAGCTAGTCTGCACTACTTAAAGGCAGTCTGCACCTCTTAAAGGGGACATGCCTTCTGCCAGCAACAGGTGATTGAAGTGACTGCGAAGACAGTGGAGAAGAAAGTTGTAATGATGGCACAACAGGGGAGAGAGTATGCACTAAGGTTTTCCAATGCAGCACTGGAGGCCTTGATCCAGGAGGTCAACTCCAGGAGAGAGGTCCTCTTTCCACAGAGGGCCAAGAAGCCCTCCAGGCAACAGACCAGAGTGAAGTGGAGCAGACAGCCACTGTGTTAAAAGCCAGCAGTGTAGCCCGAGGACCTGGACTCAGTGCAGGAAGAAGTTTAATGACCTCACACGACTGATCAAGGTCAGTGAATTCATCTTCAAATGCCATATCCCACCATCTGCACCACTAGCCTCACACAATGCTCAATGCACCGCACCCCCATCACTCAACTACCAACAATCTCTATCAAACACGACTAACACCTCACCCGCACACGCTTACCACTGCTGCAATCCTCACCCCCACATCTCACAGCTTGAACACATTGTCAGCTATTCAACCATGACAGGCACATCACCCAAACACATTGCACCACACTCACTGACACACTTCACCCAAACATATTGCATCACACTCACTGACACACATCACCCAAACACATTACACCACACTCACTGACACACACATCACACAAACACATTGCACCACACTCACTGACACACACATCACCCAAACACATTGCACCACACTCACTGACACACACATCACCCAAACACATTGCACCACACTCACTGACACACATCACCCAAACACATTACACCACACTCACTGACACACACATCACCCAAACACATTGCACCACACTCACTGACACACATCATCCAAACACATTGCACCACACTCACTGACACACACATCACCCAAACACATTGCACCACACTCACTGACACACACTTCACCCAAACACATTGCACCACACGCACTGACACACATCACCCAAACACATTGCACCACACTCACTGACACACTTCACCCAAACACATTGCACCACACTCACTGACACACATCACCCAAACACATTGAACCACACTCACTGACACACTTCACCCAAACACATTGCACCACTCTCACTGACACACACATCACCCAAACACATTGCACCACACTCACTGACACACTTCCCTTTCTCTTTCAGGAAAAGGTGGCACATAACCGGTGCCAGTAGAACTTAACCAGCGGGGGATAGGCTCGCCAGCATGACCTCACCTACATGGAGAAAATGGTGCTGGCCATTCTTGGCAGGGGCATGGCTGAACCTGCAACCAGCGGTGGGGCTGAAATAGTACAAGATGTCGGTATCCTCATACGTTATCCTCCTTCTCACATCCCACTTCCCCCTCATCCCACAATCTCTTCTGGTTTACAATCTGCACATGGTGTAAGCAGCACCTCGCGCTTTCCCTCCTCCCCTCAGCACAACCCTACTCTTGTGCCTTTCTCATCTCATTTCAGACACCCAAGAAATCCAGCCTGCCCAGCCAGTGCTTCAACAAGAAGAAGGAAAGGAGACTGAAGAAGAAACATCGTCACTCGATTTCACACTCCCAGCCACCAGCTCAGATACTGACACTCCGCGTACTTTAGAGGATAGGTTAGACGCGGGATCTACACGTGGTGAGACACCGGGCACGAGTGGGCTGCAGCCAGGGCAGGGGGAAAGGGTAGTGGAGGTGCCAGCTCCCCGGAGGGCGAGGTCACACATGAGTTCTACTGCACAGGACTCAGATGAAGACTTTGATGGGGTGGCCTTCAGAAGAACGCTGCTGGGTATGCACAATGAAATGCTTGGTGCATTGGCAGGCCTGCCAGAAAGCCTGAATGCAATGTCGAGGAGCATGCAGGAGTCCAGCTCCAGCCTTGCACAGGGCTTTGGGCAGAGCTTGGAACCCATCCTTTCCAGCGTGGAAGGGGTGGGCAGATCCATTAATGCACTTGTGGACCCCACCATCACTGGTACTATAGGCAGATGATTTGATCCCGAATGTCCCAGCCTGAAAGGAGCTCTCTGGGTTGCCTACTTCCTCCCGCTTCCTCCTCCTCCCCTTCTTCCTCTTCCGCTTCCTCCTCTTCTTCTTCCTCCTCTTCCTCCTGCTCCTCCTCCTCCTGCTCCTGCTCCTGGGCTGGTGGCCCTATCCCTGGTGGCAAAGGCTGTGCCCTCATGATGGCCAGCTTGTGGAGGATACAGCAGACCACTACGAATCGAGATACTCGCTCCAGTGAGTACTGTAAGGACTCCTCCAGAGCGGTCCAGGCAGTGGAACCATTGCTTCAGCACCCCAGTGGTCTTCTCTATGATGTTTCATGTGGCAACATGGCTCTCGTTGTATCAATGCTGCCCACATGTGGTTGGGTTGTGGAGCAGAGTCATGAGCCAGGTGGTTAAGGGATAGCTCTTGTCACCCAGTAGCCACCCTCTGGTTTGTTGTGGTGGCTCAAAGACTGAGGGAACAGCAGACTGGCATAGAATAAAAGCATCACGACTGCTGCCAGGATTGTGGACATTCACCATCATGATGTGCTGAGCATTGTCGCCCACCAACTGCACATTCAGCGAGTGATAACCTTTGCAGTTGAGGTACATCTCAGCATTTAGAAGCAGCGCTGGCAAAGCCACATGCGTGCAGTCCATGGCGCCCTGCACCATGGGGAAGCCCACTATCCTGGCAAAGCCAAGTGCAAGCTCTGCCTGCTTCTCTCTCGTCAGAGAGAAGACAATGAAGTCCCCTCTCTTGGCATAAAGAGCTTCTGTCACCTCTCTTATGCAGCAGTGGACGGCGAACTTTGAGCTGTTACAGATGTCGCCTGCTCCAGCCTGGAAGGATCCTGAAGAAATTCAGGGCCACGGCCACCTTCACAACCACTGACAGCGCTGTCCTTGCCCTGGAGTGAGGCTGCAGGTCTGGTTACAAGAGATGGCAGAGCTCTGCGAGCACATTCTTCGCAAAGCACAGATGCCTCACACACTGCTCCTGGCTCAGGCTGAGGTAAGAGAATTGCTGTTGGAAGACCCTAGGTGGTTAAGGCCTCCTCCCCTCTCTCCCTCCTCCTCCTCCCTCTGTGAGCAGCTTGTCCTCTTCTTTGCTGCCTCTGCTCCATCTCCCTGTCATGCTGCAGGCCAAGGGTGATGACAACTAGAGCCCCCATGACTGGGAGCAAGTGGTCTGACCAGAACCCTTGAATTCAGAAGCAAGACCTTCTCCACTAGCAGCATCACTCCCTGTCACCTCACCAACTTTAAACAACTCTAGAAAGCTCCAAACAGTTCCACCAACTTACAGAGCCAGTAGAAATGAAAAAGCAAGTTACCTGAAAGTTGGTGATGATCCCTTTAAATATTGCTCATGGGGGGTCCTTCCTGCTGCGGAACCCATGTTCAGCTGTGTGAGGTTAAGGTTAGTTCCAGCGATGGCGACGAAAATGGCAGCGTGGCGTCAAATCAGCATTGCACGCTGATTGACGTCAGGATCTGCCTACTTACCATACTTCCAGCACACGCTTCTAATGGCCACCCTACCGCCCTCACCAAGAGGGCGTCCGGTGCGACCCACACCAGAAGTGTGTGCGCGTGATGCTCTGACGCCATTTTGCCCTAATTCGGCACCCATAGCACCCAAAAATCGGGCACTGCACAACTAAATTTTTAGCCTGTCATCTTCACAAGGAGGACAGGTTTGTCAACATGCTGTAGGCAAAGTTACTTCTGGTCTCACCAGTCGTACTCTCCCCAATGCCCAGCACAAGTGAGATCCATCTGGAGCTCCAAGCCAGGATCAGGGCTCGGACCGACACAGATCAGGAGGGAAAGTCTTTCATCTTTAACACAGGGGCTGCTGAGAGCAGCCTCATTATTCTGGGTGGGGCCTGGCACCCCACAACCTGGCAAGCTTCAGTCGGCATTTCTTGCCTCTTCAATTGATGGGAGAAATGCCACAGAGGCATCCCAACCTACCACAAAGCCAACTCCTCTTGACGCTTCCCCTGACCCTGCGAACCCCAGCAGGGTCAGCCGCAAAGGCCATGGGCAGGAGGATCACAGCCCTTAAGGCGAGATGTGCCTCCCTCATGGCATTTAGGGCCCAGATAGCTAACCCCAAATGGTATATCTTACATAGCATCTTGTTTACTTTCTCAGCTTTAAAACTGATAAGGGATATAAAATAAATAGATTGGAAAAGGAATATACGCAAAATAAGGCCACTCATTTAGTCTTACTGCAGCACCACAGAAGATCTGTGAGTTATGTAATTTGACATATTCAGTCATGGTGAATCAGTGGCCCTGATTATCAGACATTGTTGTTGGAACCTTTGGGTCTGCCATAGATATTCTCTCAGCTACTGCAGTGCTGGTCACTCCCATAAGTGGATCAAACATCTTGGGCTGGATTTTCTCAGCCCTGAGGAGGCGGGTATGGAGGCGGGACTGCCGGTAAAGTTGCAGAATTTGGGGGCGGGTGACAAACCCACCCCCATCCCACCTCCGTGCCCTCTTGCCAGGAGGTGGGAAGCCATCCTGCCCCGGGTCCCGTCTCCTCAAGGTGGGAAAGGGATTAAAGCCTATTAATTGCCAGTTAACAGGCAGAAAATAGGATTAGTCCCATTTTACGTTTCGATGTGGAGGCTTCCCGACCTCGGGGAACCCCGCCAGGGTGTAGGAGACGAGTAGGAGGTCTGCCGGGGTCGGAGGGGTCTGAAAGTGAGATGTAGAGGTGAGTGATGGGTGCAAGTGTGGAGTGGTAAGTATGTAAGGTGAGTGTAAAGTATCAGGAAATATTCACTTACCTTTGTTTCTGCCTACAGCCTTCAGCCGCTGTGGAGCCAGAGTCCCGACATCTCCATTGTAGATATCACAGACTGGCTGTTGGATCCTGTGAACCAACAGCCAGGTGATTTCTGCCAAGTTAAAAGGTTTGATGAGTCCTGAACACAAGGTATCATCAAACTACACAGAATGTCAGTGTTTGACAGCTTCACAGAGCTGTCAAACACAGAGCTGACATTTCTTCTTTCAAAAAATCTTGACAGATGGCATGCCATACGTTGACGTGCTCTGTCACTGATTTCCCTCTAATTGGCCTGCTGAGCCCGCTGGGCGGGCTTAACAAGGTCAATCAGGGGAATATCCCGCTGGTTGGCCAGAAGCTGATGGAGGCGGGATTGAAAGCCGGCAAGCAGCAGTCCCGCCTCCAAAAGTTTCCCATTGAGAAAATCCAGCCCCTTATGTTCAGGAGTGTGCCCGTACTGCCCAAAATCTAATTATATGACAGTGTAACTCGAGGGTGTGGTACTAAGATCCCCATGTGATCTGAACTGGATATGGTACCTCTAACACATGCTCTCGTGTGCCAACCTTCAATCTTTTCGAAGGCAGGCTGAGAAACACTTAGGCAGCGATTTTGCCGGCACTCAGAGGGCGGGTTTGGAGATGGGTCACGAGTTAAAATCAAAATGATTGACGGCGGGTTGCGAACCCGCCACATTCCTGCCTCCACGCAACTTTACAAAGTGTCGGGTCTGCGAGTTCCGATCCCAAGCGGCGGGAGAGCCACTTAAGGCAGTTAACAACTTGTTAACAGCCTGGATAATCCTATTTTAAGAGGCTCTTCCCATTTTGCAACATTTTCAGTGTGTTATACATCGTGCGACAAACACGCCAGCTGATTGTGTCGGGTTCAGCAACTCGCTGAATTGTTGACAACTGCTCCTGCAGCATAAAAGCGGACCTGTAACATGGCTGACTTTCAGATGGCAGAACTTTGTGTTTTGAGGTTTTGGAACACATTTTGCAGGTCTATTGAGCTTGTAAGTGTTTAAGCTGAGATCCATATGCACTGTGACCTCCTTGGATAACCCTCTCCCCACATTGACTGAGCGCTTATAACATCTCTTCCTCAACTGAGATATATACCAGTGGGATGGGAACCGTTTATACCCTCTCATCCTGGTCCTCAGAATCGGAGGAAGAGCAGCCACAGCAGCAGCAGAACCAGGCACAACAGCAGCAGCAACAACAGGAGCGCCAACCTCCTCCTCACCCACCTGATGCTGCAGAGGGCAGAGGGCATCAGCGCAGGGCTGCACCTCACCGCAGAGATACCCCCAACACAGGGTTTACAGGCAGAGGATGAGCTTCCTCAACTTGAGTGAGCAGCAGTGCCAAAGGAGGCTGAGACTTTCGTGAGAGGTATTCGCTGACATCTGCACAATACTGCACTAAGACCTGGAGCCCAGAGGAGCGGGTGGCCACTCCTTAACAGTGGCCGTCAAAGTCACCACCGCACTCAACTTCTTTGCTTCAGGGTCCTTCCAGGGATCAGCAGCAGACATAAGCGGCATCTCCCAGTCGGCTGCACACACTTGCACCACGCAGGTTACCGATGCCCTCTTTGCCAAGTTGCACAATTACATCCACTTCTCCACGGATGAAGCAAGTGTTACTGTGCATGCAGTTGGCTTTGCAAATATGGCAGGCTTCCCAAGGGTGCAGGGCATCGTAGACTGCACACATGTGGCCATTAGGGCACCCCATCACAACCCAGCTGTATTTGTGAACCGCAAGGGCTTCCACTCCCTGGTGTGTAACCACTGGAAGAACATTATGCATGTTTGCGCCAAGTTCCCTGGCGGTTGCCATGACTCGTCACATCCTACGGCAGTCTACTGTGCCTCAGCTGTTCAATCCGCCAACCCAACTTTCCAGATGGCTCCTTGGAGACAAGGGCTATCCCCTGAAGACGTGGCTAATGACACCAATGAGGAGGCCATCAAACGAAGCTGAGGAGCGCTACACTGTCAGCCACATTTCCACCAGAAGCATCATAGAGCAAACCATCAGCTTGCTCAAAATGCGATTCAAATGCCTCGACAGATCTGGTGGAGCCCTACAGTATGCACCAGCGAGGGTCTCCAGAATGATCGTGGTCTGCTGTGCCCTGCACAACATCGCACAGCAGCGTAGCTTAGTGCTCCCTGAGGAGCAAATGGCTCAGAGCACAGCCTCCTCGGAAGAGGAGGAGGAGGAGGAGGAGGAGGAGGCAGCAGATTAGGAAGACCTTGCAGAGGTGGATGTGGCCAGTTCCACCAGCACATGAGCACATTGCTGGCCGTGAGGCAAGGGATGCACTATTCCATGCCAGATTCGCGTAAGTTTACGCAGCAAACATATGTGGCTGGCACATGGAAATGAGTGTCTGACCGACCTTTTAACACACCATACAGCATCTGTACAATAAACTGTGCTTTCCTATCACTCTCACCACCACCATTACAGATGAAAGGCGCCCTGACCCCTCACTGTAAAACTTCCATTTCTGAGCACACATAGGCCAACTCTTTGAATCTTTGACATCGCATTTCTTTAATAGAATTGAAATAACGATGAAAAATGTTACTTTGTATTAGATCCAAACACCCAAGTGACTATCCTTGTGACTATTTGTGTTAACTTTCTCTTACGCATGCTTCTACGTGGTGCCTCCCCTGTGGCTTCCGCAGATGTAGAGGCACCTTGCTCACTTCTATGCTGCACTTGCTTAGACGCCTTTGGTGGGTGTCCTCTGGGTTTGGGAGCCTAGAAGGGCTCCGCAACAGTCTGCTCCTCCTGCGGCTGTGCAGGGGCTGAGACGGCCATCTCAGTTGGGTGAGGAATCTGGGGCTCTGACCGAGGGCTCCGCAGTGGCATGGGAGTGTGAGCGCTTGGAGAGAGGCCCACACTTCCTTGTTGTGGACCACCAACTTCCCTGTCATTGGTCACCCGCACTTCACTGCTAGCAAGTTGCTGGAGAGCACCTTGCTGCACATCAGTGGGGCCATGAGGACCCGTCTCTGTACTGACAGTCCTCATAACGGGATGTCCATATAACTCTGGTTTCTCTCCTCAATTGAGGCCCATCTATCCTCCATAGCAGACCATCTATTTAAAGAGTCACCATGTTCTGCTGTGTCTGGCGATTTATGTCCTCCATGGAGGTTGCCATCCTTTCCATGGCAGCACCTACATTCGCCATTGCGTGCACCACGGCATTGCTCATGTTTGACATGGGCTCCTCCATTCTCTGAACACTCGCAGTTACCGTGGTTGCAAACCCTGTCAAAGACTCCTGCACTTGTTCCTGAAACTCCAGCACCACTCTCTTTCTGGATTGACCCATAGGCACAGTGTCCACCAGCAGCTGAGCAGTGCTAGGAGCATCCAGTGCCCACTGACGAGGACACTCCTCTGCTGTCCCTGTCTCCACCATCTGCTGATGCTCACTTGTGAGCTGTGATACACCAGATGACAACACTACTCTATCTCGCGAATGACCCACCGAGGTGTGCGTCTCTGTGCTGGAGCTGGGTGCTCTGAATCCTGTTGACGCTGCTCCTCAGAGGCTCGAGGTTCCTCTGAGGAGTCTTCCGGCTCTTCCTCCTGGACAGTGGGGAAGGGGAGGCTCTCGATGTTCCTGTGGGGGAGTAAAGGCATGAGTTAGACATGTGATATTAACGTAGCAGACACATCCTATTGTGCAGATGATCAGAACTCAATCTGCATGAACATCAGATGTCATTCATGAAATCTAAATCAGAGAGTTGCAAATCTATTCTGTCACCAGCTTGCTCTACTGCGCCCGTCTCTCCGTCCCCCACTTCCAGCTCCTCTGCACCTCCGACGATCTCGATAGCAGCCTCCTCAGCATTGGTTAAATGCGCTATGGAAGGTGGCCCTCCTCCTTTCCTCCCCCTCTCCCTCTTATTATGGGCTCTCTTTTCCTGCAATGAGGGACTCAAGTGGAGTATGAGCGAGAATGTTGGAGTGAATGTAGAGAATCCATAGCATAGATGCTTAGAGGGAGACAAAGATGGAGTGAGGTGCCAATACCAAGGGCCCTCCCTGTGCGTTGTTAGTTGTTGCCATTGCATTACAGTGATAGCGAGTGTGAGGGGTGCATAGTAGAATGGTGAAGTGATTCTGTACATAGAGAGAGAGGGATGGTTAAGGGTGCAAGGGATGTAAGGGTAAGTTGGGATGTGCAGGAGTAGGTTGACAATGCAGAGTGCTGGTGATGCGAGGAGATAGGAAGCAGATTGAAGGTAAGTGTGATGTTACACTCACTTTTGCTGAGCGTAGCAGATCATTGAACCTTTCCCTGCACTGAACCCAGATGCGTGCACACAAAGACCTGGCACTAACCTCCTCAGCAATTTGCAGCCAGGCTGCCTTGGTTTGCTGAGGAGGCTTCCTACGTCCATTGGAGGGAAACATAACCTCCTTGTGCCCTCTCACTCCCTCCACAAGAGCATGGAGGGAGTCATCATCAAATCGGGGAGAAGCCTTGGCTTTTGAAGCAGTCATCTCGCTATCAGTAACACTGAGAAGCAGCAGAATGTGAATGAAACACCACAAGGCTGCACGGGCCCCTTAAAGACTTCTGAATCGAAGATGTCAGCAGAGGCGAGCAGCAGACCCGAACCCACTGATTGGGCCGGGTAACGCACACGGCGGACTTAATAAGCCCAATTAAGTCAAAATCGTTATTTCAGTGCGGCTGAAACCAGCAGCGGGACCGGAACCCGCCGAGCAGCCAACCTGACGCTTACCCGCCTCCGATGGCAAAATCACAGCCTTAGTGAGGCAAGGCCAGATATGAGTCATTAAGCTGCTTTATTCTACAGACAGCAAGTGAACGTTTAGAGAAAGAGATGTAATCAAATCTGACTTTGATTCCATTTATTATAAAAACTCCTCCTTAGGAACAAGAAAAATCATTAAAAAAATACACCACCCTATTCCTATTAGCAAGCTCGCTTAACTTCTCCTAATCAGCCTTTCTGATTCTGCCCAACTCTTGAATTTCAGATGGGCAAGTCTCCCTTGCTATGTCTGGCTTCCTTAAGACCTAGTGGGCTGGCTGACTGCCCTTGAGTCACTTTGTCAATTTCTCTATGTACCCAGCCAGTGTCTTTCTGACTCCTTCCCCAGTCAGTGATTCACCAGTGGGTTTGTCAATAAACTAGTTACAGGAAACTCTTTATTAACTGGCACCGACGGGACCGGCGTGGTGCCGGTTAATCAAAAAGTCCGGATAACGGAGAGTTATATCTCCCAACGTACGAGAGCCCCGTACACACTGACATGCGCCTGCATTCGGAGCTCCGTCTCCCCAGGGACCGCCAGCTGACCATCTGTCGTGTCCGCTGCCTACCCGGGCTGCACATTCCCCTCCCAATCTACATGCTCCGATACAAGGCAAATGCCTCGGGGTTTTTTTTAAAGTTATTTTTAAAGGAGAGATGAAGGAAAACCCCGGTTACCTACTCAAGAATTTTGCCGGTTAAGAGAGATTTCCGGTTATTTGGGTGCCGGTTAAAAGAGAGTTTCCTGTATATGCCACCCCCTTGAGGTGTGGATTTAAGGAAAACATCACTTGCTATTCTCAAAATGAATAATGGGATTCCAAGCTTAATGGGCCAGGGATTAGACAATTGAGCCTCCTTTTATCAATATTAAATATATTGTTTACTGCAACATTGCACAAACTGACTCATCTTGTTTTGATACACACCTTCAATGTTTGCAGCTTGTGTCTTTTTTAAACAGTTGTGTGAATTCATTTTGTTTCAAAACACATTTAAAAATTGCTCACTCACAAATCCTTTCCACAAAGAAAATAAATCAAAAATCCTGAAACATGCCAATTGAACATTACATGGGATATAATGCTTTGCATTACAAAAGAGTATAACCTTTAATTCACTTGAGAAATGTCATAGGAGATCTGCAGGTCTATACTGTAAATCTGTAAGGAAGTAACGGAGAGGGTTGATAAGGATAGTACAGTTGATGTTGTGTATGTGAACTTTCAAAAGGTGTTTGATAAAGTACCACATAATAGACTCACTAGCAAAATTAAAGCCCATGGGATTAAAAGGACAGAGGCAACATGGAATTGGCTAAGGGACAGAAAGCAGAGAGTAGTGGTGAAGGGTTGTTTTTCAAACTGGAGGGAAGTGTACAGTCGTGTTCCCCAGGGGTTGGTATTAGCATCACTGCTCTTTTTGATATATGCTAATGACCTGGACTTGGGTATACTGGGCATAATTTCAAAGTTTCAGATGACACAAAACTCGGAAATGTAGTAACCAATGAGGAGGATAGTAACAGACTTCAGGAAGACATAGACAGACTGGTGAAATGGGCAGACACACGGCAGATGATAGTTAATGCAGAGAAGTGTGAAGTGATACATTTTGGTGGAAAGAATGAGGAGAGGCAATATATGCTAAAGAGTACAATTTTAAAGATGGTGCCACAAAAGAGAGACCTGAAAGAGTAAATAAGGAGAAACTGGTTCCAGTGGCAGGAGGGTAATTCCTAAGTCTGGGCGTGTGCAGTGTAGGGACTTCCAAGAATGCATCAATACGATTCTTTCAGTGCAAGTTCCCTCATACTGTGACAGGATTTCTGAGTTTATTTGCTTTTTTAAATCAATTGAAAACATAAGAACATATGAAATAGGAGCAGGAGTTGGCCATTTGGCCCTTCGAGTCTGCTCCGCCATTCAATAAGATCATGGCTGATCATCGACCTCAACTCCACCTTCCCGCACTATCCCCATATCCCTTGATTCTCTTAGTATCCAAATATCTATCGACCTCTGTCTTGAATATACTCAATGACTGAGCATCCACAGCCCTCTGGGGTAGAGAATTCCAAAGATTCATAACCCTTGGAGTGAAGAAATTTCTCCTCATCTCAGTCCTAAATAGCCGACCCCTTATTCTGATACTGTGACCCCGTGTTCTAGATTCCCCAACCAGGGGAAACATCCTCCCACCATCTACCCTGTCAAGGCCATTAAGAATTTTATATATTCAATGAGATCACCTCTCAATCTTCTAAACTCTAGGGAACATAGGCCTGGTCCAATGTTCCCTTTAAGCTGTGTGGCCATGCGGCCATGAAGTACTCTGCAGCTCCCGCGCAGCCAGCTCACCGACATTTAAATAGGAAAAAACACACATGCATGGTATTTTCAATGGGCAACACAGCCCCTTAAAGGGGACACGCACCCAAAAACAAATTAAAAGGAACATTGGACTGGTCTACTCAATCTTACCTCATACAACAATGCCCTCATCCTAGGAATCAGTCTGGTGAACCTTCATTGCACTCCCTCCAAGTATATCCTTCCTTAGGTAAGGAGACCAAAACTACACACAGGACACCAGGTGTGGTCTCACCAAGGCCTTATATAATTGTAGTAAGACGTCTTTACTCTTATACTCTTTGTAATAAAGGCTAACATACCATTTGCTTTCCTAATTGCTTGCTGTACCTGCATGTTAACTTTCTGTGATTTGTGTACAAGGACACCCAGGTCCCTCTGAATACCAACATTTCCCAATCTCTCACATTTAAAAAATATTATTTTTTTCTATTTTTCCTACCAAAGTGGATAATTTCACATTTCTCCGCGTTATATTCAATCTGCAATGTTCTTGCCCACTCACTTAACCTGTCTATATCCCTTTGCAGCCTCTTTGCATCCTCCTCACAGCTTACTTTCCCACCTAACTTTGTATCATGCAAACTTGAATACATTACACAAAGAAAATAATTTTCAAAGCTATCTTCAAGTAAAGTTTCAAATTTAAACAAGTATAAGATGCCAGAGGACTGGAGGGTTGCTAATGCTATACCATTATTCAAGAAAGGGAAGAGGGATAAACCAGGAAACTACGGGCCAGCCAACCTAGCATTGGTGGTGGGGAAGTTATTGGAAACCATTATCAGGGACAAAATAAACTTTCATTTGGAAAGGTATGGGTTAATCAAGGAGACAGCATGGATTTGTTAAAGGCAAATCATGTGTGACTAACTTTACTGAATTCTTTGATGAGGTAACAGAGAAGGTTGATCAAGGTAGTGCAGTAGATGCTGTATATATGGATGTTAGGAAGGCATTCAACAAAGTGCCACACAGGAGGCTTATTAAGAAGATGGAAGCCCATGGAATTAAGGGGAAAGTGATGGTATGGATACAAAATTGGCTCAGTGACAGGAAGCAAAGGGTGGTGGTGGATGGATGTTTTTCAGACTGGGAGGTGGTTTTCAGTGGTGTTCCCCAAGGGTCAGTTTTGGGTCTATTACTATTTTCAATTTTAATAAACGACCTAGACTCGGGTGTAGAGAGCAGCATTATAAAGTTTGCAGATGATACAAAACTTTGCAAAGTAGTAGATAGTGATGAGGATAGTTATAGGCTTCAGGATGATATAGACAGGATCGTGAAATGGGCAGAAGCATGGCAGATGGAGTTCAATGTGGAGAAGTGTGAAGTGATGTACTTTGGGAGAACTAATATGGAAAGACAGTGAGCTATAAATGGCACGATTTTGAAAAGTGTAGATGAGCAGAGACCTTGGTGTCCATATATACAAATCCTTAGAGGTAGCAGGGCAAGTTGATAATGTGGTAAAAAAGCAAATATGGGCTACTTGGGTTTATAAATAGAGGAATAGAATATAAAAGCAAAGAGATCATGCTGGAACTTTATAAATCACTGGTTAGGCCTCAGCTGGAGAATTGTGGACAATTCTGGGAACCACACTTCAGGAAAGATGTAAAGGCCTTAGAAAGGGTGCAGAGGAGGTTTACCTTGGAATTGAGAATATTAAGAGGTAACCTAATAGAGGTTTTCAAGAGGATGAGAGGTTTTGACAGAGTAGATAGAGAAAAATTATGCTCTCTGGTGAGTGGGTCAATAACCAGAGGTCATAGATTCAAAATCATTGGCGAAAGATTTAGAGAGGAGATGAGGAGAAATTTTTTTCACTCAGAGAGGATATTTTCCTCAGCACAGATGTCAAATTGTGGTTTTGGTCAGGCTGCAACAGTATTTGAGTTTGTTTATCCAAATGACTTCAAAACGAGATGGTAGATGAATTTAAGAAACCTCGTGCAGTAAAAGTTTCACTTCAAAAATATTACCAACAGTCGATCAGCTATACGGCATGAGAATCCTGATCTACAAGGAGAGACTGAGAGAAGTCTGAGGGGAAGTGGAGACCTCACTGAGGTTTTCAATATGGTTACAGGGATTCACAAGTTGAGCCCGGTAAAGCTGTTACCATAGGCCTAAGAGTTACAATGAGGGCTATGGGATGGATCTCAGAGGCAGCAAGGTGATCTTTATTCTTATTATTTATTCATTTATGGGGCTGTGGACATCTCTGGCAAGTCCAGCATTTATTGCCCATTTACAACTGCCTTCTTGAACCACTTCAGTCTGTGAGCTGAAGGTAATCCCACAGTGCTGTTAGGGAGCTTGTTCCAGGCTGTTGACCCAGCGACGATGAAGGATCAGCGATATATTTCCAAGTCAGGATGGTGTATAACTTGGAGGGGAACTTGGAGGTGATGGTGTTCCCATGGGCCTGCTGCCCTTGTCCTTCTAGGTGGTAGAGGTCGCGAGTTTGGGAGGTGCTGCCGAAGAAGCCTTGGTGAGTTGCTGCAGTGCATCTTGTCGATGGTACACACTGCGGTCACGGTACGCCGGTGGTGGAGGGAGTGAATGTTTAAGGTGGTGGATGCGGTGCCGATCAAGCAGACTGCTTTGTCCTGGATGGTATTGAGCTTCTTGAGTGTTGTTGGAGCTGCACTCATCCAGGCAAGTGGAGATTATTCCATCACACTCCTGACTTGTGCCTTGTAGATGGCGGAGAGGTTTTGAGGAGTCAGGAGGTGAGTCACTCGTTGCAGAATACAGCAACGTTTATGGGCCCTGACAACATCCCGGCTGTAGTGCTGAACATAAGAACATAAGAAATAGGAGCAGGAGTAGGCCTTTTGGTCCTTCGAGCCTGCTTCACCATTCAATAAGATCATGGCTGATCTTCTACCTCATCTCCACTTTCCTGAGCTATCCCCATATCCCTTGATTCCCTTAATATTCAAAAGTCTATCGATCTCTGTCTTGAATATACTCAATGACTGAGCCTCCACAGCTCTCTGGGGTAGAGAATTCCAAAGATTCACCACCCTTTTCTGAGTGAAGAAATTCCTCCTCATCTCAGTCCTAAATGGTCGACCTCTTATTCTGAGACTGTGACCCCTGGTTCTAGACTCCCCAGCCAGGGGAAACATCCTCTCTGCATCTACCCTGTCAAGCCCCCTCAGCATCTTATATGTTTCAATAAGATCACCTCTCATTCTTCTAAACTCCAATGAGTATAGGCCCAACCTGCTCAACCTTTCTTCATAAGACAATCCCTTCATCTCAGGAATCAACCTAGTGAACCTTCTCTGAACTGCCTCCAATGCAAGTATATCCCTCCTTTTAAATTTACTCTTTCCTGAATCCTCCCGCCCCCCCTTCATTAGTTTAAAGCCCTGTCTACTGCCCTAGTTATTCAGTTTGGACCAAGGCTGTAATGAGGTCTGGAGCTGAATGGTCCTGGCGGAACCCAAACTGAGCATCGGTGAGCAGGTTATTGGTGAGTAAGTGCCACTTGATAGCACTGTCGACGACACCTTCCATGACTTTGCTGCTGATTGAGAGTAGACTGCTGGGGCGGTAATTGGCCGGATTGGATTTGTCCTGCTTTTTGTGGACGGGACATACCTGGGCAATTTTCCACATTGTTGGGTAGATGTCAGTGTTGTAGCTGTACTGGAACAGCTTGGCTAGAGGTGCGGCTAGTTCTGGAGCACAAGTCTTCATTGGGACAGGCTCCACTTAAACTGGGCTGGGACCAGTGTCCTGGTGAACCGAATTGCTAGGGCAATAGACAATGCTTTAATGAAGGGGGGCGGGGGGGTGCGGGGTGGGGGAGGATTCAGGAAAGGATAAATTTAAAAGCAGCGAGAGAAATGTCAAGGCTCTAGAGCAGAGTAGAGTTTTGGGTAAAAATAAGCAGAGTGGGTCAGGAAGGGACAGAGGAAGGGCCATGGTCTTATTGAATGGTGGAGCAGGCTCGAGGGACCAAATGGCCTACTCCTGCTCCTATTTCTTATGTTCTTATGGACAAAAGAGCTGAATTCCAGAGGTGAGGTGAGAGTGACTGCCCTTGAAATCAAGGTAGCATTTGACTGAGTCTGACATCAAGGAGCCCCAGTAAAATTGAAGTCAATGGGAATCAGGGGGAACATTCTCCACTGGCTGGAGTCATACCTAGCACTTAGCACAAAGGAAAATGGTTGTGATTGTTGGAGGCCAATCATCATAGCCCCAGGACATCGCTGCAGGAGTTCCTCAGGGCAGCGCCTAGGCACAACCATCTTCAGCTGCTTCATCAATGACCTAACCTCCATCATTAGGTCAGAAGATGTTCGCTGATGATTGCACAGTGCTCAGTTCCATTCACAACTCCTCAGATAATGAAGCAGTCCATGCCTGCATGCAGCAAGACCTGGACAACATTCAGGCTTGGGTTGATAACTGGCAAGTAATATTCGCGCCACACAAGTGCCAGGCAATGACTATCTCCAACAACAGAGTCTAACCCCCTCCCCTTGACATTCAATGACATTACCATTGTCGAATTCCCCATCATCAACAGCCTGGGGGGTCCAGAAACTTAACTGGACCAACTCAACTTCCTGTGTCACATCTCAGGGATCACAATTTTGACATGCAAAATCTGTGCCACGCATTCTTTGTTTGGCTCCGATTTCCTTTCCCATTAAGACCAACAAACCAGAGCACTGTATCTAGGCGCAGTGAGGAAATTTCACAAAATCCCTTGAATATCAACAAGTTTTATTAAGTTTTATTTCACAGAATCTCTTCACTTGAACTGACGATTAAAACTTTTTGCAGATACATCGGACGATGAAGAAGACAATAGCCTGGACAAATCAGGTAATTAATTTTTTTATTTACCTTGTATATGTCCATAATACAGAAATGGCACATAGTCAGCACTTTGTCCATCACACTGCAGGCAGCACATTCCTGGGTCACACCTCAGGTGTCACACTTGTGACATGCAAACTCCATGCCACATTTGCACCTAATTGGCCTAAATTGCATATTCTTAGAAGAGCAATAAAAGAAGAATTGTACAAATGAGGAAAATCTGCCAAAAAGAAACTGAACTAATCATTTAAAGTATTAATGATCTGGATGTAGGTGTTGGGGGCACGATCTGCAAGTTTGCAGATGATACTAAGATCTGTGAGAGTGTTAGGGATGTAGACGATGCTGGTCTACTTCAGGTGGATCTTAATGTGTTCGGAGATTGGGCTCATGACTGGCAAATGATGTTTAATTTGGATAAGTGCAGTGTTATGCTTGTGGGTAGGCCAAATGCTCAACATACATACACCCTTCAGTGAAAAACATTAAAGAAGGTGGAGAAAGAAAGAGATCTGGGCATTCTAGCGCATACATCCCTAAAGGTACATGAGCAATGCCGGGAAGCAATAGCTAGAGCAAATAAGGGTGCATTTAGAGTACAATCGACTATAAGACAAAGCATACTCTTTTGTCCTTGTACAAGACCTTAGTCAGGCCTCACCTCGAATACTGTGTCCAGTTTAGGTCTTCTCACATAATGGGTGATATTGAGGCTTTGGAAAGGGTGCAGAGGAAGGCCACTAAGGTCATTTCCAGCATGATGCATCTTAGTTATCAAAATATACTATAAGAGTTGGGACTCTACACTTTGGAGAAGCGCAGACTTATGGGTGATCTGATGATGAAGGCAATAGATTGTGTTCCTGTTGACAGTTTGTTCCAATTAAAGAGGTTAGGGAGGACCAGGGGTCACAATTTTAATTGTCTAAGGCCAGATCTAGGTTAGATGTCAGGAGGTGGTTCTTGTCCCAGAGAATAGTGGACCTCTGGAACAGGCTGCCAGCTCGTACGGTGGACGCTGATTCTCTGAATTCCTTCAAGCGAGAGCTGGACCTGTTTCTGGCTGGGGCGGAGGAGATCTACAAGGAATTGTCAAGACCAGAATGATCTTCTGGACTACTTTTGATCACCTAGAGGGTTTGGGGAGGTATTTCCAAAGTTATTTTCCCCAAATTGGCCTGGGATTTTATCTGGTTTTTCGCCTCTCCCAGGAGATCACATGTTTTTTGGGCGGGGCGGGGAGTGTATATATTGTGATACACAAGGTACCATAATTGTGTGGGACAGGCTGGGTGGTCCAAGGGACTTTACCTGTCCGTCGCTGTTCATGTGTTCGTATTTTCTCAATTGTTTTCAGCTGGCATTTTTTTCTTCAGCTAGCTGACAATACACAGGTAAAAAGTATTGAAAATAAGGCTTGTAACATAATAATGTTGAGGCTGCCGCGAAACACGAATGGAGGCTGAATCCATATGTGGAAAACAAGAAAACTTTAATTCACTGCATGGCACACAAAATGGCTGAGAGAGCTGCTCCCAGAATTCTCTGTAAAAACTCCCAGAATTCTCTGGGTAAAACCTGAGGCCCCGCCCCCTTCTGCCTTAAAGGTAATGTGCCTTAAAGGGGAAGGTGCTGGAAATTTGTCCACAGACGGAAGAGTGGATTATGCCCGTTTTAGGTGGCGATCCGCCACACAGCTCCCCCCAGAATCCGCTTAGGAGGTGTGGACGAGACGGTGCGGCGGTCTGATGGGCCGGCCGGAGCGGCTCTTGTAGGACGCCGGTGGACGTGGAACGGCCGGGCGTGGAGCAGCTGGGTGAACCGACTTGAGGGCAGGTCGGCCGCATGGAGGTCTTCTTTAACCGCGGTGCGCAGGCCGAGGAGGACCCACGGAAGTCGGTCGGTCCAGGCGCCGTCTTGGAGGCTGGCTCGAAGAGATGCCTTCAAGGATCTGTGGAACCGCTCACACAGTCCGTTGGCTTGGGGGTGGTACGCTGTGGTGCAGTGAATGGTCACCCCGAGATTGCGTGCGACGGCGGTCCAGAGTTCAGAGGTAAATTGCGGACCTCTGTCCGACGTCATGTCGGAGGGGACGCCGAACCGTGCGACCCAGGTGCTGACGAAGGCTCTGGCGATGTCGGCGGTGGTGGTAGAGGTCAGTGGAATTGCCTCAGGCCAGCATGTGGTGCGGTCAACGATGGTCAGCAAGTGCGTGTGGCATTGCGACGGCGGCAGGGGCCCGAGGATGTCCACGTGGATGTGGTCGAATCTCCGCGAGGGGACGGTAAACTCCTCGAGGGGTGCTTTCGTGTGTTGCTGTACCTTGGCACGTTGGCAGGCTAGGCAGGAGTTAGCCCAAGTGCGCACATCCTTGCGAAGGCCGCACCAGACAAAGCGGTTGGCTACCAATTTGATGGATGCGTGGGCGCCGGGGTGGGAGAGGTTGTGGAGAATGTCGAATACCCGGCGGCGCCAGGACACTGGGACGACAGGTCGAGGTTGACATAGGGATATGTCGCACTTGACCGTGACTGCGGTCGGGCCACAGGCGACGTCGGCCAGGCGTAGCCCTGGTAGGTTGGTGGGTAAGGAGAGCAGATCAGGGTCGGTGATCTTGTCTGCTGCGAGTTGAGCGTAGTCGACTGCTAGGTGTGCGGCGTGGATGGCGGGGCGGGAGAGGCAGTCGGCTACCACATTGTCTCGGCCGGAGACGTGTTGGATGTCCGTGGTGAACTCGGACACTGCCACGAGCTGGCGCTGCTGCCTGGCGGACCAGGGGTCGGTTGTCTTTGCCATTGCAAATGTCAGGGGCTTGTGGTCGACAAACGCAGTGAAGGGGTGGCCCTCAAGCAAAAACCGGAAATGACGGACCGCCAGGAACAGCGCGAGGAGCTCGCGGTCGAAGGTGCTGTACTTGACCTCCGGGGGGCGTAGTTGGCGGCTGAAGAAGGCAAGTGGTTGCCAGGCGCCGTCGACCCACTGCTCATACACGGCGCCGACCGCGTGGTCGGAGGCGTCCGTGGTGAGCGCTACCCTGGCATTGGGCCGTGGGTGCGCGAGCAGGGTGGCGTTGGCGAACGCGGTCTTGGTGGAATCGAAGGCGGCGGACGCGTCTGCCGTCCATTCGACCGCCATCTTGCCGCTCCTGCCCTGGAGGGCTTCATACAGGGGCCTCATGAGGGACGCCGCTTTGGGGATGAAGCGGTTATCGAAATTCACCATCCCGACGAACTCCTGGAGGCCTTTGATGGTGGTGGGGCGGGGAAATTGTTGGACGGCCTGCACCTTGGTGGGCAGGGGAATGGCCCCAGCATGGGTGATGTGGTGGCCGAGGAAGTCGATCTTGTCCAGGCCGAACTGGCATTTGGCTGGGCTGAGGATGAGCCCGTGGTCGCTGAGGTGCCCGAACAGGATGCGAAGGTGTTCGAGGTGTTCCTGCTTGGAGGAACTGGCTACCAGGATTTCGTCCAGGTAGACGAACAGGAACTTCAGGTCCCGAACGACCGAGTCCATGAGCCGTTGGAATGCCTGGGCCGCGTTTTTGAGGCCGAAGGGCATCCGCAGGAACTCGAACAGGCCAAAGGGGGTGATTACGGCCGTCTTGGGGACGGCCGCGGGGTGGACGGGGACTTGGTGGTAGCCGCGCACCAGGTCAACCTTGGAAAAGACTGAGCGGCCAGCCAGTCTAGCCGAGAAGTCCTGAATGTGCAGCACGGGGTACCGATCAGGGGTGGCGGCGTCATTGAGGCGGCGGTAATCCCCGCAGGGGCGCCAACCTCCGCCTGGTTTGGGGGCGATGTGGAGTGGGGAGGCCCAGGGACTGTTGGAGCGGCGGATGATGCCGAGCTGTTCCATGGTGGCAAACTCGGTCCGCGCGATCTCCAGTTTGGCCGGGTCCAGCCTGCGGGCGCGGGCGTACACTGGGGGGCCTGTGGTGGGGATGAAGTGTTCCACCCCGTGTTTGGCGGCCTCCGCGGAGAAGGTCAGATTGGTAAGGGCCGGGAATTCAGCCAGGAGTGCCGAGTAGTCATCCGTGGCCCGGGCGTGGCACTGTGACGCCATGTCGGCGGGTTGACGGGGGGCCATGGCGCCCAGGATGGGGGACATGGTGTTCATATCCACGAGGCGGTGACGAGGGATGTCTACTAGTAAGCCGTGGGCACACAGGAAATCTGCGCCGATGAGGGGGGAGAGCACCTTGGCAGTGATGAACTCCCATCGGTAGCGGTGACCAGCGAGGTCGAGGGTGACTGTCCGGGTGCCATACGTCCGGATTTCCGAGCCGTTAGCAGCAGCCAGCGCCGGTCCTCGTTCGCCCTTTTGGATGTCGAGGGAGGAGGCCGGGATGATGCTGTGCTGAGCCCCAGTGTCGCACAGGAACCGGCGGCCGGTTTTGTCATCCGTGACGAACAGCAGGGAGCCCGCGTGGCCCATGGCCATCGTGGGGGCTGGAACGGGGGCGGACTTGAAAGAGCAGGGAGGTGTGCACCGTTGTGCCCTGGCGCCGAACCGTGCGTGGTAGTAACAGTGGCCCGGGTTAGTGGGGCGTGAAGGCCCCGTGGGCCTGGTGACAGGCCCTTGTGGCCGTGTGCTGGATGGTGAGGGGCGCGCCCAGGCATTGGCTGCCAGGTCCGGAGTGACGTCGCGGCTGGAGTGAGCGGACAGCAGCTTGTCGGCCTCATCGGCCAGGGCTTCCAGGTTCGTGAGGCCGGACGCCACGATCGCTGGGCGGATGCTGAGAGGGAGCTGGCGGATGAACAGCGTGCGGAAGAGGGATCCGGGTGGGCTCTCGTCGGTGAGGGAGAGCATGTGGGAGAGGAGGTCTGACGGTGAGGCATCACCGAGGCCTGGAAGGTCGAGGAGGTGGCAGTTTCGCTGATATGCCGAGGCCGTAAATTTTTTAAGGAGCGCTGTTCTGAGATGTGCGTACTTGCCTTCCTCTGGTGGGTTCTGCAGCGTTGTCCAAACCTTGGAAACTGCGGCGCTACTGAGTGATGTGACGAGATAGTCGTACTTCGTCCCATTTGTGGTGATATTTCGCAGCCGGAAGCGAGATTCAGCTTGGAGAAACCAGGCTTCGGGCTGGTTTTCCCAAAACTCCGGCAGTTTCACGGAAACTGCGTTCGTGTCCGCCATTGCAGTGCTCAGAATACGTTCTGAGCGTCGGGGTCACCAATGTTGAGGCTGCCGCGAAACACGAATGGAGGCTGAATCCATATGTGGAAAACAAGAAAACTTTAATTCACTGCATGGCACACAAAATGGCTGAGAGAGCTGCTCCCAGAATTCTCTGGAAAAACTCCCAGAATTCTCTGGGTAAAACCTGAGGCCCCGCCCCCCTTCTGCCTTAAAGGTAATGTGCCTTAAAGGGGAAGGTGCTGGAAATTTGTCCACAGACGGAACAGTGGATTATGCCCGTTTTAGGTGGCGATCCGCCACAATAAAGACATTAAAAAAACGGAGTGATTACCGAGACAGTATGGAAACTGCATGATTTTGGTAGACCTGATGACATCATCATTGGGCAATATCGGATGGCAGCTTTCTCTGCACAAGCACAAAAGATTCGCTCCATTGGTGATATCACTTCCGAAGATATCGCCCTCATCCATTATTGCTATTGTTCGTCTGACTAAAGCAACCTTACAGCTCAAGGAGAGAGAGCACAATCCAGGTCTAAGCTAGAGAGAGCACGATCCAGGTCTAAGGGGGAAAGAGAGAGAGCACGATCCAGGTCTAGGGGGGAGAGAGCACGATCCAGGTCTACGGGAGAGAGAGAGCACGATCCAGCTCTAAGGGAGAGAGAGAGCACGATCCAGGTCTAAGGGAGAGAGAGAGCACGATCCAGGTCTAAGGGAGAGAGAGAGCACGATCCAGGTCTAAGGGAGAGAGAGAGAGAGAGCACGATCCAGGTCTAGGGGGGAGAGAGCACGATCCAGGTCTAAGGGGGAAAGAGAGAGAGCACGATCCAGGTCTAGGGGGGAGAGAGCACGATCCAGGTCTAAGGGAGAGAGAGCACGATCCAGGTCTAAGGGGGAAAGAGAGAGAGCACGATCCAGGTCTAGGGGGGAGAGAGCACGATCCAGGTCTAAGGGAGAGAGAGAGCACGATCCAGGTCTAAGGGAGAGAGAGCACGATCCAGGTCTAAGGGAGAGAGAGCACGATCCAGGTCTAAGGGAGAGAGAGAGAGAAAGCACGATCCAGATCTAAGGGAGAGAGAGCACGATCCAGGTCTAAGGGAGAGAGAGAGAGAGAGCACGATCCAGATCTAAGGGAGAGAGAGCACGATCCAGGTCTAAGGGAGAGAGAGCACGATCCAGGTCTAAGGGAGAGAGAGAGAGAGCACGATCCAGATCTAAGGGAGAGAGAGCACGATCCAGGTCTAAGGGAGAGAGAGAGAGAGAGCACAATCCAGGTCTAAAGGAGAGAGAGAGAGAGAGCACGATCCAGGTCTAAGGGAGAGAGAGAGAGAGAGCACGATCCAGGTCTAAGGGAGAGAGAGAGAGAGAGAACGATCCAGGTCTAAGGGAGAGAGAGAGAGAGAGCACGATCCAGATCTAAGGGAGAGAGAGAGAGAGCACGATCCAGGTCTAAGGGAGAGAGAGAGAGAGAGCACGATCCAGGTCTAAGGGAGAGAGAGAGAGAGCACGATCCAGGTCTAAGGGAGAGAGAGAGAGAGAGCACGATCCAGGTCTAAGGGGGAGAGAGAGAGAGCACGATCCAGGTCTAAGGGAGAGAGAGCACGATCTAGGTCTAAGGGAGAGAGAGCACGATCCAGATCTAAGGGAGAGAGAGCACGATCCAGGTCTAAGGGAGAGAGAGCACGATCCAGGTCTAAGGGAGAGAGAGAGAGAGCACGATCCAGATCTAAGGGAGAGAGAGCACGATCCAGGTCTAAGGGAGAGAGAGAGAGAGAGAGCACGATCCAGGTCTTAGGGAGGAGAGAGAGAGAGAGCACGATCCAGGTCTAAGGGAGGAGAGAGAGAGAGAGCACGATCCAGGTCTTAGGGAGGAGAGAGAGAGCACGATCCAGGTCTAAGGGAGAGAGAGAGAGAGAGCACGATCCAGGTCTTAGGGAGGAGAGAGAGAGAGAGCACGATCCAGGTCTAAGGGAGAGAGAGAGCACGATCCAGGTCTAAGGGAGAGAGAGAGCACGATCCAGGTCTTAGGGGGCGAGAGAGAGAGAGCACGATCCAGGTCTAAAGGTGAGAGAGAGAGAGAGAGCACGATCCAGGTCTAAAGGCGAGAGAGAGAGAGCACGATCCAGGTCTAAAGGAGAGAGAGCACGATCCAGGTCTAAAGGAGAGAGAGCACGATCCAGGTCTAAAGGAGAGAGAGCACGATCCAGGTCTAAGGGAGAGAGAGCACGATCCAGGTCTAAGGGAGAGAGAGCACGATCCAGGTCTAAGGGAGAGAGAGCACGATCCAGGTCTAAGGGAGAGAGAGCACGATCCAGGTCTAAGGGAGAGAGAGCACGATCCAGGTCTAAAGGAGAGAGAGAGAGAGAGAGCACGATCCAGGTCTAAGGGAGAGAGAGAGAGAGAGCACGATCCAGGCCTAAAGGAGAGAGAGAGAGAGAGCACGATCCAGGTCTAAGGGAGAGAGAGAGAGCACGATCCAAGTCTAAGAGAGGGAGTGAGAGAGAGAGCACAATCCAGGTCTAAAGGAGAGAGAGAGCATGATCCAGGTCTAAGGGAGAGAGAGAGAGAACGATCCATAGAAACATAGAAACATAGAAGATAGGAGCAGGAGTAGGCCATTCGGCCCCTCGAGCCTGTTCCGTCATTTAATGAGATCATGGCTAATCATCCAAATTCAGTACCCTGTCCCTGCTTTCTCCCCATATCCCTTGATCCCTTTAGCCTGAAGAAATATATCTAACTCCTTCTTGAATATATTTAATGAATTGGCCTCAACTGCCTTCTGTGGCAGAGAATTCCACAGGTTCACCACTCTCTGGGTGAAGAAATTCCTCCTCATCTCAGTCCTAAATGGCTTACCCCTTATCCTTAGACTGTGACCCCTGGTTCTGGACTACCCCGCCATCGGGAACATCCTTCCTGCATCTAGTCTGTCTAGTCCTGTTAGAATTTTACGAGTTTCAATGAGATCCCCTCTCATTCTTCTAAACTCCAGCGAGTATAAGCTCAATCGACCCAATCTCTCCTCGTACGTCAATCCTGCCATCCCAGGTATCAGTCTGGTGAATCTTCGCTGCACTCCCTCCATGGCAAGAACATCCTTCCTCAGATAAGGCGACCAAAACTGCACACAATACTCAAGGTGTGACCTCACCAAGGCCCTGTACAACTGCAGCAAGACATCCTTGCTCCTGTACTCGAATCCTCTCGCTATGAAGGCCAACATACCATTTGCCTTCTTAACCGCCTGCTGTACCTGCATGCTTACCTTCAGCGACTGGTGCACAAGGACTTCCAGATCTTGTTACAGTTCCCCTTTTCCCAATCTATTGCCGTTCAGATAATAATCTGCCTTCCTGTTTTTGCCAACAAAGTGGTTAACCTCGCATTTATCCACATTATACTGCATCTGCCATGCATCTGCCCAATCACCCAACCTGTCCAAATCATACTGGAGTTTCTCTGCATCCTCCTCACAGCACACACGCCCACCCAGCTTTGTGTCGTCTGCAAACTTGGAGATATTACATCTAGATCATTAATATATATTGTGAATAGCTGGGGTCCTAGCACCGATCCCTGCGGTACCCCACTAGTCACTGCCTGCCGTTTATTCCAACTCTTTGCTTCCTGTCTGCCAACCAGTTCTCTATCCAAGTCAGTACCTTACCCCCAATCCCATGTGCTTTAACTTTGCACGCTAATCTCTTATGCGGGACCTTATAGAAAGCCTTCTGAAAGTCCAAATACACCACATCCACTGGTTCTCCCTTATCTATCCTATCAGTTACATCCTCAAAAAATTCCAGTAGATTGGTCAAGCATGATTTACCTTTTGTAAATCCATGTTGACTTTGTCCGATCCTGTCATTGTTTTCCAAGTGCTCTGCTATTACATCTTTTATAATGGACTCAAGCATTTTCCCCACTATCAATGTCAGGCTTACCGATCTATTATTCCCTGTTTTCTCTCTACCACCTTTTTTAAATAGTGGGGTTACATTAGCTACCCTCCAATCCATGGGAACTGTTCCAGAGTCTATAGAATTTTGGAAGATGACCAGCAATGCATCTACTATTTCTAGGGCCACTTCCTTAAGTACCCTAGGATGTAGATTATCAGGTCCTGGGCCTTCAATCCCGTCAATTTCCCTAACACCATTTCCCTACAAATACTGATTTCATTCAATTCCTCCCTCTCATTAGACCCTATGTTCCCTGACATCTCTGGGAGTTTATTTGTGTCCTCCTCTTTGAAGACAGAACCAAAGTATATATTTAATTGGTTAGCCATTTCTTTGTTCCCCATTATAAATTCCCCTGATTCTGACTGCAAGGGACCTATGCTTGACTTCACCAATCTTTTTCTCTTCACATATCTACAGAAGCTTTTACAGTCAGTTTTTATGTTCCCTGAAAGCTTACTCTCATATTCTATTTTCCCCCTCTTAATTAATCCCTTTGTCCTCCTTTGCTGAATCCTAAACTGAACCCAATCCTCAGGTTTGCTGCTTTTTCTCGCCAATTTATATGTCCTCCCCTTGGATCTTATGCTATCCCTAATTTCCCTTGTTAGCCACGGTTGCGCCACCATTTTTGTTTTATTTTTATGCCAGACAGTGATGAACAATTTCTGTAGTTCATCCATGCGATCTTTAAATGTTTGCTATTGCCTATCCACCGTCAACCCTTTAAGTAATGCTCCCCAATCTATCCTCGCCAACTCACGCCTCATACCATTGTAGTTTCCTTTATTTAAATTCAGGACCCTAGTCTCTGAGTCAACTACTTCACTCTCCATCTTAATTAAGAAGTCTATCATATTATGATCGCTCCTCCCCAAGGGGCGTCGCACAACAAGATTGCTAATTAATCCTTTCTCATTACATGATACCCAGTCTAAGATGGCCTGATCTCTAGTTGGTTCCTCGACATATTGGTCCAGGAAACCATCCCGTATACACTCTAGGAATTCCTCCTCCACAGTATTGTTACTAATTTGGTTAGCCCAATCTATATGTAGATTAAAGTCACCCATGGTAAATGCTGTGCCCTTATTGCACGCATCTCTAATTTCCCATTTAATGCCATCCCCAACCTTAGCATTACTGTTTGGGGGTCTGTATACAACTCCCACTAACGTTTTCTGCCCCGTGGTATTTCTCAGCTCTACCCATATAGATTCCACATCATCAGAGCTAATATCCTTCCTTACTTATTGTGTTAATCTCCTCTTTAACCAACAATGCTACCCCACCTCCTTTTCCTTTTTGCCTGTCCTTCCTGAACATTGAATACCCCTGGATGTTGAATTCCCAGCCTTGGTCACCCTGGAGCCATGTCTCCGTAATCCCAATTATATCATATCCGTTTACATCTATTTGCGCAGCTAATTCATCCACCTTAATATGAATGCTTCTCGCATTAAGACACAAAGCCTTCAGGTTTATTTTTTTAACATTCTTAGTCCTTTAAGAATTATTATTTACTGTAGCCCTGTTTGATTTACACCCTTGATTTCTCTGCCTTCCACTTTTGCTTTTCTCCTTCCTGTCTTTTGTTTCTATCCTTTCTTCCCTTTCCTCTGTCTCCCTGCACAGGTTCCCAACCCCCTGCTATTTTAGTTTAAACCCTCCCCAACAGCACTACCAAACACTCCCCCTAGGACATCGGTCCCAGTCCCGCCCAGGTGCAAACCGTCCAGTTTGTACTGGTCCCACCTCCCCCAGAACCGGTTCCAATGTCCCAGATATTTGAATCCTTCCCCCCTGCACCATTCCTCTAGCCACGTATTCATCTGAAATATCCTTCTGTTTCTACTCTGACTAGCATGTGGCACTGGTAGCAATCCTGAGATTACTACCTGTGAGGTCCTATTTTTTAATTTACCTCCTAACTCCCTATATTCAGCTTTTAGGACCTCATCCCATTTTTTACCTATGTTCTTGGTACCTATATGCACCACGACAACTGGCTGTTCACCCTCCCCCTCCAGAATGCCCTGCAGATCCCCCGAGACATCCTTGACCCTTGCACCAGGGAGGCAACATACCATCCTGGAGTCTCGTTTGCGGCCGCAGAAACGCTTATCTATTCCCCTTACAATAGAGTCCCCTATCACTATAGCTCTCCCGCTCTTTTTCCTCCCGTCCTGTGCAGCAGAACCACCCATGGTGCCAGGAAGTTGGCTGCTGCTGCCTTCCCCCGATAAGCCATCTCTCTCAACAATATCCAAAGTGGTATATCTGTTTGAGAGGGGGATGGCCACAGGGGACCCCTGCCCTACCTGCCTGCGCCTAGTACTCTACCTGGTGGTCACCCATTCCCTTCCTGCCTGTGTAGCCTTTACCTGCGGTGTGACCAACTCATTAAACGTGCTATCCACGATGTCCTCAGCATCGCGAATGCTCCAGTATGTATCCATTCGCAGCTCTAGCGCCGCAATGCGGTCTGCCAGTCACTGCAGCTGGATACACTTCCTGTACACATGGTCGTCAGGGACACAGGAAGTGTCCCTGATTTCCCACATAGTGCAGGAGGAGCATGCCACGGGGCCGAGCTGTGCTGCCATGACTTATCCTTTAATTAATTTAAATTAAATTAAATCAAATCAATACCACTAATTACACTACAATTAACTGATATACTCAAGGGCCCTTGTTTACCAGCACTCCCCTCTACACAACAGAGACCGTAGAAACTCTAACCACAAAAATTAAGACCTTCTAAACTTTATAAACTATTAACCTTAACTGTCAAACTATAGAGTAGTATAAATACTCACCTGGCCGTACTCACCCAATCAGCTGCTTCCTCTTGCCCGCGTCACTTTTTGAATCGTGACGTGGCTCTGGAACGCCGCTGCCGGTCTTTGAGATTGGTAAGCCTCTGTAAAAAAGCCCGCGAAAGTGAGTTTAAATACTCACTGTTCTCTCCTGTTGCCCCCGACACCAGCCTCTAAGGGAGAGAGAGCACGCTCCAGGTCTAAGGGAGAGAGAGTGAGCACGATCCAGGTCGAAGGGAGAGAGAGAGAGAGAACGATCCAGGTCTAAGAGAGGGAGAGCATGATCCGCGTCTAAGGGAGAGAGAGTACGATCCAGGTCTAAGGGAGAGAGAGCACGATCCAGGTCTAAGGGAGAGAGGGCATGATCCGCGTCTAAGGGAGAGAGAGCATGATCCGCGTCTAAGGGAGAGGGAGATGATCCAGGTCTAAGAGGGAGAGAGAGAAAGAGAGCTCAATCCAGTTATAAGGGTGGGAGAGATGATCCAGGTCTAAGGGAGAGAGAGCATGATCCAGGTCTAAGGGAGAGGGAGATGATCCAGGTCTAAGAGAGAGAGAGAGATGATCCAGGTCTAAGGGAGAGAGAGAGCATGATCCTAGTCTAAGGGAGGGAGAGATGTTCCAGATCTAAGGGAGGGAGACATGATCTTGGTCTAAGGCAGGGAGATATGATCCAGGTCTAAGGGAAAGAGAGATGATCCAGGTCTAAGGGAGGGAGACTTGATCCAGGTCCAAGGGAAGGAGAGAGGATTCAGGTCTAAGGGAGGGAGACATGATCCAGGTATAAGGGAGCGAGAGATGATCCAGGTCTAAGGGGAGGAGAGATGATCCAGGTCTAAGAGAAGGAGAGATGGTCCAGGTCTAAGGGAGGGAGAGATGATCCAGGTCTAAGGGAAGGAGAGATGGTCCAGGTCTAAGGGAGGGAGACGTGATCTAAGTCTAACGGAGGGAGAGATGATCCTGGTCTAAGGGAGGGAGAGATGGTCTAGGTCTAAGGGAGGGAGAGATGATTCAGGTCTAAGGGAAGGAGAGATGATCCACGTCTGAGGGAGGAGAGCATTGAGGGGAAATTTAATCACAATCCAGGTCGGAGAGGTACATGATCCAAGTCGGGGGGTAACATGATAACATATATCAATATTAAAGGTGACACCTCCCAGTGTCCAGCCCCTAAACCTGAAAGCAATCGATGACGCATACACAATGCCCGATCAATCAGCACAATCTCCCAGATTGTTTGGGTTGATGGAGTGATTAGTGACACAGTGTGGCTGCTTCAGTTTCTAGGTTGACCCGATGATGTCATCCTTCTGCACATGCGTTGGGACATGCGATGATGTCACTCTCCAAGCATGTGCAAATAATTCGGCTCCACTAATGGCATCACTTCCGATGACATCACCTTACCTGTTTCTGCTGCCACTCTCGTTGAATGAATTGCGCCTCACTAATCTAAACTTACAGCTCAAATAATGTAAAATCGCCTCAGAGAATGGGCTACAGCACCCCGCATGACCTTGCAGTGCCCATTCATGGGGTCACATATTTGAAGGGGCCACAGGTCAATTGTTGTTTTTTTTTGTTTGTTCCTGGGATGTGGGCGTCGCTGACAAGGCCAGCATTTATTGCACATCCTTAATTGCCCTTGAGAAGGTGGTGGTGGGCCGTCTTCTTGAACCGCTGCAGTCCGTGTGGTGAAGGTACTCCCACAGTGCTGATATACTTCCAAGTCAGGATGGTGTGTAACTTGGAGGGGAACTTGGAGGTTGTGGTGTTCCATGCGCCTGCTGCCCTTGTCATTCTAGGTGGTAGAGATCATGGGTTTGGCAGGTGCTGCCGAAGAAGCCTTGGCGAGTTGCTGCAGTGCATCTTGTAGATGGTACACACTGCAGCCACGGTACACTGGTGGTGGAGGGAGTGAATGTTTAAGGTGTTGGCTAGGATGCCAATCAAGCGGGCTGCTTTGTCCTGGATGGTGTCGAGCTTCTTGAGTGTTGTTGGAGCTGCACTCATCCAGGCAAGTGCAGAGCATTCCATCACTCTCCTGATTGTGCCTTGTAGATGGTGGAAAGGCTTTGGGGAGTCAGGAGGTGAGACACTCGCCTCAGAATACCTAGCCTCTGACCTGCTCTTGTTGCCACAGTATTTATGTGGGTTGGGCTGCTGTTGAGGGTTTTCAGAGTCAAAGCGAGGTGGGAGATTGCTCAATGTGGAGGGCTCACTCCCCCAGCAGATGGGAGTTTTGTGCGAGTTTTTGCAGATCATGCTGATAGTGAGCCACGTGTGACTCCAGGTTCACAACCACCCTCTATAGAGTGGGGCCAAGCTTGCCAGAGGAGACAGTCCCTATCGCCACTTCATTCACCTGCTTGTCCATTTGGTTAGCCCTAAACCAGGGAAGTAGCTGCTGTGCTGTTCTGCTGCCTGGCCATAGAACTAGTGTTGTGTCTCCTCACTGAGTTCTCTTGGTATCTTGGTGCATGACACTTCAACGATTCCCACCCAGCTCTGGGTGGGCAAAGGCCAGAATTCTGTGAGAATCACAGTAAAGCCTTTACAATGACAGCAGTCAGCTCTTGACGAGGTGCAGGGCAACACAGTGATACTGAAGAGCGGCACCACCATAGTATTACTGTGATTGGTGAGACAACAAATAACTTCCACCCGTCTTCAGCCTTCTCACACCAGAATGTCTGCTTCCCCACAAAACGTGCATGTGTTTGACCAGTCCAGATGCATCAACATCCTCTGGCCCATTGTCCCCAAGCTCTGTCACACTGCTTCTGATGCTCATTTGCAAAGATCACTTTTCTGCACACATTGACAATTTGCCTGACATGCCTGGTGGAGGTGTCAGTTTGGGTGCTGGGTCTGCTGCGGGTGTCAGTTTGGGTGCTGGGTCTGCTGGGGGTGTCAGTTTGGGTGCTGGGTCTGCTGGAGGTGTCAATTTGGGTGCTGGATCAGTTGGGGTGAAATGTCAACTCAGGTAATAATTAAGGGATCAAAATGCTACGAATGTTGAGACCACACCTGGAGTATTGTGTACAATTTTGGTTTCCTTACCTAAGGAAGGATATACTTGCCTTAGACGAAGTGCAAGAAAGGTTTACTAGACTGATTCCCGAGATGAGGGGATTGTCCTACTTTTTTTTTATTCGTTTATGGGATGTGGGCGTCGCTGGCTAGGCCAGCATTTATTGCCCATCCCTAGTTGCCCTTGAGAAGGTGCTGGTGAGCCGCCTTCTTGAACCGCTGCAGTCCGTGTGGTGAAGGTACTCCCACAGTGCTGTTAGGGAGGGAGTTCCAGGATTTTGACCCAGCGACGATGAAGGATTGGCGATATACTTCCACGTCAGGATGGTGTGTGACTTAGAGGGGAGCTTGGAGGTGGTGGTGTTCCCATATGCCTGCTGCCCTTGTCCTTCTAGGTGGAAGAGGTCGCGGGTTTGGGAGGTGCTGCCGAAGAAGCCTTGGCGAGTTGCTGCAGTGCATCTTGTAGATGGTATACACTGCAGCCACGGTGCGCCAGTGGTGGAAGGAGTGAATGTTAAAGTGGTGGATGGGGTGCCAATCAAGTGGGCTGCTTTGTCCTGGATGGTGTCGAGCTTCTTGAGTGTTGTTGGAGCTACACTCATCCAGGCAAGTGGAGAATATTCCATCACACTCCTTACTTGTGCCTTGTAGATGGTGGAAAGGCTTTGGGGAGTCAGGCGTGAAACATTCACTGCAAAACCTAGCCTCTGACCTGCTCTTGTTGCCACAGTATTTATGTGGCTGGTCCAGTTAAGTTTCTGGTCAATGGTGACCCCCCAGGATGTTGATGGTGGGGGATTCAGCAATAGTAATGTCGTTGAGTGTCAAGAGGCGGTGGTTAGACTCTCGCTGGTTGGAGATAGTCATTGCCTGGCACTTATCACCCAAGCCTGAACATCGCCCAGGTCTTGTTGCATGTGGGCATGGACTGCTTCATTATTGAGGAGTTGTGAATGGCACTGAACACTGTGCAATCATCAGTGAACATCCCCATTTCTGACCTTATGTTGGGGAGAAGGTGATTGATGAAGCAGCATAAGATGGTTGGGCCTAGGACACTGCCCTGAGGAACTCCTGCAGCGATGTCCTGGGACTGTGATGATTGACCTCCAACCACCGCAACCATCTTCCTTTGTGCTAGGTATGACTCCAGCCAGTGGAGCCTTTTCCCGCCCGATTCCCATTGACTTCAGTTTTACTAGGGCTCCTTGATGCCACACTCGGTCAAATGCTGCCTTGATATCAAGGGCAGTCACTCTCACCTCACCTCTGGAATTCAGCTCCTTTGTCCATGTTTAGACCAAGGCTGTATTGAGGTCGGGAGCCGAGTGATCTTGGCGGAACCCAAACTGGGCATCAGTGAGCCGGTTATTGGTGATAAAATGCCCCTTGATAGCAGTGTCGATGACACCTTCCATCACTTTGCTGATGTTTGAGAGTAGACTGATTGGCCGGTAATTGGCCGGATTGGATTTGTCCTGCTTTTTGTGGATAGGTCATACCTGGGCAGTTTTCCACATTGTCGGGTAGATGCCAGTGTTGTAGCTGTACTGGAACAGCTTGGCTAGAGGCGCGGCTAGTTCTGGAGCACAAGTCTTCAGCACGATAGCCGGGATGATGTCGGGGCCCATAGCCTTTGCTGTATCCAGTGCGTTCAGCCGTTTCTTGATATCACGTGGCGTGAATCGAATTGAAGACTGGCTTCTGTGATGGTGGATCATCCACTCTGCACTTCTGTCTGAAGATGTTTGCAAACGCTTCAGTTTTGTCTTTTGCACTCATGTGCTGGTCTCCACCATCATTGAGGATGGCGTTGTTAATGGAGCGATCCTCCTCCCGTTAGTTGTTTAATGGTCCACCACCATTCACGACTGGATGTGGCAGGACTGCAGAGCTTTGATCTGACCCGTTGATTGTGGGATCGCTCAGCCCTGTCTATAGAATGCTGCTTTGCTTTTTAGCATGCATGTAGTCCTGTGTTGCCGCTTCCCCAGTTTGGCACCTCATTTTTAGGTACGCCTGGTGCTGCTCCTGGCATGCTCTTCTACACTCCTCATTGAACCAGGGTTGGTCCCCTGGCTTGGTGGTAATGGTAGAGTGAGGGATATGCCGGGCCATGAGGTTACAGATTGTGGTGGAATACAATTCTGCTGCTGCTGATGGCCCACAGCACCTCATGGATTCCCAGTTTTCAGCTGCTAGATCTGTTCTGAATCTATCCCATTTAGCACGGTGGTAGTGCCACACAACACGATGGAGGGTGTCCTCAGTGTGATGACAGGACTTCGTCTCCACAATGACTGTGCGGTGGTCACTGCTGCCAATACTGTCATGGACAGATGCATCTGCGACAGGTAGATTGGTGAGGACAAGGTCAAGTAGGTTTTTCCCTCGTGTTGGTTCGCTCACCACCTGCCGCAGGCCCAGACTCGCAGTTATGTCCTTCAGGACTCGGCCAGCTCGGTCAGTAGTGGTGCTACCGAGCCACTCTTGGTGATGGACATTGAAGTCCCCACCCAGAGTACATTCTGTGCCCTTGCTACTCTCAGTGCTTCTTCCAAGTGGTGTTCAACATGGCGGAGTACTGATTCATCAGCTGAGGGAGGGCGGTAGGTGGTAATCAGCAGGAGGTTTCCTTGCCCATGCTTGACCTGAAGCCATGAGACTTCATGGGGTCCGGAATCAATGTTGAGGACCAGGGCCATTCCTTCCCGACTGTATACCACTGTGTACCTGGTGGGTCTGTCCTGCTTGTGGGATGGTGATGGAGGAGTTTGGGACATTGGCTGAAAAGTATGATTCTGTGAGTATGACTATGTCAGGCTGTTGCTTGACTAGTCAGTGGGACAGCTATTGCAATTTTGGCACAGGTCCCCAGATGTTGGTGAGGAGGACTTTGCAGGGTCGACTGGGCTGGGTGTGCCGTTGCCGTGTCCGTAGCCAATGCCGAGGTCGATGCCGGGTGGTCCGTCCGGTTTCATTCTTATTACTGTGTTTCGTAGCAGTTTGTTACAACTGAGTGGCTTGATAGGCCCTTTCAGAGGGCAGTTAAAAGTCAACCACATTGCTGGAGTCACATGATAGGCCAGCAGATTTCCTTCCCTAAAGGATATTAGTAAACCAGATGGTTTTTTTACGACAATCCGTTAGTTTCTGATACTAGCTTTTTATTCCAGATTTATTTAATTAACTGAATTTAAATTCCCCAGCTGCTGTGGTGGGATCATTAGTCCAGACCTCTGGATTACTAGCCCAGTGACATTACCACTGTGCTACCATTCCCGTAATGAGGAGAGATTGAGGAGACTAGGCCTATATTCCCTAGAATTTAGAAGAATGCGAGGTGATCTCATCAAAACCTTTAAAATTCTTACATGGCTTGTCAGGGTAGATGCTGAGAGGATATTTCGCCTGGCTGAAGAGTCTAGAACTAGGGGTTACAGTCTCAGAATAAGGGGTTGTGAATCTTTGGAATTCTCTACCCCAGAGGGCTGTGGATGCTCAGTCCTAGGCCCAATCATCTTCAGCTGCTTTATCAATGACCTTCCCTCCATCATAGGGTCAGAAGTGAGGATGTTCACTGATGATTACACAGTGGTCAGTTCCATTCACAACTCCTCAGATAATGAAGCAATTCGTACCTGCAGCAAGTCCTGGATGATATTCAAGCTTGGTCTGATAAGTGCCAAATGACATTTGCAACACACAAGTGCCAGACAATGACCATGTCTAACAAAAGTGAGAAGTCGCACAACACCAGGTTATAGTCCAACAGCTTTATTTGAAATCACAAGCTTTCGGAGCGCTGCTCCTTCGTCAGGTGAAGTGAAGAAATACATATGGGCACAGCATATATAGTCAGAGAACACTGCCAGATGACTACAGTTAATCTTTCCAACTGCCCTTTATCACACCTCGGCAGAGAGACAATCACGGCAATCAAAGGTGTGGATGGTGTCCAACCAGGTCAGTCAGGAAGACATTACATCAAAGACGATAGCAAAATACAACAAAGACAATGAGGTGGGGTCACAATGGGTCAAATGTGGCAGATGCTGGAGTCTGTATGGAAAAAAAAAAGATTTTTTACTTTTTTTGCTGGAAATTACAGCAGGCCGCATCTGTGTAGAGAGAACAAGCCAACGACGACTCGAGTCTGGATGACTCTACGTCAGGTGGGGTTACATGTAGCGTGACATGAACCCGAGATCCCAGTTGAGGCCGTCCTCATGGGTGTGGAACTTGGCTATCAGTTTCTGCTCGATGATTTTGCGTTGTCGTGTGTCTCGAAGGCCGCCTTGGAGAACGCTTACCCGAAGATCGGAGGCTGAATGTCCTTGACTGCTGAAGTGTTCCCCGACTGGGAGGTAACACTCCTGCCTGGCGATTGTTGCACGGTGTCCGTTCATACATTGTCGCAGTGTCTGCATGGTCTCGCCGATGTACTTCTTCACTTCACTTCACCTGACGAAAGAGCAGCGCTCCGAAAGCTTGTGATTTCAAATAAAGCTGTTGGACTATAACCTGGTGTTGTGCGACTTCTCACTTTTGAATATACTTCAACGACTTTTTTTTATTTATTCGTTTCTGAGATGTGAGCATCGCTGGCAAGGCCAGCATTTATTGCCCATCCCTAATTGCCCTTGAGAAGGTGGTGGTGAGCCGCCTTCTTCAACCGCTGCAGTCCGTGTGGTGAAGGTATTCCCTTAGTGCTGACAGCGACAATGAAGGAACGGCGATATATTTCCAAGTCAGGATGGTGTGTGACTTGGAGGGGAACTTGCAATGGTTGGAGTTCCCATGCACCTGCTGCTCTTGTCCTTCTAGGTGGAAGAGGTTGCGAGTTTGGGAGGTGCTACTGAAGAAGCCTTGGCGAGTTGCTGCAGTGCATCTTGTAGATGGTACACATGGCAGCCACAGTGCACCGGTGGTGGAGGGAGTGAATGTTTAAGGTGGTGGATAGGGTGCCAATCAAGCGGGCTGCTTTGTCCTGGATAGTGTTGAGCTTCTTGAGTGTTATAGGAGCTGCACTCATCCAGGCAAGTGGAGAGTCTTCCATCACATTCCTGACTTGTGCCCTGTAAATGGTGGAAAGGCTTTGGGGAGTCCGGAGGTGAGTCACTCGCCACAGAATACCCAGCCTCTGACCTGTTTTTGTTGCCACAGTATTTATGTGGCTGGTCCAGTATAAGTTTCTGGTCAATGGTGATCCCCAGGATGTTGATGGTGGGGGATTTGGTGATGGTAATATTGTTGAAAGACAAGGGCTGGTGGTTAGACTCTCTCTTGTTAGACATGATGCGGAGATGCCGGTGTTGGACTGGGGTGGACAAAAGTGAGAAGTCGCACAACACCAGGTTACAGTCCAACAGCTTTATTTGAAATCACAAGCTTTCGGAGCGCTGCTCCTTCGTCAGGTGAAGTGAAGAAATACATATAGGCACAGCATATATAGTCAGAGAACAATGCCAGACGACTACAGTTAATCTTTCTAACTGCCCTTTATCACACCTCGGCAGAGAGACAATCACGGCAATCAAAGGTGTGGATGGTGTCCAACCAGGTCAGTCAGGAAGACATTACATCAAAGACGATAGCAAAATACAACAAAGACAATGAGGTGGGGTCACAATGGGTCAAATGTGGCAGATGTTGGAGTCTGTATGGAAAACAAAAAATATTTGTTTTTACTTTTTTTGCTGGAAATCACAGCAGGTCCGGCCGCATCTGTGTAGAGAGAACAGGCCAACGACGACTCGAGTCTGGATGACTCTACGTCAGGTGGGGTTACATGTAGCGTGACATGAACCCAAGATCCCAGTTGAGGCCGTCCTCATGGGTGCGGAACTTGGCTATCAGTTTCTGCTCGATGATTTTGCGTTGTCGTGTGTCTCGAAGGCCGCCTTGGACGGCCTCAACTGGGATCTTGGGCTCTGATTTGTCCCCTTTTTTGAAAAAGGAACTACATGAGATAGCTGCCAGTCTAAGGGAACTATCCCTGACTCTCCTGAACTATTGAAGATGCAGTCAAAGGGCTCACAGAGCACTCGTCCCATCTCCTTAATCACCCTTGGATGGATATTATCTGGACCTGGAACTCTATCAAGTTTGAGCTTCCCTAATCTATCCAAGATGACATTACAAGTTTGACTTTGTCCTACGGTATCCTTTAATGGCCCTATACGGTCTTTAATGTCTTCTGACTTCTGACATAGCTGGAGAAGCTTTTGCTATTACTGCCACAATTATACACCATCTCTCCGATGGACGGGCCACATCGTCCGCATGCCCGATACGAGACTCCCAAAACAAGCGCTCTATTCGGAGCTCCGACACGGCAAGAGAGCCCCAGGTGGGCAGAGGAAACACTTCAAGGACACCCTCAAAGCCTCCTTGAAAAAGTGCAACATCCCCACCGACACCTGGGAATCCCTGGCCCAAGACCGCACAAAGTGGAGGATAAGCATCAGGGAAAGCGCTGAACACCTCGAGTCTCTTCGCCGGGAGCAAGCGGAAGCCAAGCGCAAACAGCGGAAGGAGCGCACGTCAACCCAAGCACCCCACCCGCCCCCTCCCTTCAACCACCGTCTGCCCCACCTGTGACAGAGACTGTAGGTCCCGCATTGGACTCATCAGTCACCTGAGAACTCATTTTTAGTGTGGAAGCAAGTCATCCTCGGTTCCGAGGGACTGCCGAAGAAGAAGAAGAGAAGAAGAAGAATACACCATCTTCTTTTCCAGAGATTTCTTGACTAATCTTATGGCTGTTTTTGTCTCCCTTAATTGCATGCGATACTTTTCCCTGTTCTCCTGTGAGTTAAATGCCTTAACATGACTCAACTCCATACTGTCACACTGGCATGTTCACAAGGGAAGTCTGCAGACACCTGGGTGGAAATACATTGCAAATTAGTTCGTACCATGTGTGAACCCAAAGGAGAAAGATGTGCACAACCAGAGGCGAAGGGCAACCAAGGGTTGAGGAATGGTCAGCATAAGGTCCCTCAGCAGACGAAGGAGGAAGCAAGATCTGCAACTGCTGGACAGATAGACCGGGAAGCTTATGGGGGATGGAGAAGATGGAGCAGAGCCTCCAGGTCCAGGCTGGTAATGGGATGGAGCCTTTAAAAGGCTGTGAGATTTTGATGTCAGCTGATATTTTGATGATGGGAAAGGCCTGCTGCTATTGCTCAGTCATATCTCCTGATGCACAAATCAATTGTTTATCCTTTGCATCCCTCACAGGTGCTGAATGCTTAGAGAAAGAAGTATCTGAGTAGCCTGGTGCCTCCAGTATGACCCTTCCTGCACCTGATCCACCCTTTCTGTCATGGCATCTTGTTTACTCAAGCAACAGCTCAGATACACCCACTCAGGCAGGTGGTATTACTGACACACAGCGGATATTACTGGGTGGATCACAGAGCAGCAGTGAGCAGGTGGAGCTGGGGCATCTTTGAGGCGACATCTGTCTCTCCCCGAGGTGACATTAGCAAGAGCCCTGAGCTGAGGATTCCAAGACCAATATTTCAGAAACCGAGGGGGAAAAATTGGGTCGCACCCCTTTGGGGCGCTAACTTCACCGGGGCGCTATTTTTAGCACCCCCGCGCCCGAAATTCACTGGCAACACTCCAAGAGGGAGGCGGGGTGCTGCTGGAAGCACCCCGCCTCCCTCTTGGGGTGTTACCAGGGAATATCGCGGCACGTCGCACCGTGGTACTGCAGACCTTCCTCCCCTTATTAAAGGGGAGGGGCCTAGCGCAGCGTGACCCGGGGCCCAGCTGGGCCACCAGGGATCGGAGTGCCGGCAAAAGAGCCCGGCACTCAAGAGAATTGCCGGGCTGACGGAGCGCGGCCGGCACCCCGCGGGGGGCTGCACAGGAGGCCGGGACAGCAAAGGGGGCAGGTGCTGGGAGGCGGCCTCTCCTTTAAATATCGCCGCCCCGGCCGCAGGTAGGCCCCCCTGACCCTGTCAGACATAGCGTCCGGCGGTAAGTCAGGGGGTGCTACCCAAGTTTGCAGCCGGGGCGCGAGCGGGGCGCTGCGCACAGTGATGACGTCATCACCGGAGGTGCAGTGGCGCGGGGCACTACCGGTTACCACCGTCGCTAACCTCCCTCTGAATTTTGCGGGAGGCGCTAGTGGCATCGCGCCCGGGCGCTAGTTGCTTTGCGCCCCGTTAGTTAGGGCGCTAACGGGAGCTGCAAAGCAACCGAATTTTGCTCCGATAGACTGTTACAGCTCAATGATTGAGGAGCATTGGTCTCATGGGCAGGCAATGGAGGCAGTCTCCTTTCTCGTGATGCTGATGACGGGATAATTGGAGGGAGTCCAGAACCCACATCTGCAATGCAATGAGGGAGGCAGGACATGAAGTGAGGATGACCCTGGTGACAGGCAGTCCAGGAGATCAATGTAGCCTCCAGCCAGACATCAGGAGAAGGGTATAAGAGCTGTACTGGCAACAGTTACTGCTTCCATAGATCGGAGTCTAACAAAGTAGCCTTGGCTGCTCAGAAACTGCAGTTTCAACATAGTAGACATGACTCCCGGTCAAATCCGTGTTCCAGAATCGCACCCCTGTATGCTTGCATTGCACCAGCATTCCCCCTCCCGCCAACCCCACCCTCCCAACCCCGACCACCTTCATTTGATTTTAGGGCCACAGAGGGGTCACGGGAGGGAAATCATGGCAGAAATCGAGGTGGACAGTTATGGTGCAAAGTTTTACTAAGGGGCCCTGCCTCATTTCACTTTCCAGACCACCTCTACCCCACCTGGAAATGGGTGGTTTTCATATGGAAAGTCCGGGCCTTTACGTTAAGGGAAGTTGTGATCAAAGTGAAGAGTCTACACACCTTGACTCCCTTGTGCAGTCCTGGTCACTGAGGCAAGAGGGAGCTACTGATGTGCTGGGGCCAGTGCCAAAAAAAGCCACAAGGAGGATCCCCAATGTATGAGCGGATGACATAGATTCAAATGATCTCTTTCTTCTGAATGAGGAAGAGAAGGAGAATGAGCAGCATTCATAGATACACATAACCCAACAGGCAGAGCAGCTGGAAGAGTGAAGAAGAGGCATTGTGGAGTTTCTGCTGCTTGTGATTCCCAATCTTTAGTTCCACTGATTTTACCTGTTCCACCATTTAACTAATTCATGGCTGATCTGTACCTCAACTTCATTTAGCTGTCATTGATCCATATCCTTTGATGACCTTACTCAACAAAAATCTATCGCTCTCAGTCTTGAAAATTATTATTGACCCCCAGCCTCAACAGCCTTTTGAGGGAGAGAGTCCACATATCCAGTAACCTTTGTGTGAAATACTGCTTCCTGATTTCACTCCTGAATGCCAAGGCTCTAATTTTAACATTCTGTCCCTCACCAGTGTAAATAGTTTCCCTGAAACTGCTCTACCAAATACATTTATCACTTTAAGCACCTCGATTAGATCACCTCTCAACCTTATAAACTCAAGGGAATACAACCCAAGTTTATGTAACCTGTCCTCATAATTGAATCGTTTTAGCTCAGGTGTCATTCTGGGGAATCTGCACTGCTCCGCACCCCAGTCATGTTAGCGCTGTGCATTGTGTGAACTCGGGAGTGTGAGCGCTGTGCATTGTCTGAACTCGGGGAGTGTGAGCGCTGTGCATTGCCTGAACTCGGGAGTGTGAGCGCTGTGCATTGTGTGAACTCGGGAGTGTAAGCGCTGTGCATTGTCTGAACTCAGGGAGTGTGAGCGCTGTACATTGCGTGAACTCGGGAGTGTGAGCGCTGTGCATTGCCTGAACTCGGGAGTGTGAGCGCTGTGCATTGTGTGAACTCGGGAGTGTGAGCGCTGTGCATTGTCTGAACTCGGGAGTGTGAGCGCTGTACATTGCGTGAACTCAGGAGTGTTAGCGCTGTGCATTGTCTGAACTCAGGAGTGTTAGCGCTGTGCATTGCGTGAAGTCGGGAGTGTGAGCGCTGTGCATTGTCTGAACTCGAGACTTAGTGCTGTGCATTGTGTGAACTCGGGAGTGTGAGCGCTGTGCATTGTCTGAACTCGGGAGTGTTAGGGCTGTGCATTGTCTGAACTCGGGTGTGTGAGCGCTGTGCATTGTCTGAACTCGGGAGTGTGAGCGCTGTGCATTGTGTGAATTCGGGAGTGTTAGCGCTGTGCATTGTCTGAACTCGGGAGTTTGAGCGCTGTGCATTGTCTGAACTCGGGAGTGTTAGCGCTGTGCATTGTGTGAACTCGGGAGTTGAGCGCTGTGCATTGTGTGAACTCGGGAGTGTGAGCGCTGTGCATTGTCTGAACTCAAGACTTAGCGCTGTGCATTGTCTGAACTCGGGAGTGAGAGCGCTGTGCATTGTCTGAACTCGGGAGTATGAGCGCTGTGCATTGTCTGAACTCGGGAGTATGAGCGCTGTGCATTGTGTGAACTCGGGTGTGTGAGCGCTGTGCATTGTTTGAACTCGGGAGTGTGAGCGCTGTGCATTGTGTGAACTCGGGAGTGTTAGCGCTGTGCAATGTGTAAACCCGGGAGTGTTAAGGCTGTGCATTGTCTGAACTCGGGAGTGTGAGCGCTGTGCATTGTGTAAACCCGGGAGTGTTAAGGCTGTGCATTGTCTGAACTCGGGAGTGAGAGCGCTGTGCATTGTGTGAACTCGGGAGTTGAGCGCTGTGCATTGTGTGAACTCGGGAGTGTGAGCGCTGTGCATTGTCTGAACTCAAGACTTAGCGCTGTGCATTGTCTGAACTCGGGAGTGAGAGCGCTGTGCATTGTCTGAACTCGGGAGTATGAGCGCTGTGCATTGTCTGAACTCGGGAGTATGAGCGCTGTGCATTGTGTGAACTCGGGTGTGTGAGCGCTGTGCATTGTTTGAACTCGGGAGTGTGAGCGCTGTGCAATGTGTAAACCCGGGAGTGTTAAGGCTGTGCATTGTCTGAACTCGGGAGTGTGAGCGCTGTGCATTGTGTAAACCCGGGAGTGTTAAGGCTGTGCATTGTCTGAACTCGGGAGTGAGAGCGCTATGCATTGTCTGAACTCGGGAGTGTGAGCGCTGTGCATTGTGTAAACCCGGGAGTGTTAAGGCTGTGCATTGTCTGAACTCGGGAGTGAGAGCGCTGTGCATTGTCTGAACTCAGGAGTGTGAGCGCTGTGCATTGTCTGAACTCGGGAGTGTGAGCGCTGTGCAATGTGTAAACCCGGGAGTGTGAGCGCTGTGCATTGTCTGAACTCGGGAGTGTGAGCGCTGTGCATTGTCTGAACTCGGGAGTGTGAGCGCTGTGCATTGTGTGAACTCCGGAATGTGAGCGCTGTGCATTGTCTGAACTCGGGAGTGTGAGCGCTGTGCAATGTGTAAACCCGGGAGTGTGAGCGCTGTGCATTGTCTGAACTCGGGAGTGTGAGCGCTGTGCATTGTGTGAACTCCGGAGTGTGAGCGCTGTGCATTGTCTGAACTCGGGAGTGTGAGCGCTGTGCATTGTTTGAACTCGGGAGTGTGAGCGCTGTGCATTGTCTGAACTCGGGAGTGTGAGCGCTGTGCGTTGTCTGAACTCGGGAGTGTGAGCGCTGTGCATTGTCTGAACTCAGGAGTGTGAGCGCTGTGCGTTGTCTTAAATCAGCAGTGTTAGCACTGTCTGTTCTCTGAACACAGCAGTGTTTGTGCAATGCGTTGTCTGAATTTGTAAGTTTAACATAGAGTTTAAAGGCTGCACTGCCTGCCTCCCCCCTGCCGGCCACTGACTGGATCTCATTACATTTTCCAGGTCTAATGCCGGGTGACTGGTGTTCAATTACAGCTCTAACCTCTCTGCAGTGGCTATGCAGCCTTACACTAGAGGACACAAAATAACAACAGAAAACGTTGGAAAAACTCAGCAGGCCAGGCAGCATCCGTGGAGAGAGAAACAGAGTTAACGTTTCAGGTCGAAGACCTTTCGTCAGACCTGAAACGTTAACTCTGTTTCTCTCTCCATGGATGCTGCCTGGCCTGCTGAGTTTTTCCAGCGTTTTCTGTTGTTATTTCGGATTTCCAGCATCCGCAGTATTTTGCTATCGTACTAGAGGACACAACATTGCCCATAAATGCATCCTAAAAAATTACATATTTCATTATAAACATGAATATATTTCTTGATAACGTTTTGTGCCCTTGTGTACCTTCACTAACATTCGAACAAAGAGGCCTGAGAATCCGTGGAAAGACCGCGGTTTAAATTGATATTCTCCCAGGAGCTATCGCCATGTTTGTTGAGGTAACAGCGGAGCTGCTGCCTAGAATTCCCAGAATTCAGCTCTCTGAGCGCCTGCACCATGAAGAATTTCCCAGCATGCATCAGTATGATTCACTGAGCGACTTTTTTCCATCTCCTGACACATGTCTTGCTACTCCAACAGTAATTATTAGTTTGCTTTTCCAAATGATTTCAAAACAAGTTAGAATATGAACGAACGATATATTTGAACTAAGATTTGGTGGGCAAACTCTTAACACATAATTATTATTGTTTCAGAGAAATGCTCAGAGAGAGGGGCAGAGAGACTGAAGGATAGGGACAGAAAAAAACCCAGGGGAAAAGACAGGCAGAAGGACACACAAAGAGGTAAAGAAAATAAATGGTTACAGGACCTGTCTGTTTTATTGCTAATACTGAGAATTGAAAGCAGCAATTGTTTATCGAACAGAATTATTTATGCAGCTTTCATGCCGATTGAATTATTCAACTGCAGTGGGAAAGGAAACAATTATTTCGGGAGGTTCCATTATTTACTTACGAAAGACATCCAGTCAACTAATGAAGCAACCAGTGACCAAAGAAGTGTCAGCCATGGGTAGCACTCTCTCCTCTGGGTCAGAAGGCCGTGGGTTCAAGTCCCAATCCAGAGACTTGAGCACGTAATCTAGGCTGACACTCCAGTGCAGTACTGAGGGAGTGCTGCACTGTCGGAGGTGCCGTCTTTCGGATGCAAAGTTAAACCGAGGCCCCATCTGCCCTCTCAGGTGGTTGTAAAAGATCCCAGGGCATATGAAGAGCAGGGGAGTTCTCCCTGGTGTCCCGGCCAATATTTATCCCTCAACTAACATCACGACATCAGATTATCTGGTCATTATCACATTGCTGTTTGTGGGACCTTGCTGTGCACAAATTGGCTGCTGTGTTTCCTACATTACAACAGTGACTACACTTCAAAAGTATTTCATTGGTTGTGAAGTGCTTTGAGACGTCCGGTGGTCGTGAAAGGCGCTATATAAATGCAAGTAACTTTTATATTGAGTTTGAAAGTGATTTAGTTAAATCCGAAACTAGGGCCTTAAATCTAAACAAACCAAATTACGTAGGTAAGGTCGATTGGGAAACTACATTAAAAGGTCTGACGGTAGACAAGCAATGGCTAGCATTTAAAGAATTAATACATAATTGACAACAAATATACATTCCTTTAAGGCACAAAAACCCCACAGGAAAAGTGGTCCAACTGTGGCTAGCAAGAGAAGTTAAAGATAGTATTAGATCAAAGGAAGAGGCTTATAATGTTGCCAAAAAGAACAGTAAGCCTGCGGATTGGGAGGATTTTAGAATTCAGCAAAGGAGGACCAAGAAATTGATAAAGAAAGGGAAATTAGAATATGAGAATAAACTAGCGAGAGATATAAAAACAGACTGTAAAAGCTTCTATAGGTATGTAAAAAGGAAAAGATTAGTGAAAGTAAATGTGAGTCCCTTACAGGCTGAGACAGGAGAAATTATAATGGGGAATAAGGAAATGGCAGAGAAATTAAACAAATACTTTGGCCACGATTTTATCGATCGATTCGGCTTGGGAGCGGGTCAGGTGGCTTCCAGGTTTCAGTCCCGCCCACAACGACATCCGGCCCACGGACTTGATTTTGCTTCAATTGGTCTTGTTAAGCCTGCCCTGCGGGCTTGCTGGCCAATTAGGAGGAAGCCAATGTTAGATGACATCATTTGATGACGCATCATCTGCCAGTTTTCTTAAAGGGGCCACGCATTTTTTTTTGACAGCTGTTTTCTCAGTGTTTGACAGCATTGAGGTGCTGCAAACACTGACAATCACTGTACAAAGGTGAGCTCTTGCACCCAGGCTCACCAGTGACTCCCTCCTTAGGCTAGAACGGATAGCAACTGCAGGTGAGGTTACAGAAGCGATCTGTCACTGGTGAGAGTGTTCTCCCAATGAGGTGGGACTGCACATACAAATCAAAACTTGTTACCTACATAAAAGTCTAAATGCACTAAAAATGAATTTCCCAACATTTTCTTACCTCTGAAACTCACCAGTGTATCATTGGATCCTTCACACCACTTCTGCAGCTGTCATCAATGCATAAACATTACAGCCGACTCACAACACGCCACACTTACCTGGCGTGGTGTCCGGACGTCAGGAAGCCCGCAATAGAAGTGTCAAAATTGGAAAAAGCCTGTTAACAACCTGTTAACAAGCAGTTAAGTGGCTATAATCCTCTTCCCACAGCTAGGTGTCGGGTCCATTTGCAAATCGGGGACCCGACACTTGGGAAGATTGATTGGAGGCGGGTTCACAGCGGGTTTCCGACCCGCTGTCAATCTTTGCGTTTTTGTCCGATGTCCCGCCTCCAAACCCGCTCCCTGAGTGCTGGCAAAATTCCAGCCTCTGTGTCTGTCTTCACGGAAGAAGACGCAAAAAACTTCCCGGAAAAGTGGAGAACCAAGGCTCTAGTGAGAATGAGGAACTGAAAGAAATTAGTATTAGTAAAAAAATAGTACTGGAAAAATTAATGCGACTAAAAGCCGATAAATCCCCTGGACCTGATGGCCTACATCTTAGGGTTTTGAAAGAGGTGGCTATAGAGATAGTGGATGCACTGGTTATCATTTTCCAAAATTCCATAGATTCTAGAACGGTTCCCGCGGATTGGAAGGTAGCAACTGTAACCCCACTATTTAAGAAAGGAGGGAGAGAGAAAACAGGGAACGACAGACCAGTTAGCCTAACATCAGTAGTAGGGAAAATGCTAGAGTCCATTATTAAAGACGTGGTAACAGGGCACTTAGAAAATAATAATAGGATTGGGCAGAGTCAACACGGATTTATGAAAGGGAAATCGTGTTTGACAAATCTGTTAAGAGTTTTTTGAGGTTGTAACTAGCAGAATAGATAAGGGGGAATCAGTGGATGTGGTATATTTGGATTTTCAGAAGGCATTCGATAAGGTGCCAAATAAGAGGTTATTAAACAAAAGTAGGGCTCATGGGATTGGGGGTAATATACTAGCATGGATTGAGGATTGGTTAAGGGACAGAAAACAGAGAGTAGGAATAAACAGGTCATTTTCGGGTTGGCAGGTTATAACTAGTGGGGTACCGCAAGGATCAGTGCTTGGGCCTCAGCTATTCACAATCTACATCAATGATTTGGATGAGGGGACCAAATGTAATATATCCAAGTTTGTTGATAATACAAAGCTGGGTGAGAATGTAAGTTGTGAGGAGGATGCAAGGAGGCTTCAAGGGGATATAGACAGGCTAAGTGAGTGGGCAAGAACATGGCAAATGGAATATAATGTGGAGAAATGTGAAGTTATCTACTTTGGTCGGAAAAACAGAAAAGCAGAGTATTTTTTAAATGGTGAGAGATTGGGAAATGTTAATGTTCAGAGGGACCTGGGTGTCCTTGTACAGGAATCACTGAAAGTTAACATGCAGGTACAGCAAGCAATTAGGAAAGCAAATGGTATGTTGGCCTTTATTACAAGAGGATTTGAGTATAAGAGTAAAGACATCTTACTGCAATTATATAGGGCCCTGATGAGACCACACCTGGAGTATTGTGTACATTTTTGGTGTCCTTACCTAAGGAAGGATATACTTGCCATAGAGGGAGCGTAACGAAGGTTCACCAGACTGGTTCCTGGGATGAGGAAATTGTCCTATGAGGAGAGATTGAGTAGACTAGGCCTATATTCTCTAGTGTTTAGAAGAATGAGAGGTGATCTCATTGAAACATACAAAATTCTTACAGGGTTTGACAGGGTAGATGCAGGGAGGATGTTTCCCCTGGCTGGGGAGTGTAGATCCAGGGGTCACAGTCTCAGAATAAGGGGTTGGCCATTTAGGACTGAGATGAGGAGAAATTCCTTCACTCAGAAGGTAGGGAATCTTTGGAATCCTCTGCCTCAGAGGGCTGTGGAGGCTCAGTTGTTGAGTATATAGACCGAGATCGATAGATTTTTGAATATTAAGGGAATCAAGGGATATGAGGCTAGTGCAGGAAAGTGGAGTTGAGGTAGAAGATCAGCCATGATCTTATTGAATGGCGGAGCAGGCTCGAAGGACCAAATGGCCGACTCCTGCTCCTATTTCTTATGTTCTTATGTTCCCCATTAGGACCATTGCTTTTCTTGCTATGTATAAATGACCTGGACTTGGTATAGGAGTACAATTTTTAAGTTTGCAGAAGATACAAAACTTGGCAATGTAGTAAATAGTGAGCAGGATAGTAGCAGACTTCAGGAGACTATAGACAGACTGATGAAATGGGCAAACACATGGCAGATGCAATTTAATGTGGATGTGTGAAGTGATGCACTTTGAGTGAAACATGGAGAGACAATATAATCTAAGTGGTACTATTTTGAGGGGGTGCAAGAGCAACGAGACCTGGGGTGCAAGTTCACAAACCCTTGAAGCTGGCAGGGCGAGTTGATGCAGCAGTTAAGAAAGTGTATGGGATACTTGGCTTTATATATAGGGGCATTGAATACAAAAACAAGGAAGTTATGCTGAACCTTTACAAATCACTGGTTAGGCCTCAGCTGGCGTATTGTGTACAATTCTGGGCACCACACTTTAAAGGATGTCAACGCCCTGGAGAGGGCACAGAGGAGGTTTACCAGGAGGGTACCAGGGATGAGGGAGTTCAGTTATGTGGCGAGAATGGAGAAGCTGGGATTGTTCTTCTTAGAGCAGAGAAAGTTATGGGGAGACCGAATCGAGGTATTCAAAATTACGTGGTGTTTTGATAGAGCAAGTAGGTGTTTCCTCTGGCAAGTGAGTCGGTAAACAATGGTCACAGATTTAAAATAATTGGCAAAAGAACTAGAGGGAAATGAGGAGAAATGTCTTCACACAGAGGGTTGTAATGATCTGGAACGCACTACCTGAAAGGCTGGTGGAATCAGATTCCACAGGAACTTTCAAAAGGCAATTGGACATGTGCTTGAAGAGGACTAATTTGCAGGGTTATGGGGAAAAAGCTGGGGTGTGGGACTAAATTGGAGAGCTCGTTCAAAGAGCGGCACAGGCACGACGGGCCGAATGGCCTCCTTCTGTGCTGTAAGATTCTAGGATTGGACTCTGATTGTAGCAGATTTCTCCACTTACTAAAACCTTTCCAGGTCCTGTAGCGCTGAGCCCTACAGTGCACTTCTGAAAGGTTTGGGGTATACATCAGTCCCCATAAGGCATCGCCCTCTCCTTTCCCTTACACCGCGCTCTGTGTGCAAGGCTGCATTGCTCAGAACAAAAGCTGCGTAAACCACTGACCCAGGCCCCCTTGTGCTATTTCAGGATTTGAAATGAGCTTAACAATTGCTAGTCAGTGATAAAGATTAGCCCGCGTCATTAGATAGCCAACTTGTGTGCAGGCTAAAAATCAAATTCAATGAATGTGCTTCGCAAGGAGTAAAAAGCTTACGCCCAACAATTTTTTCAGAAAGCAAGGCACCTTTAAACAGCCACAACTCAGAATCCCCCAGCTGAGGAAAGCTGCACAATATTGAGGGGACCTTTTTTTAATCGTTCCTGGGATGTGGGTGTCGCTGGCAAGGCCAGCATTTATTGCCCATCCCTAGTTGCCCTTGAGAAGGTGGTGGGGAGCCGCCTTCTTGAACCGCTGCAGTCCGTGTGGTGATGGTACTCCCACAGTGCTGTTAGGTAGGGAGTTCCAGGACTTTGACCCAGCGATGATGAAGGAACGACGATATATTTCCAAGTCAGGATGGTGTGTGACTTGGAGGGGAACTTGGAGGTGGTGGTGTTCCCATGCGCCTGCTGCCCTTGTCCTTCTAGGTGGAAGAGGTCGCGGGTTTGGGAGGTGCTGCCAAAGAAGCCTTGGCGAGTTGCTGCAGTGCATCTTGTAGATGGTACACACTGCAGCCACGGTACGCCGGTGGTGGAGGGAGTGAATGTTTAAGGTGGTGGATGGGGTACCAATCAAGTGGGCTGCTTTGTCCTGAATGGAGTCGAGCTTCTTGAGTGTTGTTGGAACTGCACTCATCCAGGCAAGTGGAGAGTATTCTATCACACTCCTGACTTGTGCTTTGTAGAAGATGGAAAGGCTTTGGGGAGTCAGGAGATGAGACACTCGCCGCAGAATACCCTGCCTCTGACCTGCTCTTGTTGCCACAGTATTTATGTGACTGGTCCAGTATTAGTTTCTGGTCAATGGATTTGGTGATGGTAATGCCGTTGAAAGACAAGGGACAGTAGTTAGACTCTCTCTGGTTGGAGATGGTCATTGTCTGACACTTGTGTGGTGCGAATGTCACTTGGCGCTTATCAGCCCAAGCCGAACTGCTTCATTATCTGAGGAGTTATGAATGGAACTGAACACTGTGCAATCATCAGTGAACATCCTTACTTCTGACCCTTTGATGGTGGGAAGGTCATTGATGAAGCTGTTGAAGATGGTTGGGCCTAGGACACTGCCCTGAGGAACTCCTGCAGCAATATCCTGGAGCTGAGATGATTGGCCTCCAACAACCACAGCCATCTTCCTTTGTGCTAGGTATGACTCCTACCAATACTGTCATAAGTCACTCCTACCAATACAGTCGTGGACAGATGTATCTGCGACAGGTAGATTGGAGAAGACGAGGTCAAGTAGGTTTCTCCCTCATGTTGGTTCTCTCAACACCTGCCGCAGGTCCAGTCTGGCAGCTATGTCCATCAGGACTCGGCAAGCTCAGTCAGAACGGGAGCGACGAAGCCTCGCTGATGGACATTGAAGTCTTCCATCTGAAGGTTTTTTTTATTATTCGCTTATGGGATCTGGGCGTCACTGGCAAAGCCAGCATTTATTGCCCATCCCTAGTTGCCCTTGAGAAGATGGTGGTGAGCCGCCTTCTTGAACCGCTGCAATCCGTGTGGTGAAGGTACTCCCACAGTGCTGTTAGGGAGGGAGTTCCAGGAGTTTGACCCAGCGACGATGAAGGATCGGCGATATACTTCTAAGTCAGGATGGTGTGTGACTTGGAGGGGAACTTGGAGGTGGTGGTGTTCCCATGCACCTGCTGCCCTTGTCCTTCTAGGTGGAAGAGGTCGTGGGTTTGGGAGGTGCTGCCGAAGACGCCTTGGTGAGTTGCTGCAGTGCATCTTGTAGATGGTACACACTGCAGCCACGGTACGACGGTGGTGGAGGGAGTGAATGTTTAAGGTGGTGTTTGGGGTGCCAATCAAACGGGTTGCTTTGTCCTGGATGGTGTCAAGCTTCTTGAGTGTTGTTGCAGCTGCACTCATCCAGGCAAGTGGAGAGTATTCCATCACACTCCTTACTTGTGCCTTGTAGATGGTGGAAAGGCTTTGGGGAGTCAGGAGGTGAGACACTCGCCGCAGAATAACTAGCCTCTGACCTGCTCTTGTTGCCACAGTATTTATGTGGCTGGTCCAGTTAAGTTTCTGGTCAATTCTAACCCCCAGGATGTTGATGGTGGGGGATTCGGTGATGGTAATGCCGTTGAATGTCAAGGGGAGGTGGTTAGATTCTCGCTTGTTGGAGATAGTCATTGCCTGGCACTTCTGTGGCGCGAATGTTGCCTGCCACTTATCAGCCCAAGCCTGAACGTCGTCCAGGTCTTGTTGCATGCGGGCATGGACTGCTTCATTACCTGAGGAGTTGTGAATGGCGCTGAACACTGTGCAGTCATCAGTGAACATCCCCATTTCTGACCTTATGTTGAGGGAAGGTCATTGATGGAGCAGCTGAAGATGGTTGGGCCTAGAACACTGCCCTGAGGAACTCCTGCAGCGATGTCCTGGGGCTGTGATGATTGACATTCAATCACCACAACCATCTTCCTTTGTGCTAGGTATGACTCCAGCCAGTGGAGTATTTTCCCCCTGATTCCCATTGACTTCAGTTTTACTAGGGCTCCTTGATGCCAGACTCGGTCAAATGCTGCCTTGATGTCAAGGGCAGTCACTCTCACCTCACCTCTGGAATTCAGCTCCTTTGTCCATGTTTGGACCAAGGCTGTAATGAGGTCAGGAGCTGAGTGGTCTTGGCGGAACCCAAACTGGGCATCAGTGAGTAGGTTATTGGTAAGTATGTGCCGCTTGATAGCACTGTCGATGACACCTTCCATCACATTGCTGATGATTGAGAGTAGACTGATGGGGCGGTAATTCGCCAGATTGGATTTGTCCTGTTTTTTGTGGACAGGACATACCTGGGCAGTTTTCCACATTGTCGGATAGATGCCAGTGTTGTAGCTGTACTGGAACAGCTTGGCTAGAGACGCGGCTAGTTCTGGAGCACAAGTCTTCAGCACAATAGCCGGGATGTTGTCGGGGCCCATAGCCTTTGCTGTATCCAGTGCGCTCAGCCGTTTCTTGATATCACGTGGAGTGAAACGAATTGACTGAAGACTGGCTTCTGTGATGGTGGGGACATCAGGAGGAGGCCGATATGGATCATCCACTCGGCACTTCTGGCTGAAGATGGTTGCAAACACTTCAGCCTTGTCTTTTGTACTCACGTGCTGAGCTCCACCATCATTGAGGATGGGGATATTCATGGAGCCTCCTCCTCCCGTCAGTTGTTTAATGGTCCACTACCATTCACGACTGGATGTGGCAGGACTGCAGAGCTTTGATCTGATCCGTTGATTCTGGGATCACTTAGCCCTGTCTATAGCATGCTGCTTCCGCTGTTTAGCATGCATGTAGTCCTGTGTTGCAGCTTCACCAGGTTGGCACTGTTAGTACACCTGGTGCTGCTCCCGGCATACTCTTCTACACTCCTTATTGAACCAGGGTTGGTCCCCTGGCTTGATGGTAATGGTAGAGTGAGGGTCATGCCAGGCCATGAGGTTACAGATTGTGGTGGAATACAATTCTGCTGCTGCTGATGGCCCACAGTGCCTCATGGATGCCCAGTTTTGAGCTGCTAGATCTGTTCTGAATCTATCCCATTTAGCACAGTGGTAGTGCCACACAACACGATGGAGGGTGTCCTTAGTGTGAAGGCGGGACTTCGTCTCCACAATGACTGTGCGGTGGTCATTGCTACCAATGCTGTCATGGACAGTTGCATCTGCGACAGGTAGATTGGTGAGGACGAGGTCAAGTAGGTTTTTCCCTCGTGTTGGTTCTCTCACCATCTGTCGCAGGCCCAGACTGGCAGTTATGTCCTTCAGGACTTGGCCAGCTCGGTCAGTAGTGGTGCTACCAAGCCACTCTTGGTGATGGACATTGAAGCCCCCCACCCAGAGTACATTCTGTGCCCTTGCTACTCTCAGTGCTTCTTCCAAGTGGTGTTCAACATGGAGGAATACTGATTCATCAGCTGAGGGAGGGCAGTAGGTGGTAATCAGCAGGAGGTTTCCTTGCCCATGCTTGACCTGAAGCCATGAGACTTCATGGAGTCCGGAGTCAATGTTGAGGACTCCAAGGGGCACTCCTTCCCGACTGTATACCACTGTGCCGCCATCCCTGGTGGGTCTGTCCGGCCGGTGGGACAGGACATACCCAGGGATGGTGATGGAGGAGTTTGGGATATTGGGTGGTGTGATATTAGAGGAAGCAGACTGATGCTCCAACACATTGCCGAAACCAATTGGCAAGCTTATTCATTGATTCTTTTACAATCTTGTGTGAGATAATGGTTTCTCATCAAAACTCTGGGGAAAAATTCGGTTGGTTTGCGCCTCCCGTTAGCGCACTAATGGGGCGCAAAGCAACCAGCACCCGGGCGCGGAGATGTTTGCGCCGCTCGCGAAATTGACTAGGGTTTTTGCGGCGCTGCAAAAGTTTACCGCACCGATCTCCTGCGCCCGCAGATCATGACGTCAGTCGAGCGTGCAACACCCTGGTGGCGCCCCGGACCGGATATTGAGTGGCGCCCCCCTCCTTTCTGCCTGCCGCAAACAACGACAGGGAGCCTGGAACGTTTCCCAGTCGGTGACGGGCTGGGGGGGTGCTATTTAAAGGCGGCCTCTTCCTGGCTTTTTCTGTGGTAGACATTTTTGCACCACTCATTCTGAGAGAGAGAGAGATTCTGAGAGAGTGATAGAGAGACTTCTGCATAGAGTCAACGCTGTGTGAAGTAGTTTTGGCTACTGAGCATCACTTTACAGGTACGTTTGGATTTGACGTTCATTACTTCGATTGCCAAGAGACTGTGGGGGCTGCACTGATTCGGGGCGTCGTCCTGCGCCTGCAGAATCGGAGGCATCAGAGATGCAGAGAGAGAGTGGCAATCATGGCCAGATGGAGGAGGGCCAACAGGCCTCTGCACAGGAGACCTTACCCTCCCAGGGTATTCTGAGAACAATTCTCCTATTAATTTGTCTGAGGAGCAGTGTTTGCGCAGGCTGCGCTTCAGCAAGGAGGTAGTCACTGAGGTCTGCCACCTGCTGCAGCCAGATCTGCAGCCTCAACTGAGGACCAGGACGTCTCTGTCGGTGGCAGTGAAGGTCACAGTGGCTCTGAACTTTTATGCCACCGGCTCCTTTCAAGCAGCTACTGGGGACATCGCCAATATCTCCCAGTTTGTGGTCCATTGCTGTATCCGTCAGGTCACAAATGCCCTCTATAAAAGGAGACGCCAGTACATCTCTTTCCCGATGACCCGGGCCAAACAGCATGAATGCACATCGGGTTTGCGAGGATAGCGAACTTCCCCATGGTGCAGGGAGCCATTGACTGCACGCATGTGGCATTGCAGACACCGCATGAGAATGCAGAGGTTTTCCGAAACTGCAAGGGGTTCCACTCCTTAAACGTCCAGTTGGTGTGTCACCACAGACAGCTGATACTCGCTGTCAATGCCCGCTATCCTGGCAGCAGCCACGATGCTTTCATCCTGCGCCAGACTGGTGTGCCAGGACTTTTCCAGGCGCCGCATCAGCCAAGTGGTTGGCTGCTCGGGGACAAGGGTTATCCACTCTGCACCTGGCTGATGACACCGCTCCGTAACCCCAACACCACTGCTGAGCTGCAGTACAATGAGAGCCATCTCGCCACCAGGAACATCGTTGAGCAGACGATCGGCGTCCTCAAGCTGTCTGGACCACTCAGGAGAAGCCCTGCAGCACTCTCCTGAACGAGTCTCCCTCTTCATAGTTGTGTGCTGCATTCTTCATAACCTGGAAATCCTCAGGACCCAGCCAATGCCACCAGGCCTTGGAGCACCACCGGAGGAGGAGGAAGAGGAGGAGGAGGAGGAAGAGGAGGAGGATGATCAGCAGCAGCACCAAGGCGGGAGGGAGGCCCACAATGTAGAAACTGGAAGGGCCGTCCGTCAACGACTGATAACAAGCCGCTTCTAGGCCCCTAGAGGAAATGGCTTCTGGCATGGAGAACAACATGAATGAAAGCAACCCGCAACCCCTAAGCCGGCCAAGACAGCAATGATTCCAAAGGCCAAACCTGTACATTTTGAATACAAAAACTTTTTTAATTTACAAACTCTGTGTGTGTCATTTCTTCATGACAAACTAATAGAAACAAACACAAAAAATCATTCATTAACATAACTGGTTCTCACAACCTGGAGATAATGTCCAAAACACTGAACAAAGTTTCAACACGAACCTCGGCCTTTAATAAAAAAATTCCCAACATTTCGTCACACCTCCTACTTTTTGCCCTTCGAGGGTGATCTCCTTCCCTTGCGCACTTCCCCCCTTTCCACCCTACTGCTCCTCCGTAATGGGACCTCAGTGGCTACAGCAAGGCTGGTGGAAGGCTGCTGATTGTCAGAACCTGAGACTACAGATGTCCTTGAAGGACGGCCTCGACCAGCTCTGGGCCTGGAGGGCCCGGCTGCAGACTGCACCAACTCTGCATGGGTGGCAGCAGTCTGGGCTACAGGCGGTGGCAAGTGCAATGGGGAAGTGACAGGGGTGGCAGCAGGAATGCTGTCATCTTGAGAGAGGACAGCAACTCCCTGCTTGACCGACACACTGGCACTCCCACGGGGCAGCACCTCAGCATCTGGAGCAATCTGCTGGAGCACAGATTGCTGGCCTGCTGCGGTGTGGTGAGAGCCCCGGGGAAATGTGTCCGAACCAGCGACAATGGCAGCAGTCAGTGCTTGCGTGGCCTCAATCTGAGTCTGCATGAGACCAGTCTGAGATTGGATCACGGCAACCAGTGACTGAATTGCAGCACTAAACATTAGCGTGACATCCGCCTGTGCTACAGCGACGTGCTCCACACTCCTTGCCAGTGCGTCAATGCATTCGGGCACCCTTCCCACTGCACCCATGAGCTGAGTGTGCATGTCCACCACCTGGGTGTTCATTTCAGCGATGAGCCGCTCTTCCTCTGCGTCCAGTGCAGCAGGACTCGCTGGCCTACTCTCCCTCCTGGGCGAAGGCCCCCGAGCTTCCCTACTCCCATCGTGTTGCTGCAGCCTGCTGGGTCCTGGAGCTTCACCCTCAGCAGATCCTTCCCCCCTGCTCCCCTCCAGGGAAGGCGTGGTCCCAGTGTGCGCATGGGCTCCCTCAGGAGAGGGTGGCGCTGATGCTCCGGCTTCCTCTTCCTCCTCGCCTGCGGCTTCGCTCCCACTGGCAGCTTGAGGGCCCGTCTCCTCAGCTGGTGAATCACCATCTGAAAGCAGGGAGGTACAAGAGTGGCTTTAGCGTGAGGACAGGGGGGGCAGTAAGGGAGGAAGGAGTGGAGCGATTTAGTAAGTTGGATTGAAAGTGTCAAAGGCTGGTGTTGTGAGGGACAAGTGGAATGAGAGAGGAGAGAAAGCTGATGACCTTACCATTGGTGTCCCGATCGGGGTCGGCCTCTCCAGGGGCGACGGGACCGATCACCTGGCTTGCCACAATCCTGTGGACGCGCGCCTCAAGATCGCTGAGGGGTTGCAGCTGAGGCCGCCCTCCACCCGTCCGTTGCTGCTGTCTCCTATTATGAGATAGCTTGGCCTGCAAGAAAAAGAACGGCATCTGAGTAAATATACAGCCATGGTCTTGTCTGATGTGCCTCCCATAGGTGAATAGCCCTTACTGTATGCAAGGTGTGGAATGTGCGTGTGTGTTTCATGAGAGGGCCATAGGTGTTGGATGAGTGTTGGGCATTGGGGTTTTAAGACCCGCTGGCCAGAGAGTGAGGTTGAAATGGAGGGATGGAGAGGAATTGAAAAATGACCCTGACGACCCGAGTGAGGTCGTTGAACTTTTTGCGACGTTGAGTATGGGTCCTGGGCACCATGCTCCTGGAGGAGACGCTCTGAGCCACCTCCCTCCACACTCTTCTGTAGTCGCGCGGCAAAGGCCTCCTGCCACTCTCAGGGTAGAGTATAGATCTCCTGCGCTCCACCGCGCCAACCAGAGCCTCCAAGGCCCACTCGCTGAAGCGCTGAGCTCGTTCTCTCACCCTCTCCATAGTCCTTGGCTGGAAAATCTAGTCACAGGTCTCTCCAAGCCGAGATTCAATGCTCCAATGAGCAGGGTGTGGCTGGAGAGCAAGATCGACCCTCCCCTTTAAGAACTGGCTGGCGCCAGTGTGTCTGTGTTCCATCGCTAACTGACAGCACCTGCGCTGCGCCCACGCTCTGAGTTAGCGCCTCGCTCCTCAGCCTTTGCGTCTTAAGACAGGTGTGTAGCGCCTGATTTAGCGCTCCAATCACCTCCAGGGGCGATAAAAGTCAAGTTTGCAGTCGGAGGCGATAATTAGCAGCAGGCGCTAAACTTTGCGCCCAGCCGATAATTGCACCTCAAACGGGGCGATACTAAATTTCTCCCCCTCTATTTCTTAGCAGCACTTTTATCAAAAAGAATATATCCCTAATCACATCCCACTTACTGCGTCACAGTAAAGAATCAAAACCTGCAGGGGCTGATATAAGGTCCGGCGTCAGTGCTACAAAACATGTAGGGTTAGATCTTCACCATTATCCTCTGGATGTTAACCATCGCCTGGGTGGAGCGGAGGGACAAATGGGGTGAGGTGGATTACACATCCCTATTGGAGGCCAGCCTGATACTACATACAATCATTTAAAGGAAAGAAGAAGAACAGGTGGTAAAGAAAGAAAGACTTGCATTTATATAGCGCCTTTCTCAAACTTAGGATGTCCCAAAGTGCTTTACAGCCAATGAAGTACTTTTAAAGTGTAGTCACTATTATAATGTAAGAAACGTGGCAGCCAGTTTGCGGACAGCAAGCTCCCACAAACTGCAAAGTGACAATGACCAGATAATCTGTTTTAGTGATGTTGGTTGAGGGATAATTATTGGCCAGGACACCGGGGAGAACTCCCTTGCTCTTCTTCAAAATAGTGCCTTGAGATCTTTTTCATCCACCTGAGAGGGCAGAGGGGGTCTGGGTTTAACGTCTCATCTGAAAGACGGAACCTCCGATAGTGCAGCACTGCCTCAGTACTGCATTGGAGGGTCAGCCTAGATTGTGTGCTCAACTCGCTGGCGTGGGGCTTGAACCCACAACCTTCTGACTCAGAACTGATAGTGATATCACTGAGCCTGCCCAGGCACCCTGAACTCATCATATCCTCCTGTTGAAGCAGCTGATCTCGGTTTTAAAAGAAACAATTCGGAGCCATTTCTCCAGCTGCTTCCCCGGCCTGGATCACACTGATGGGCTTATATTGCCCTGCCCTGGACCCCACTGATGGGCCTATATTGCCCTGCCCTGGACCCCACTGATGGGCCTATATTGCCCTGCCCTGGATCACACTGATGGGCCTATATTGCCCTGCCCTGGATCACACTGATGGGGTCTACATCTTCTCCGGTATGCATCACCTCAATGAGTGTGCCATCTTCTCCACTGATACAGGGGTTCCCAACTGAGGCAAAGGAGGGAGAACTCCTGACGTAACCCCCAGCTGTAACCGCTTGCCATCATATGTCAGAGGACAAACCCCATACAAGGCAGAGAGGAATCTGCCAG